>JARWKJ010000024.1:31836453-32015576 GCA_029959095.1 Rhinichthys osculus
CTGCAAAAACTTTTATATATAATTCCACAAAATCAGCTTATCATTGAATGGCACAGCTTTTCAAATATCTAAATGTACACTCATAAAATCAGTCAATCAAGCATTATATTATGATAATCAAGCATTAGCCTATTTAATGATAGAACTTCAGTAATTAGAACTAAAACTTGATGATCATGCATGAATGCATATTTGTCATTTTAACTGAACTTAAACTGAACTGGTGCTTACGATATTGTTGGTCATTCAGTGTTTCTGTAAAAAAAAAGTAAGATAATAGTAATTATTATTAAAAGATAATCCTACTACTAATTCTACTAATAATAATGACAATATACAACTATAGTCTATAAAAAAATATAATATAGGCCTACAACACATGAGCTGCTTGGTTCATGAATGTAAATCATTTGACAGCATTCGTTTGCTCTGATTTGCTGAAATTAAAACAGGCACGGGTGCCATCCAATAAGATTGCCGTTTGCGCATTAGTTCCACTTCCACCCACTACCGGAGAAACCGGCATCTCTTCTGCTTGTTCTTAAAAGCTGAATAATACCAGATGAACTCAGTTATTTTGACAGGAAAATACAAACAAGAAATCGTTTACATGGAGCGCGCCGATTTTGCGTGGTATAATGTAACTCTCTCTCTCTCTTTGCACTAAATAATATGTGACGTGTGTGTATGGATCTATGTGACGTGTGTGTGTGGATCTATGTGACGTGTGTGTATGGATCTATGTGACGTGTGTGTGGATCTATGTGACGTGTGTGTGGATCTATGTGACGTGTGTGTATGGATCTATGTGGATCTATGTGGATCTATGTGACGTGTGTGTGGATCTATGTGACGTGTGTGTATGGATCTATGTGACGTGTGTGTGGATCTATGTGACGTGTGTGTGGATCTATGTGACGTGTGTGTGGATCTATGTGACGTGTGTGTATGGATCTATGTGACGTGTGTGTGGATCTATGTGACGTGTGTGTATGGATCTATGTGACGTGTGTGTGGATCTATGTGACGTGTGTGTGGATCTATGTGACGTGTGTGTATGGATCTATGTGACGTGTGTGTGGATCTATGTGACGTGTGTGTGGATCTATGTGGCGTGTGTGTGGATCTATGTGACGTGTGTGTATGGATCTATGTGACGTGTGTGTGGATCTATGTGACGTGTGTGTGGATCTATGTGACGTGTGTGTGGATCTATGTGACGTGTGTGTATGGATCTATGTGACGTGTGTGTGGATCTATGTGACGTGTGTGTATGGATCTATGTGACGTGTGTGTATGGATCTATGTGACGTGTGTGTGGATCTATGTGACGTGTGTGTATGGATCTATGTGACGTGTGTGTGGATCTATGTGACGTGTGTGTGGATCTATGTGACGTGTGTGTGGATCTATGTGACGTGTGTGTGGATCTATGTGACGTGTGTGTGGATCTATGTGACGTGTGTGTGGATCTATGTGACGTGGGAATGAATATATGTGACGTGTGTGTGTGTGTGTGTGTGTGTGTGTGAATATGTGACGCGTGTGTGTGTGTGTGATTATATGTGACGTGTGTGATTATATGTGACGTGTGTGTGTGTGTGTGATTATATGTGACGTGTGTGATTATATGTGACGCGTGTGTGTGTGTGTGATTATATGTGACGTGTGTGATTATATGTGACGTGTGTGTGTAAATATATGTAACGTGTGTGATTATATGTGACGTGTGTGTGTGTGTGTGTGTGTGTGTGTGTGTAAATATATGTGACGTGTGTGTGTAAATATATGTAACGTGTGTGATTATATGTGACGTGTGTGTGTGTGTGTGTGTGTAATTATATGTGACGTGTGTGTGTGTGTGTGTGTGTGTGTGTGTGTGTGTAAATATATGTGACGTGTGTGTGTGTGACTCTTACAGTGTTCTCTTGACTGGGCTCCACTGTTAGAAGAAGATGCTCTTTAAACCGCAAACACACAGTGTCCTCCAGCGAGGGCGGTTTCCCAACTGGAAGAGAAAAACACATTCAGCACAGCCGTACCTCCACACACACACACACACACACACACACACACACACACGTGAGCCTCACCAGGATCAGCGCCGGCCCGGTCCTGCAGGAACGGTGGCAGTCGGTGGCAGACGAAGTCTCTCTTCATAGCGCTGGAGCGCAACTCCTGATTCCCCCGCTCGACATCATCAGCCAAACGCCGCAGAAACACACACACCTGCTTATTAACCTCAGGAGCCACGCTGGCAGACTGACAACACACACACACACACACTGTTAGTCACTGTTACAGGTGAATGTGTGAGAGAGGAGTGTGTGTGAGAGGAGTGTGTGAGAGAGGAGTGTGTGAGAGAGGAGTGTGTGAGAGAGGAGTGTGTGAGAGGAGTGTGTGTGAGGAGTGTGTGAGAGAGGAGTGTGTGTGAGAGGAGTGTGTGTGAGAGGAGTGTGTGTGAGAGGAGTGTGTGTGAGAGGAGTGTGTGTGAGAGGAGTGTGTGTGAGAGGAGTGTGTGTGAGAGGAGTGTGTGTGTGAGAGAGGAGTGTGTGTGAGAGGAGTGTGTGTGAGAGGAGTGTGTGTGAGAGGAGTGTGTGAGAGAGGAGTGTGTGTGAGAGGAGTGTGTGTGAGAGGAGTGTGTGAGAGAGGAGTGTGTGAGAGGAGTGTGTGTGTGAGAGGAGTGTGTGTGAGAGGAGTGTGTGTGAGAGGAGTGTGTGTGAGAGGATTGTGTGTGAGAGGAGTGTGTGAGAGAGGAGTGTGTGTGAGAGGAGTGTGTGTGAGAGGAGTGTGTGTGAGACGAGTGTGTGTGAGAGGAGTGTGTGTGAGAGGAGTGTGTGTGTGCTCACCGTGAGGACATTACGAGGAAGACCGCAGCGCATCCCGTGTTCACGTCTCATGCTGTCCAACACACACCCGGGAAACACGTCCAGCATGAAGTCGCCCCACGACCTGAAAGACACACACATTTATATCTATAACACACTTCTGATAGTCGCTGTCAGACGATACTGAGTGCTCAGAAATACCGAGTCATGAACGTAAAGTTTCGACTGTGTACAACATTTATCACCATTATAAGTGTGTGAGAGGTGTGTGAGCGCTATATAAATAAAGGTGACTAATGTTTGAGGCTCATTTTGACATGCGTATTCCTGGTTACAGACAGTGTGTGTGACACAGCCCTCAGACCCAGTGGCCCGGTGAGTGTGTTCAGATAAAGCATCCGCCAAATGAGAGTTTAGTTGTGATTAGACTGGGAATCAAACTCGTGATCTTGCCTCCGCGAGCGTCACAATCTGCACATGCTTTCACACACTACTTCTGCTAAACTCTTTAAAACATTTTTTTACAATACTGATACAAAAATGATATAAATAATCATGCTCTCATGGAGATTATTTCTTAATATTTGAGAACTGTTTAATATTAAAGCAGAGAATGTAAAAGCATGTTAAAGGTAAATGGAGCACTTCCAGAGAGAAAGAGTCAGTGTGTGAGAGGAGTGTGTGTGTGTGTGTGTGTGTGTGTAGACGCACATGTTCTGGTAAGTGCTGAGCGTGAGGTGTGTGTGTGTGTGTGTGTGTGTGGAGACGCACATGTTCTGGTAAGTGCTGAGCGTGAGGTGTGTGTGTGAGTGTGTGTGTGTGTGTGTGGAGACGCACATGTTCTGGTAAGTGCTGAGCGTGAGGTGTGTGTGAGAGGAGTGTGTGTGTGTGTGTGTGTGGAGACGCACATGTTCTGGTAAGTGCTGAGCGTGAGGTGTGTGTGAGAGGAGTGTGTGTGTGTGTGTGTGTGTGGAGACGCACATGTTCTGGTAAGTGCTGAGCGTGAGGTGTGTGTGAGAGGAGTGTGTGTGTGTGTGTGTGTGGAGACGCACATGTTCTGGTAAGTGCTGAGCGTGAGGTGTGTGTGTGAGGAGTGTGTGTGTGTGTGTGGAGACGCACATGTTCTGGTAAGTGCTGAGCGTGAGGTGTGTGGATTGAGCCACGTCTGAAGGAGTGTCGGCCTGGTGAATCGTTCCTCGGGGGAAATACAGCAAATCACCAGCCTATAGGAAATCAAATGAGGCATTAATATAGCGCTTTACAATCATATCTCTGCTGAACCACAGACACACGCGCAGAACACTCGAGCACACCTCACGTCCCTGCTGATTGGCCTCTAACCCCGTGATGTCACTGACCTGCAGGATGAAGTCGTGTGTGGGGGGGCCGATGCGGTGCTCGGGCTCCAGGCTGTACTCGCGGGCCAGAGGGACGGTGGGCTGGTAAAGCCTCCAGTGTTTCTGTCCCTCCAGCTGAAGGATCAGCACCTGAACCCATAAACACGCGCCAGCAGAACGCCAGTTATTCCTCATGCACACATGAGCAAACCGTGACAGTAGATGCTAAACACACACGAGAGCAGACACACACCTCGACGTCGTCGTAGTGCGGCGGCAGACCCTGAGAGCCACGAGGCGTGATGTAGATGTTAGATCCAACCAGCGACCCGAAGAAGCACTCCAGCCGCTCCTGAATACGCCACAGCTCGTCCTGTGAACACACGTGACCAGTGAACACGCGTGACCAGTGAACAGACAGTGAACACGCGTGACCAATGAACAGACAGTGAACACGCGTGACCAATGAACAGACAGTGAACACGCGTGACCAATGAACAGACAGTGAACACGCGTGACCAATGAACAGACAGTGAACACGCGTGACCAATGAACAGACAGTGAACACGCGTGACCAATGAACAGACAGTGAACACGCGTGACCAATGAACAGACAGTGAACACGCGTGACCAATGAACAGACAGTGAACACGCGTGACCAGTGAACACGCGTGACCAGTGAACACGCGTGACCAGTGAACACGCGTGACCAGTGAACACGCGTGACCAGTGAACACGCGTGACCAGTGAACAGACAGTGAACACGCGTGACCAGTGAACACGCGTGACCAGTGAACACGCGTGACCAGTGAACAGACAGTGAACACGCGTGACCAGTGAACACGCGTGACCAGTGAACACGCGTGACCAGTGAACACGCGTGACCAGTGAACACGCGTGACCAGTGAACACGCGTGACCAGTGAACACGCGTGACCAGTGAACACGCGTGACCAGTGAACACGCGTGACCAGTGAACACGCGTGACCAGTGAACACGCGTGACCAGTGAACACGCGTGACCAGTGAACACGCGTGACCAGTGAACACGCGTGACCAGTGAACACGCGTGACCTGTGAACACGCGTGACCTGTGAACACGCGTGACCTGTGAACACGCGTGACCTGTGAACACGCGTGACCTGTGAACACGCGTGACCTGTGCACACGCGTGACCTGTGCACACGCGTGACCTGTGCACACGCGTGACCAGTGAACACGCGTGACCAGTGAACACGCGTGACCAGTGAACACGCGTGACCAGTGAACACGCGTGACCAGTGAACACGCGTGACCAGTGAACACGCGTGACCTGTGAACACGCGTGACCTGTGAACACGCGTGACCTGTGAACACGCGTGACCTGTGAACACGTGTGACCTGTGAACACGCGTGACCTGTGAACAGACAGTGAACACGCGTGACCAGTGAACACGCGTGACCAGTGAACAGACAGTGAACACGCGTGACCAGTGAACACGCGTGACCAGTGAACAGACAGTGAACACGCGTGACCAGTGAACACGCGTGACCAGTGAACACGCGTGACCAGTGAACACGCGTGACCAGTGAACACGCGTGACCAGTGAACACGCGTGACCAGTGAACACGCGTGACCAGTGAACACGCGTGACCAGTGAACACGCGTGACCAGTGAACACGCGTGACCAGTGAACACGCGTGACCAGTGAACACGCGTGACCAGTGAACACGCGTGACCAGTGAACACGCGTGACCTGTGAACACGCGTGACCTGTGAACACGCGTGACCTGTGAACACGCGTGACCTGTGAACACGCGTGACCTGTGCACACGCGTGACCTGTGCACACGCGTGACCTGTGCACACGCGTGACCAGTGAACACGCGTGACCAGTGAACACGCGTGACCAGTGAACACGCGTGACCAGTGAACACGCGTGACCAGTGAACACGCGTGACCAGTGAACACGCGTGACCAGTGAACACGCGTGACCAGTGAACACGCGTGACCTGTGAACACGCGTGACCTGTGAACACGCGTGACCTGTGAACACGCGTGACCTGTGAACACGCGTGACCTGTGAACACGCGTGACCTGTGAACACGCGTGACCTGTGAACACGCGTGACCTGTGAACACGCGTGACCAATGAACAGACAGTGAACACGCGTGACCAGTGAACAGACAGTGAACACGCGTGACCAGTGAACAGACAGTGAACACGCGTGACCAGTGAACAGACAGTGAACACGCGTGACCAATGAACAGACAGTGAACACGCGTGACCAGTGAACAGACAGTGAACACGCGTGACCAGTGAACACGCCTGACCAGTGAACACGCGTGACCAGTGAACACGCGTGACCAGTGAACACGCGTGACCAGTGAACAGACAGTGAACACGCGTGACCAATGAACAGACAGTGAACACGCGTGACCAGTGAACACTCGTGACCAGTGAACACTCGTGACCAGTGAACACTCGTGACCAGTGAACACTCGTGACCAGTGAACACGCGTGACCAGTGAACACTCGTGACCAGTGAACAGACAGTGAACACGCGTGACCAATGAACAGACAGTGAACACGCGTGACCAATGAACAGACAGTGAACACGCGTGACCAGTGAACACGCGTGACCAGTGAACACGCGTGACCAGTGAACACGCGTGACCAGTGAACACGCGTGACCAGTGAACACGCGTGACCAGTGAACACGCGTGACCAGTGAACACGCGTGACCAGTGAACACGCGTGACCTGTGAACACGCGTGACCTGTGAACACGCGTGACCAGTGAACACGCGTGACCAGTGAACACGCGTGACCAGTGAACACTCGTGACCAGTGAACACTCGTGACCAGTGAACACTCGTGACCAGTGAACACTCGTGACATGTGAACACTCGTGACCTGTGAACACTCGTGACCAGTGAACACTCGTGACCAGTGAACACTCGTGACCAGTGAACACTCGTGACCAGTGAACACTCGTGACCAGTGAACACTCGTGACCAGTGAACACTCGTGACCTGTGAACACTCGTGACCAGTGAACACTCGTGACCAGTGAACACTCGTGACCTGTGAACACTCGTGACCTGTGAACACTCGTGACCTGTGAACACTCGTGACCAGTGAACACTCGTGACCTGTGAACACGCGTGACCTGTGAACACGCGTGACCTGTGAACACGCGTGACCAGTGAACACGCGTGACCAGTGAACACTCGTGACCAGTGAACACTCGTGACCAGTGAACACTCGTGACCAGTGAACACTCGTGACCTGTGAACACTCGTGACCTGTGAACACTCGTGACCAGTGAACACTCGTGACCAGTGAACACTCGTGACCAGTGAACACTCGTGACCAGTGAACACGCGTGACCAGTGAACACTCGTGACCAGTGAACACGCGTGACCTGTGAACACGCGTGACCAGTGAACACGCGTGACCAGTGAACACGCGTGACCTGTGAACACGCGTGACCAGTGAACACGCGTGACCAGTGAACACGCGTGACCAGTGAACACGCGTGACCAGTGAACACTCGTGACCAGTGAACACTCGTGACCAGTGAACACTCGTGACCAGTGAACACTCGTGACCTGTGAACACTCGTGACCAGTGAACACTCGTGACCAGTGAACACGCGTGACCTGTGAACACGCGTGACCAGTGAACACGCGTGACCAGTGAACACGCGTGACCAGTGAACACGCGTGACCAGTGAACACGCGTGACCAGTGAACACTCGTGACCAGTGAACACGCTTGACCAGTGAACACGCTTGACCTGTGAACACGCGTGACCTGTGAACACGCGTGACCTGTGAACACGCGTGACCTGTGAACACTCGTGACCAGTGAACACTCGTGACCAGTGAACACTCGTGACCAGTGAACACGCGTGACCAGTGAACACGCGTGACCAGTGAACACGCGTGACCAGTGAACACGCGTGACCAGTGAACACGCGTGACCAGTGAACACGCGTGACCAGTGAACACGCGTGACCAGTGAACACGCGTGACCAGTGAACACGCGTGACCAGTGAACACTCGTGACCAGTGAACACGCGTGACCAGTGAACACGCGTGACCAGTGAACACGCGTGACCAGTGAACACGCGTGACCAGTGAACACGCGTGACCAGTGAACACGCGTGACCAGTGAACACGCGTGACCAGTGTTCACACGTGACCAGGTTTGCGCGAGCTCTGACCTTGAACCTCTGAGGCTGGTGCAGCTGTATGGTGGCTCTGCTCTCCTCCAGGTCCTTCTTCAGCTGGCTGAACTTCACCTTCCCGTCTTTATTCAGCACTCTCTTCTGGCCGTCGACGCAGCGGCACACGTTGAGGTCTCTGGCGTATCGCAGGCCGCGAGCGCAGAGCTGCCTGACGTCGGACAGCTGGAACAGCGAGCGGAAGTACGAGGCCAGAGCCGGATCGTTGCGCTGCAGGACCAGTGGCTTCTGCTCCCAGTACTGAAGGAAGAACTGGTCCACGCCGACCGGACTGATCAGACTCTGGAAGAAATCCCTCGGAGAGTCGAAGCACAGCGGGTTCCCCATCTTCATCTGCTTCACAGGTACATCCTCCTCCTCCTCCTGTCCATCACACTTCTTCACTCTTCTGCCCTTCTTTGGCATCTCTGCGGCATAAATATCATAATATAAATATGCTCTTCATAACCTTCACTGCGCTGTCTAGATAGCTTGCTGATTATTCTGGAATTTTTGTCAAATACAGGCTATTTTCACTGTGTGTAAAAGATGCAATACGCTTCAAATGATTATTCATAAATGTGTATGTGCACTACTTTAACATCAAGACAAGGTGATGCGGCTGTTGTGGAAAAACTAATGAAGAACAGAACAGCAGTCGCATCAGTCGTTCTCTCCTCCGCCATGTCTGCAGTTTAGGACCCGATCAACTCAGACACTCGGCTATCAAAATGATCTTCGAGTTTCCCAGTAGTAAATACGCCCTTCATGTCCAGTTCCTACTAGGAAACTAGCATTTACAACAATTCCAATTCCTAGCACGTGAAAGCAGAATTAATAACCATTAATTCTTGCCACTGTGAAGAAACTAGAATGAGAATTTAATGTTCATAACTAACGTACAGCACAGATGAAGCTTAAAATAATTACATGCTTTTAACCATTGATTCAGTTCACGCATTCATCATCACGAAATAACCAATTAGTCCAGTTTAATTTAGTCAGTTTATGGAAAAGGGTCAACACAAGTGACAGATTGAGGGAGAATTAAGGTGTGCAAAACCTAATAATACAATTTATTGAGTTGCTTTTTATTGTAATTTAAAAATGCAGTGTCAAATTAAAATACAAAATGCAATTGATGATTTGACATATTATTATTATCTATTAATTAATAGAAAAATGCAAAGGAAACAATTAAGTGCATATAAAATGCTAATGCAACAATAGTGACAAGCTTCAAATTAATGCGTTGTTTAGTTTTCCTCTTTTTTTTAATTTATGGTTTAAATGTCAAAACCTAAGACAACCGGACATGTTTAAAATTTCGAAATAATTTAACTCATAAAAGTAGAGTAAGATATTTAATCGTATACTTGTTATTCAAATAAGACAGACGGGTCCGTCATAATTTATATGCCAGTAAATAACTCATTCGCAGTGGAAGTACAGACAAACATGTTCCTTACCGACAGCATCACAGGCGCACGTGCAAAGATGGTGTCACACTTCAAACGCTCCGGGTGGAAACTTATAAAAACCGTTCCTGGTCATTTTTTAGTCAAGTTCATAATCGTAGCAACCACAATCAATCACAGTAAAATATGTGGCGTATGCCGATTTTTATTTCACGAGCTCGTCCAGTTCAAGTGCTTTGTTGTCTGAAAGAATATGAATCATGGTGGACACCAGGTTTATTTTTGCTATTTCCTGTGGAAATTTTATTATAGGCTTAATGTTGAAGAAATTTAAGTTTGAATACAACATAATGTCCCATTTACTTCTATATACACATTCACTACACTACACTCTAGATACTCGGCTTGCTTACTACTCTGGAATTCCTGTCAAATTTAGGCTATTATAATTATTAAATGTGTAAATATGACTTGAGAGGGCATTTGTGTCCAATTTCTGTCTCGGAAACTCCGATAGGAATTTACATTTACATTTTACATTTATTCATTTAGCTGACGCTTTTATCCAAAGCGACTTACAATTGCAATATATGTCAGAGGTCGCACGCCTCTGGAGCAACTAGGGGTTAAAGGGATAGTTCACTTTGAAATTAATTTTTGATATGTTTTAGCTTACCTTAAGGCATAGGTCGGCAACCCGCGGCTCTTAAGCGCCGCCCTAGTGGCTCCCTGGAGCTTTTTCAAAAATTTGAAAATGGAAAAAATATTTTTTGTTTTAATATAATTTCTGTAGGAGGAAAAACATGACAAATATTCGTAAAGTTTTTCAACGTTGTAAAAATGTGTATAATAAATATTTCATTTTTTTTTTTTTTTTTTTTTTTTTTTTTTTTTTATTGAAGGCAACATTGGGTACAAACGTGTTAAACCATCAATATACAAACAAACATTTATACAGATATACCATACCAGAGACAAAGAGCAAAAAAAAAACAACAACAACAACAACAACAAAAACATACATACTAAATAAAGGAGTAAAAATAAGAAAAATTAAGAGGAATCGGGGAATAGGTCATAATATTGACACAAGAGTTTTCCATTCTTCTTGTTCTTTACAAGCTTATGTGATTTAAGTTTTAAATTCCGAAATATAATGTTTAAAACATAAGGAAGACTTATTAAATTTCTGCTTGTGTATGAAGAACTTAGCATTTAAGATTATAAAGTTTAATACAAACTCCAGGGTGCCATCTTGTGGGAAACAAAAGTAACAGATAACATCTTTCAGGGTGAATGAGTGAGTTATATTTTGAGATTGGAGAAAGTGAGTACCCAAATCTTCCCAAAACCTTTTGGTAACTGGACAATTAAAAAATAAATGAGGAATTGTTTCAGTGTCCTGTTTACAAAAGCTACAGCATGTGTCAATGTCTAGAAACTTGGCAACAAAACAATTAGTAGGGTAAATGTTATGTAAAAGTTTAAAGTGGACCTCTTTAGCTTTATTAGAGATACAATATTTGTGAGGAATCAACCATGTTTTTTTCCAATTTATTTCACTTATTAAGGAATTCCAATAAAACATCCCCCTTGGAGCAATGGAGTTACGCTTTTGCAAATGTCGGCGAATATGCTTATTATTACATTTTTTATCAGACAGTTCTACACCATCCAACATAAGTGAAAGCTGTCTGATATCTTTGTTTCCATAGCTCAGATGATTTTTTATTAATTGTCTGATTCCGGAAGGGATGGCATCAGTGATAGATTTAAACTCTTTAAAAGGTATTGGGAAATCATGAGCTACCATAAACTGTTCATAAGAGAGCATGGTGCCAGAGTCATCAAATAAGCAGAGTACATGGTTAATTCCTCTATCGAACCACTTAGGGAAGAATACTGATTTATTCCTAATAAGAATGTTGCTGTTGTTCCAAAGGAGAGATTTGTGTGGTGAGAAGTTGTGATTGAAGGATAATTTCCAGGCCAAAAGGGACTGTTGGTGGAAGTTGGACAATTTGATAGGTCATTTATTAGGTAGAAAATTACACTTTAGAAGAAATGAGAGCCCACCCAGTTTATTAAAAATAAAGAAAAAAATAGAATCAGGATTTCGAATGCACCTTTTTAACCAATTAATTTTGAATGTGTTGACCACATCTATAAAATCCAAAATCTCTAGACCTCCCTTTTCTTTAGGGTTAGAGAGAACATTCTTTTTAAGCCTATGAGACTTGTTCTTCCAAATGAAATCTAAAAAAGTCTTGTTGACTTGATTAACAATTGAGTCCTTTACAAAAAGAGACAAGGAGGGGTAGACAAAGTGAGAAAGGCCTTCTGCCTTGGAGAGTAATACTCTACCTAAAACGGACAAGTCTCTTTGTAGCCAGCAGGTGAATATTAATTTGGTTTTCTGTATCCTATTCGGAAAATTTAAGTCCTGTCATACATGTATACCTAAATCTTTTACATTCTGTTTAACTGGAAATTCTGGAATGTTATCAATAGCAGAGTCAATGAAGAGGCAACAGCTCACACTTGGATCGATTAAGCCTTAAACCAGACGCAGAAGAGAATTTCTCCACCAGTTCAAAGACAATGCTCAACTGGTCCTTGTTGTTCAAAAAAATGGTGGTGTCGTCCGCCAGCTGTGAGATCTTTATTTCTTTTCCAAAAATCTTTATACCTCCAAAATGTACTTCTTTAACTAAGTGTATAGCTAGTAGTTCGGTTACTAAGATAAATAAAAAGGGAGAAATGTTGCACCCCTGCCTGACCCCCCTATTAATCTGAAATCGTGGAGAAGTATTTTGATTAATTATAACAGAACTGTTTATATCTTTGTAGAACATGCTGACAATGTCGACAAAAGGGCTTCCAAAACCAAATGTTTTGATGGCTTCTATTAAAAAAGGGTGTTCGATTGTGTCGAACGCTTTGTAATAAATCAAGAAACAAAATGAAGGCGTCAGAATCAATATTGTCAGCATAGTCAAGCAAGTCTAAAATGAGTCTTATTATGTTATTGCTAATGTGGCAGTTTTTCATGAAACCCGTTTGAGTTTCTGCAATTATTGAATTTAAATCAGATTTTAATCTATATGCATATACAGAGGCCAGAATTTTATAATCTATAGTTAATAATGTGATTGGACGCCAATTATCAATTAAATGAGGGTCTTTACCAGGTTTCGGGATCAAGGAGATAATGCCTTGCTTCATTGTTGTGGTCATTTCCCCTTGATCAATACACTCCCTATACATGTGCAATAAAGGGAGTTGAATAAGCTCCCAGAAATGAGTATAGAACTCCGCTCCTAGCCCATCTATCCCGGGAGATTTTCCTTTCTTCATAGCAAACAAAGCATTTTTAACCTCATTTAAAGAGAGATCAGCGTCACAAGAAGCTTTATAATCTTCACTAATAATAGGGATACTGTTCTGAATTTTTTCAAAAAAACTTGCACTTTCTACTCTGTTAAAATTAGACTGATATAAATTACCATAAAACGAGCTAACAAATTTAGAAATGTGAGTAGGATCCTTAGAAAGGGTGCCATCAATGTAGAGCTCAGTTACAGAATTTCTTTTAGCATTCCTTTTTTCTAAAGCAAAAAAATAATTGGTGTTCTTTTCGCCCTCTTCCAGCCACTTAGCCCTTGATCTTTTGCCATATCTGTATATATTTGGTCTATCTGAATTTGGATGGCTTTTATCTCAATTTCTTCTTCTGGGTTAATGTTTCCTTTTGACATTAATTGAGTTAATTTATTCATCAAGACATGTTCTGAATTATATTTTTCTTTCTTTATTTCCTTAGATCTCTTTATAGCCAATTGTCTAATTTTATACTTGAAGTACTCCCACTTTTTCTTATGTCCATTATTAATGTCAATCTCGAAGATCTCTTTAGCTAGAAGCTTAACAGAATCATTAAAGGAGTCGTCACTCAAAAGAGTATTGTTAAACTTCCAATAACCTCTCAAGCCCGATTGCGGGTCAATGGAGCCTAGATTCAAAATAATTAATTTGTGGTCCGAAAGGGGTGCATAAACATGTTTAACCTCATTAACAAATTGAAGAGAAGAAGAAGAAACTAAAAATAAATCAATTCTTGACTTCAGAGTCAGACTTCTATTACTCCAGGTGAAATCTTGGATGTCTGGGTTTAAAAAACGCCAAGCATCAGTCAAGGATAGGTCTGAGCACAGAGAAGAGATTAAATCGCTTCCCTGGGAGGAGCGAGCCGCTCTAGGTGGGTATCTATCCTCTATTTCGTCAGGACATTCATTGAAATCCCCCGAAAGAATTATATAGGCATTTACGTATTTTCCCTTTAAATCCCTTAGCTTGCCAGTAATGGAATTAAATAAGTTCTTGTTGTCAAAGTGTGAATTAAATCCATATACATTGCAAACTATGAAAACTGTATTGTCCTGCTTGACTATTATTGTTATCCATCTTCCGTCACTAGAGGGCACAACTTCCAGAATATCCCCCTTGAAACCATGCACAAGGATTGAGACACCAGCAGAATGGTTAGAACCATGACTAAAGTGAGCAACATTACCCCATTGAGCTTTCCAGAACCCTGTATCAGAGTCACAAGAGTGCGTTTCCTGTAATAAAATCAAGTCAGCTTCAGACCTTTTACAGAATAAAAATAATGCTTTCCTCTTTGTTAAGTCCCGAATACCTCTCACATTTAAAGACAAGACGTTAAGACGTTTAAACAAAAAATCCATAAAGGAACAGAGATATAGAACAGAAATTACCTGAAAGTGCTATTGAACGCAAAAAGTATGTAAAGACCTTACAATAAGGTGATGATAACCTGCTTTAAAATAGCAAGAACCTTGTACACAATACACATAGCCGTGAACTTGGAATTAAGAACGATCGAGACGGTCGCACTTAGTAAAGGGGCGTCAGTTTGTGTTGAAAAGTGGTGGGGACAAAAGATCAGATGAAAAAAACAAAAACAAAAATGCATCAAAAACAGCATCAAAAATGGGCATAGCGTAGGCCAGTCAACAACGAAAATACTCAGCATAAAACCCTCAACAATGTGGACTGCACATGTAACAGTCCCTGCAACACCAGCTCAACCGAACAGTGCCAAAGCACCAGACTACAGGGCTCGACATTAACGCTTGTCCGCTTGTCCGGGACAAGTGGATTTTTTGAAGGGACAAGTAAAAGAGAATTTTACTTGCCCAACCGGACAAGTAGCCTCCACAGGCTGTGTGCTCGTTTGTCCCCGGGGGACATCACACACGAGGAGAAATGGGGCCAAAACAATCCAACATGTTGGATATCCCCGATTAGAGATCTGAGCGGTCCCGGCGTCCTTCCGAGCAGACGAGAGGAGTCTTAACACACCACACACGGCAGGAATATCTGATCAGATTATTTTACGATAATCGGAGCATCCTTAAGATTGTCGGAAGGGGTGAATCGGGGCTAAAATCGGCCTAATTATCCTGCCGTGTGAACCAGGCTTTACTGATCGGCGCATGCGTGTTTTTGGGTCATTTTAGAATCAGTAATAGTTTATTTTGTTTAAGTTACTTTTTTGGACAATGTAGGCCTACATTGTTTCTTTCTGTATCTAAACTGCATTGCATGTTTTATTTTGTGCAAATAAACCTTTAACATTTCTTGGTTCGCTTGATTTTTCAGAACATTTTAACCAAATGCTTTCAAAAAGTGGTGGGGACAAAATCAGCCATTTCAAAAAGTGGTGGGGACATGTCCCCAGCGTCCCCAGTGTAAATGACACCTATGATGAAACTAACATGATCTCATTTAAAGTCCAACAAGGAGATCATATATATTTGTATAAAAAATAAAAATAAAAAAAATAAACAGAGTAAATTCTGTTAAGGTAGCATTAGTATTAAGTGCTCAACCATCTCAGCCTGTAACGAGCGCAGGCAGAGTATTCAAGCCTGCCTGTGGCTACAACAAAAAGGAAAATTAATCCAAGTCTAAACGACAAGGTAGCCTGGCTACATACGTTGTATTAAATCTCCAAAACAAAATAGACCATTTAAGTTATTTTCCAAAAATGCCACATGAACAGTGGGCTTATGTGTACTTTAATACCTTTGGTGAAAGAAGATGCTCAGCCAACGAGACTATTCCGGACAGTCAATAACTTTTCCATTGATGACAGCCGAAGCACCACGGAATGAAGCCTTTTTCCCTTCATCACGCGCCTTCTTAATCAAAGGCCAGAGCTTCTCCCGAGCCGCTCTGTCCTCCGGAGAAAGAGCTTCGGTGATCCTGAGACGATTCTCCTGCAAATACTGAGAGTTTTTAGCTTCTTTCCAGACGGCATCACGAAGGCGACGAAAGGCAAACAAAACTATAGTTGATCTCGCAGCGCCGTCATCTCTCAGTTTCCCCACGCGATGGACGATGTCAATGCCGTGTTTCAAGTCTTCTCGAAGCTTTGGTGCCATTTTCCCAAGGATGTCGATTATCTTGCCTCTGATGTCTTCATCTCTTGACTCCCTTACGCCGTGCATCTAAAGCGACCACCTTCTGCTGTAGCGTTGACACTCAGCAACAGCTTCTCTCAGGTGCTTATTTTCGTATTGGCAACTTTCATTTTCTCCAGTGTTTGCTTGTGTTGTTGAACATCCAGTGACAGCTGTTTGACAGTTGTTGTCAGCTCCTCAACCCGTTTGGAAGTAGCTTCAGTAGTTATGCCTATAGCAGAGACTCTCCGGAGCGTTTCATCCTGCTTGCTGGTCAATGCTCGTATCGCCTCCATGAGTTCAGCAGTAACCGTCTCCCAGTTTCGCCCACCTGACTGAGATTCACGATTCCTTTTCTTGGCAGGCTTCTCTGGTGTCTCCGCCACCAAAATGGGAAATAAATCGGCATCTGACAATGGCTCTGGGCAGTGTTGGGGGTAACGGATTACAAAGTAACGGATTACAGTAACGATATTACTTTTTTGGGTAACGAAGTAAAGTAACGCAGTACAGTAAAAATATCGGTAACTACATTACTTTACTATACTATAGGAACGCGCTTTCCTGCGTTACCCAAGCCGTGATTGCCTATGTGTAAAGTTCTGTCTGTTTAAGTGGCGCGTGCGTGCGTGCTGTGTGTGTGCTTGCCTGCGCACCGTTGCCATAGAGATCGATTTGAGTGACGCAGCTACTGGTGTGAAGGAGAGAGGGAAATGGAGACGGAGACGGAGATAGGGGGTTTCGGCCAGTGGCGATATGCACATTACTTTAAATTTATTGCTCGAAAGGATAAAAATATTCGTGTGAAATGCACTCTATGCCCAGGCGACAAGTGTCTTTCAACTGCAGCCAACTCAATGAGCAACCTGTCGAAGCATTTGTCAGCCCAGCATGGCAATACCAAACTTGTGGCGAAAGATCCTGCTCGCCGGTCATTTGAAGTCACTGATCAGCCGACCCCGCCTAAACAGGCTTAGCTTTTCTCAAGTCTTGGAGCGCAGCAGGTAACCCAGAATGAAATGAACAGGCTTGTTGCAGGGTTTATTGTAGAAGACATGCCTCCCCTGTCGACCATTGAATCGCCCAGGTTTAGAAAAATACTCGATAAAATACCCGCGACTCGCAAGCCAACGTCCGACAGGAAAACATTTTCCCATTACCTGGACAAGTGTTATTCCGACATGGAATCAAAGCTCAAAAGAACTTTCGAGTCCCTGGATCATGTGTCCACCACCGCGGACATTTGGTCAGCCAATAACAAAAGTTACTTAGGAATGACGGTGCATTGGATAAACCGCGAGAAGGCTGCTCTTGCCTGCAAGAGGGTGAGAGGAAGACACACTTACGATGTCATAGCTAGCGAAATAGAACAGGTTCATTCAGCTTTTGGACTTTCACATAAAGTAACAGCATGTGGCATAATGGCAGCAATTTTGTAAAAGCCTTTAGAATGTTTGAATCCCATCCTGATGATGGGTTTGACTCTGACGAGCCATCTGATGAGGAGGAGGAGGAGGTCACTCTTACTGATGTTGCTGAAGCACTCTCCACAGAATCAGATGAGACATTTTCACTGCCACCTCATCTGCGCTGTGCATCACATACACTAAACCTAATCTCAAAAAATGACCTGGAGAAATGGCTGACCAGTAACAATGACTGTAAAGCAGTTTACAGAAGTGCTCTCGCCAAGTGTGCAGCTCTCTGGACAAAAACTAGTCGCTCTACTGTGGCTTCAGACCAGGTTGAGGATGTGCTAAAAAGAAAGCTCATCATACCCACTGCTACACGCTGGAACTCGACTCATGACGCCTTGTCTCTCATCACAGAAATCCCAATCAGAGATTTAAACACCATTTTCTCTAGACTGAGTGTAAAGGGCATCACTGAGCGAGAGTATCAGTTCCTGAAGGAATATTGTGCCGTGTCAAGACCTCTTGCTACCGCATTAGATATACTACAAGGAGAAGATGATTGCTACTACGGCACCCTCCTGCCAACCTTGGAGATTCTCATGTCAAAGTTGCTTGCGTTGAAGGATGGCCTTTCCCAGATGACAGCTGGCATGCCTGGTGCTATTGTACAGGTAAACACATATTGAATATTACAATTAATTGGCCCTACACGAAAAAAAAAAAAGTTAAATTTACTTAATTTTTCTTTGGCAAGTTTTTGCACGGATATTTTTAAAGTAAATTTCACATATGGAATTAAGTAAACTCTACTTAACCGTTAAATGAAACTAAAAAAGAAATGAAGAAAATTTAACTTGGCTAGAAAAAGGTTGAAAATCTATTTAGTTGAAGTTTCCTTTTTTAATACATTTAACTCAAACAATATAACATTGAATTAATAATTTATTTAGTTTTTTTATTCTTGCCTGAACTAACTTTTTCATGTAAATGTATTACATGATTTATTTTCTGTAGTATTTACTTCACCACAAAATCATTTTTTTCAGTGCCGCCTTAAATAATAGCTTGCAGTGTAGGCTATAGGCCTACAGTTTAATATAGCTGATGTAGCCCAAATTTATGAGGCTGTAAAAGCTGATAATTGAACTGTATATGTTTGTCTAATGTAGCCTACTATTTCATATCACAGGCGATTAAAGAGAGATTTGCATCCGTCTTGGATAGCAAGGATGCTCTGATGGCTGCTGCCACAATGCCCAAATTCAAGGTCCGCTGGCTCAAAGATGAGAAGAGAAGAGATGCTGTTAAAACCATGCTAATCTCTGAGTGTCGTGGCCGGATTCCTGAAGAGCCACTGATGAGTCGAGCAGTTGAGAGCCCTGCCACCTCCAGGCAGTCACAATGACTTTTTTGAATTTGAAGAGGAGTTTTCCTACACAGCAGAGACTGAAGTCATGGAGTACTTAAAATTGCCTGGATCTGAGTGGGATGTTCTCTCCAAGTTCCCCAGGATTAAGAAACTTGTGTGTTGACCCCATTTTAAAATGACCCCACCATAGCTTTCTTTATCCTGTTGTTTGTGGATTTTACAGTGAGGCATATTTCTTTGTGCAGACCGGTATATTGTTCTTTCATATGGTTTTGCATGCCATTTTGTATACATTTATACAATAAACACTATGCAGACAGGCTAAGTGATGATAGGGGTATGATATTTGTCCATGTATCTACACGGTAAATTAAGAAACGGGAAAGTAAAGTAATAAGTAGTGAAGTTACTTTTCCAATGCAGTAACTAGTAAAGTAAACTTATTACAATTTACAGAAGTAACTAGTAACTAATTACTTTTTTTGAGTAACTACCCCAACACTGGCTCTGGGGTGGCTTCATACCAGCACATTTCGTCTCCACTCAAAGGATTCTGGGCTACCGACTCTTGAGACTGGTTATCTTCCATGTTTAGCGACATGTGTTGAGAAATCGTTAACCTTTCCGAGTTCCTCTTTTTCTTTTTAGACTTGGGCATTCGTGGTAGTCTACAATTACTACGTCTTGCTATATGTTCGTTTTCCTTATTTCTTTTCTTCTGAAGGTTCTTGCATCAATTTTTTTTTTTTTAAAGGCAGTAATATCATAAAGCCTTCGAAATTGCTCGCAGAGCGACAAGCACACGTCCTCCTACAACGCTGCCATCTTGGGAGCCCCAAATATTTAATTTCAACATTTCTGTCAATGAAGAATTTACGTCATAGACTGTGACACACGTGTCTGTCAGATCGGCGTGATGCCAGACCGGTGGCTGACAAACAAACAAACTAACCGGCGGGTGTGTCATGGGCCATGGATCCCAAGGGGAAAACGAGAAAGATAGCTGAGCACTCCCAACGCACTCTAGTGCGGCGCGGGCGCGGGCGGTAATGCACTCACTCTACTAAAACAAAATAGAAACGATTTACAGCCAGGCCAGAATTTCTATTCATAACGTGTTTGCAGCGTTGAGCGATATAGCCAATCACAGACATATGTGTTGATTTCTTGAACGCAATGGCCAATCAGAAGCAATCAGAAGATAGACTCCGCTCAAAACTGACGTTTTTGTTCAGTGCTGAATTCTGTATGCTGGCAAATCCTTTAATTATAACGAACAAAGTGTGGATATTATGAAAGATTCATTGATAATAACAGAGATGTGTGAGATCACGATGAACTGTCAGCTTTTTAGGAATTATTAAGAGAGCGCACTTTGCGCGCATTCAGTCATGCCAAACCATGCACGCAGTAAACTGCTTGCTTTTATGTTAAATTAACAGTGGTTTGTGTTTTAATGCTTTAATAACAAATCATTTATCAGGAGGATGTATGGCGGCGACACGTAGGCTAACTTGAAAGTATTTGGAGGTACAGAAAAAAGTGTATTTGCGGGCGGGAGTGGGACAAAACATAAATGTTGCGGGCGGGAGAAAGAAAGTTGAGAACGTCAGTTATAACGACCCACGCATTAAAAAATGGTCGGGTTAAAATCGGGCTCGGGCTCATAATTACGTTTAATGTGTCGGGCCGGGCTTGATTTTTTGGGCCCGATCTGCTCTAATTTGTAGCCTACTTATCATTTTGATACTAATAAAGCTAATAGCCTATAACACTTACAGCATGTGTTGCCTTCATAATAAGGCTTATATAAAGCTTTTAATTTTTTGCGGCTCCAGACAGATTATTATTATTTTTTTTGGGTCCAATATGGCTCTTTCAACATTTTGGGTTGCCGACCCCTGCATTAAGGGCATCCAAGATGTAGGTGTCTTTGTTTCCGCAGTATTTTCAATTTTGATATTTTTAGGTCAAACCGTTCTTGTCTGTCAGTCATATAATGCAGGTCTATGGGGTCCACCTCAAAGAGCAGCACAGAGAAGTCCAGATTAAACATGATTTAATGACTCGTAAATGTAAGTACACATTGATGGCCTAAGACACGAAACGAGCGGTTTGTGTGAGAAAACGAACAGTATTTATATCGTTTCTTGTAACGCACAGACCGAAGCGCCGGCGCCCTCAGATCACTTGGACGTGGCTGTGGTTACTAGGGTTGCCAACTGTCCCGAATTAGCCGGGACGTCCCGATTTTTGGGCCTAATTTATTTGTCCCGATCGGGACTTCTCTTGTCCCGATTATTGAGTGCTACGCTGATCTGACTGATACAACAGCAACACGACCCGTAAATTAGTTCAAATCTCCTAGAATCTAGAGCTGCGCATGCGACACAGAACATTATCCAGATTATTATAACATTATCGAGGAGTTTCCTGGTCGTAAATTGGACATGAACAGGTCATATTTACGGGTGTTTCTCAAGGCTGCGTTTCTCGGCTGTCACGCTGAAGGCCGTCTCAGTTTGAAGGAGCCTTCGTTTCGAGTCCTTCATTCGGCCTGTTTTGAAGGATGCATCGGATGTATCCTTCGGGATCCTATCCTTCACCCACAATCCTTTGCACACATTCAAATTCACACAAAAAAACCCTGACGAAAACAGTCAGTACTGAGCCTTTCTGAGTTTATTATGAAAATAATGCTTTCGGACATGAAAGCATGTTATCTTTTATTGCAGTAAATTAATCACGAACACTAAACTGACAGTAAGCCACTGGGAGACAGACGGCTCCTTCACAGCACTGCATTAATAGACAACCAGTTAACAAAGTTTTCCAAAATGAAGTTTTAAAGGCACATTATGCAGAAATTGTGTTTTAGTCAAACAGTGACCCCTATAGTCGCTGTGGAACACTTACACTGTCGTAAATAGCTATCTAGACATATGTGGACATTTTTGGACTGGTCTAATTATCAACAATGGATGAATGAACAGCATCATAAAAAAATGTCATACTACAAGCAAGCGCAACAACATAGAACACAATCAAGTTTAGAAATAAGAGATTTAGGCTACTTAATCCATCAACAAGATCGCCAGGTCAGCATCGCGGTTGAATCCAGTGCTGCTTTTTAGCTCGCGCCAACTAGTGAAAGCCCGACCGAGTGGGACTGTCACAAGGAAATAGTCAAAGGATTCAGTGGCGAGTAAACAGTAATTTATTGAGCACAATAGTAGATATCCGTGTGGGTCAAAATGGAAGCAGACAGAAGAAGACTCAGGCTCAGCAACGCAGGGACGCAGTGGGCAGACACAGATGCAGGAACAGGTAGAAATTCCTCCGGGAAAATCTCAGGAAACCACTGGATGGGTGGAAACTACAGGAGTGGAATGCAGGAGAACACGGCGAGTAGAACCCTGGTAGCCTCAACAACCAACTGACATAGACACGACGAGGTAACAAACAATATATCGGACATCCTCATTCAAAACAGCTGGCGCTGATCAGCTCATCAGCCGGTGGCGGTAATACTCCAAAGGAGTGAACGGCCATAAAACGAAAAGAAGAAGAAGAAGCTCATCAGCCGCGCCCGCCCTCGCGCTCACTCACACAACACGCAAACACATAGCGAGGGCGAATCAGGGACTCTTTTGCGGTTCCTCACGCGGTCAGATTCTTTTCCTTTTCCAAGTCTCTTCCAACCGCGTTTTCTTTGCTTTTTCCATCGTCAAGTATCACGTCTGAAATGCGCGCAAGTGTCTTCGTGCTTCATATGTGGTTGTTGATGTGTGTGACGTCGTTGCCGTAAAGCAAGTCGTGATTCTCGCGAGATTTGTCGGGGGCGCTCCTCTCAAACTTGCATTGCTGGTTTTTCCAGCGGCAACCCCGCCAAGCTTTATTACCATGATGATTCGCCCTACTGTGAGTTTGTTTACCACCGAAATGACTTTGAAGCTGTTATATCAAGGTACAATTCTTGCATAGTGTGCCTTTAACAGTATTTCCATGCCGTGAGCGTAATCGCTCGGGAGGACAGTAGTTTACAAGCCTCAGACTAACACTCTACTACGGCGAGATCATTTTTATACCCGAGTTTCCGAGTTGGTCGGGTCCTAAACTGTAGACATGGCGGAGGAGAGAACGACTGATGTTCTGTTCTTCATTAGCTTTTCCACAACAGCTGCATCACCATGTCTTGATGAAAAGTTGTAGGGGTGGCAGTGGCTCATGTAGATTGTCTACAAACCAGAAGGTTGGTGGTTCAATCCCCGGTTCCACCTGACCGTGTGTGTGTGTGTGTGTGTGTGTGGCCTTGTATGGCTGACACCGCCGTCGGTGTATGAATGGGTGAATGTGAGGCAATATGTAAAAGCGCTTTGGTGGCCATTGGGTCTGTGTAACCGCTATATAAATGCAGTCCATTTACCATTTGATGTTAAAGTAGTGCACATTTATGAATAATCATTCAGATTATTGTATGTTTTACACAGTGAAAATAACCTGTATTTTACAGCAAGCTGACTATCTAGATAGTGTGGTGGTCAATGTTTATATGGTTGTAAGTGAACAGGACGCAACATTTTAATCAAAATTATCTTCAATACATTGAGCCTATAATAAGATTTCCTGGTGTCCTCCATGATTCCGGTTCGTCCTGAGAGCAAAGCCCTTGAAAAGTGGGATACTTCTGATAGCATAACTCATCGAGCTTCTCCAACAGGGAGTTCCTCCTTATTAATGCAAGCTTTAAGTCATTATTTTTCATTTCTCATAACATCTAGGCATATTTTCTCAATCCAGTGAAATCATTTAAAGCATTTTAATAAAATCTTCTACAATGACAAACAGATCAAACAAGCATTACATTACAAAGCAGACATTCTGCACCTCACAAAGTTACAGGATGAGACTCTACAGGACAGTTTCAGAAGTGATCATAACGAGGGTGAAGGAGTCTTCCGGTGTTCACTCCCGCCACAGTGGAGACTGTGATGCTCCCGCCGGCGTCTCCGGGAGCTGCAGCTTCTCACACTCGGTGAGCTTCAGGGGCAAATGCTGCGCCATCTCGTTGGGGTCTGTGTAAAGCGCAGGAGGAATGTGCTGCAAAGTCAACAGAGACAAACACACAGGCGTCAGATACAGAATAATGCGACACACACTATTTGCCAGTTTAATCAGTGTTAATAAACTTGTTTGGGCCGATGACAACGTGTGTTGAAGTGCCAACTAGCCTCTCCCTATGGAGGATCCCTATTCCACTATACAGATAAAGCGTTGTGAAATTTCGGTTCACGTACCAACCCCAAAGTGATAAAATAAAATTCTGTATCAAAATGTATAGGCAAGACAAGTAGTTTGTTTAGGCATGGTCTGTAGGGAATTACAAACCTGCGCACACAACTATAGAAATACTTAATGCGCATGTGAACGCCATCAGGTCACAGGTTCAGTTTAAAGTCTGTTTAGAGAGAACGCCGTCGTCTTAGCGGCCCCTAATGTAATAACAAATGATCATTTCGACGGAAGTGAATCAATCAAAACCAACTTTAGCCGGAAATAACATTATTCAAGAACCGCTATAAAACCAAAACAATCTCTGTTAACGTAAATTATATGTTTATCTCTGTAAAGCTGCTTTGAAACAATCTCCATTGTTAAAAGCGCTATATAAATGAAGATGACTTGACTTGGAACAACATAAGGGCGAGTAAAAGATGACAGAATATATATTTGGATGAATTGTCTTTAATCTCTCTCCGGCTGAGCAGAGAGTCTTGGATGGCCTGAGGGCGAGTAAACCATCAGGAAACTCAAGTATTTCTTGAGTAAGCAGTTAAAGCACTCACCTGAAGATCTGATATTTTACTTTCACGTGTGCTGAATTCTCGAAGCATGTGGTTTCTTCCAGCCTGCAGAACAAAGAAGTTTAAGAACCGCTGAAATCATATTTGAACATTAAAGCATTCAACGCCGTCTTGCCTCGTGATAAAGACGGGTGTCGTTGATCCTGATCATCACTCCATCCACTCGCAGGAAGAACCGCAGCAGGAGGAAGAAGCTGGTGGGCATCACTCTCTGAAAACACACATCGCTTTACCAACCAGTAATGCTGCACACCTGCAGATCAAGCCGAGAACACTCACGATTTTGACACTGATCATAGACACGCCGTGATCATGCAGCTCGTCCTCGAACAGCAGCACGTCCTCGAAGAACTGGATCTGTTCTCGCGCCTTCAGCTTCTCCATGTCGATGCGGTCGGCGGTCGGCATCACCTGGTCACGTCAAGTCTGTTATTTATACTGCGCTTTTACAACACAGAGCGTTTCAGAGCAGCTTTACAGAGATAACAGGAGAATAATGCAACAGAGTGTGTTTCCAGAAGAGAATAGCGTCACAGTCCAGCTTAAGTCAGTTCAGTGATGCTTCATTTCTGATGTAAAAAACTTATTAATTATATATATATACACAGGGCCGGCGGAAGCGCTATGCAAACTGGGCACTTGCCCCCACACCATGACGAGCACCTCAAACTTGATCTGCGATCGACTATACGTTTACATTAGGGGTGTAACGATTCATTCGTTTTCTCGATGCATCGATTACAAATCCTGACGATGCATATGCATCGATCTTGAAACATGTATTTCGAATCGTGAATCGTTTATTTCGGTCAATATTCGATTTAAAATGCTAAGAATCGAATAATTTGCGATTCTATATTGATTCAGTGCTTTAAAACATATAAACATTAATTAAATGACTACATGCGCGAATTAATGAGGCGTTATGCGGCGTCATTTCGCGTCCTCACAGCTCTCACATACTCGCTGCACTCTTACCATCTTTCACTGGATTTCGCTCGCGCTCGGTCCCATATAGCTCTCATGATTCTCATCTACAGATTTTTGAGCAGTCCATGTTTGAGCTCTCCTCAGGACAGCCACTGGTGTTCACATGAGCAGATGACAGCTCTCTATCGAGAAAGCAAGCCATTGATAAAGCTGCCATATCATTGGGCGGTCACTGCTATGAAACAACGCGTTCGTTCCCTGGAAACGTCACCGTTATTTTCTTTAAGATAAGATACTGAAGTTTTACGGAAACGGGTCATACCCGTCCTGAGCAGTTAAAGTAAAACCCCACTTATTCAAGGGTGCGCATTTATTACATGGAAAGAGAAAACGTATAATAGGTGTCTAAAATGCACACGCGTCCGATTAATCATGAATGATGAATGAAATGTAACTTAATGTTGTTAAACTGAACTGATGAAATAACTACAACATTAATTACACTGAAATAAGAGCGCGTGGTTTATCCATCAATCAGATGCGCTTTAAAGTTGCATTCGTAATCGTTTATATAGCACAAGTAGACAGCCGGCGCGTTTCCTTTCAGAATCACAAGGAAAATGTTCAATCGGATAAAGAGAAAACAAAGAGTATAGCTATTCCATGAGGAAACGTTAGTTAAAGTTTAGTTGGGAAAGTTCATGGTATTTTTGTCTCACAATAGAGGATGTTTAATGTACCAGGAACACTTTAAGGTTGTGTATCCATTCCTACAAAATACTTAAAATACTTTTAAAGCCTTTTTAAATCTTGGTTTACATTTTTACAAATGCTCATTTATAGGCTTTGGAAATATTTTTTTTATAATAATAGATTCATTAAAAATTAACATGAACTAACGTTAACAATAGACTAAATGTTTTTTTTTTTTTTTTTTTTTTTTTCACTCTCTGACCCCCGAAGGCAGCTGTATAATTCACACCCTGACTAAGACCCATTGGGGGAAGCATTTAAATAATCCTATGCATATACAAAATTAAGAATCGAATCGAATTAATCGAATCGCATCGAATTTTAATGTGAATCGCATTGAATCGAATCTTTCTGAATTTGCAAAAATCGTTCTTGAATCAAATCGAAAACCTATGAATCGTGAATCGAATCGATTCGCTGCCTACCCAAAGATTCACAGCCCTAGTTTACATGAAAAACAAATGATCCATTAGTAATCGGATTGACGGCTCAATCGGACTGAAAAACCTTCCTCTAAACACCTTAATCGAGCGCAGTGTTTATTCCTTTTCTAATCCGATGGAGAGAACATGTGAACACTTGATCCGACTGAAAACCCAAACTGAAAGACTGCGCATGTGCGATGTAGAAATAGCGTAATGATGTAGAAATAGCTTAATGATGTAGAAATAGTGTAATGATGTAGAAATAGCTTAATGATGTAGAAATAGCTTAATGATGTAGAAATAGCTTAATGATGTAGAAATAGCGTAATGATGTAGAAATAGTGTAATGATGTAGAAATAGCGTAATGATGTAGAAATAGCTTAATGATGTAGAAATAGCGTAATGATGTAGAAATAGCTTAATGATGTAGAAATAGCTTAATGATGTAGAAATAGCTTAATGATGTAGAAATAGCGTAATGATGTAGAAATAGCTTAATGATGTAGAAATAGCTTAATGATGTAGAAATAGCGTAATGATGTAGAAATAGTGTAATGATGTAGAAATAGCGTAATGACAAAGAAATAGCGTAATGACGTAGAAATAGCGTAATGACGTAGAAATAGCGTAATGACGTAGAAATAGCGTAATGACGTAGAAATAGCATAATGATGTAGAAATAGCGTAATGTAGAAATAGCGTAATGTAGAAATAGCGTAATGACGTAGAAATAGCGTAATGATGTAGAAATAGCGTAATGATGTAGAAATAGCGTAATGATGTAGAAATAGCGTAATGATGTAGAAATAGCGTAATGATGTAGAAATAGCGTAATGTAGAAATAGCGTAATGACGTAGAAATAGCGTAATGATGTAGAAATAGCGTAATGATGTAGAAATAGCGTAATGTAGAAATAGCGTAATGTAGAAATCGCGTAATGTAGAAATAGCATAATGATGTAGAAATAGCATAATGTAGAAATAGCATAATGATGTAGAAATAGCATAATGATGTAGAAATAGCATAATGTAGAAATAGCGTAATGTAGAAATAGCGTAATGTAGAAATAGCGTAATGTAGAAATAGCGTAATGTAGAAATAGCATAATGTAGAAATAGCATAATGTAGAAATAGCGTAATGTAGAAATAGCGTAATGTAGAAATAGCGTAATGTAGAAATAGCGTAATGTAGAAATAGCATAATGATGTAGAAATAGCGTAATGTAGAAATAGCATAATGATGTAGAAATAGCGTAATGTAGAAATAGCGTAATGTAGAAATAGCATAATGATGTAGAAATAGCGTAATGATGTAGAAATAACGTAATGTAGAAATAGCGTAATGATGTAGAAATAGCGTAATGTAGAAATAGCGTAATGATGTAGAAATAGCGTAATGACGTAGAAATAGAGTAATGATGTAGAAATAACGTAATGTAGAAATAGCGTAATGATGTAGAAATAGCGTAATGATGTAGAAATAGCGTAATGATGTAGAAATAGCGTAATGATGTAGAAATAGCGTAATGTAGAAATAGCGTAATGACGTAGAAATAGCGTAATGATGTAGAAATAGCGTAATGATGTAGAAATAGCGTAATGTAGAAATAGCGTAATGTAGAAATAGCGTAATGTAGAAATAGCATAATGATGTAGAAATAGCATAATGTAGAAATAGCATAATGATGTAGAAATAGCATAATGATGTAGAAATAGCATAATGTAGAAATAGCGTAATGTAGAAATAGCGTAATGTAGAAATAGCGTAATGTAGAAATAGCGTAATGTAGAAATAGCATAATGATGTAGAAATAGCGTAATGTAGAAATAGCGTAATGTAGAAATAGCGTAATGTAGAAATAGCATAATGATGTAGAAATAGCGTAATGTAGAAATAGCATAATGATGTAGAAATAGCGTAATGTAGAAATAGCGTAATGTAGAAATAGCATAATGATGTAGAAATAGCGTAATGATGTAGAAATAACGTAATGTAGAAATAGCGTAATGATGTAGAAATAGCGTAATGTAGAAATAGCGTAATGATGTAGAAATAGCGTAATGACGTAGAAATAGAGTAATGATGTAGAAATAACGTAATGTAGAAATAGCGTAATGATGTAGAAATAGCGTAATGATGTAGAAATAGCGTAATGTAGAAATAGCGTAATGATGTAGAAATAGCGTAATGACGTGTGATGCGCTGAACGAGCTGTTCCTCCTGTTGAATAAAGTGTGGTATAAACGAGCTCATCCTGTAATCCTCGTTCTCTGCGTGTGTGAAGTGGAGCAGGACGACGGCCACCAGTGCCGCTTCAGACTCTCACACACACACCACTGGGTTTGGACAGTTTTACTGCGTGATGATCAAATATAAGGCAGCACGGCACAACAGCTCATATTATGACCAGAGACGGATATTAAGTCTGCTGTTTAAAACAAATAAAGAATCAATCTAGGAGAATAGTTATTATGCGCAAACATCGGGAAACTCTGTATATTCGTGCAGTGAGCGCATGTCAAAAAATAGATTTCGATTTGAAGCTTGGGACTTATAAACACACACATCAACCCGAACACATTATTTAGTGTTCATGTAAACAGTGCATTGGGATCCATCGATCGGAATGAGTTCAGTGCGACTGGAAGGTGTGCATGTAAACAGATCGTTTGAATGGATTGGCCGAATTTTCAGAAATTGGATTACTCCCAGAAGAGCAGCCGGAGCAAGAGAGCACTCGTTTAAATTGTGAATCAACTAATTCATTACACCGGTCTTAAGTCAACAGTAGTGGTCAATATGGGATACATTGGCATTTTTTCTCTTAAATACGTGAACGTAGGGGGCGGCGCTCTGGAGACACCGTGATGTCATCGTCCAGCTCAGTCCAGCTCTCGTATAATGGAGTCGATGCAGCAGAGCAGAATATCGCTGATCATTCTAGCTCTTCTGAGTCAGAGTTAAAGCACAGAATACCTTGATCTGCATGTGCTCTCCCAGTAAAGTCCCTCTGTAGTCGGTTGTGTACGTCCAATCGTAGCGCTTCACCACGTCCTTCGAATGCTCCGAGTCGGCCCTGAACACACACACACACACACAGATTCTCCTGCGTCAAAGCCTCTCTTCAGGCGCTCCTGCGAAGCACACACACTATACCTGCTGTCCTGCCACTCCTGGGCACAGGCCACCTTCACCGAGTCCTGCACGTTGTTGACACGTTTGAGCGCGTCGATGGCGTTGAACTCGATCCCGAAGCCGTCGCTGTGCTGAAGGCGCAACACGTTCTCCCCGAACAGCATCTCTGGCAGAGCCGGCATGTGCATCGTCTCCGCCAGCCTGCGACACACACGTCATGAGCTTATATCATCATCATCATCATCTTCATCATCATCAACAACAACAACATCGTCTCCGCCAGCCTGCGACACACACGTCATGAGCTTATATCATCATCATCATCTTCATCATCATCAACAACAACATCGTCTCCGCCAGCCTGCGACACACACGTCATGAGCTTATATCATCATCATCATCATCTTCATCATCATCAACAACAACATCGTCTCCGCCAGCCTGCGACACACACGTCATGAGCTTATATCATCATCATCATCTTCATCATCATCAACAACAACAACATCGTCTCCGCCAGCCTGCGACACACACGTCATGAGCTTAAATCATCATCATCATCTTCATCATCATCAACAACAACATCGTCTCCGCCAGCCTGCGACACACACGTCATGAGCTTATATCATCATCATCATCTTCATCATCATCAACAACAACATCGTCTCCGCCAGCCTGCGACACACACGTCATGAGCTTATATCATCATCATCATCATCATCATCATCATCATCAACAACAACATCGTCTCCGCCAGCCTGCGACACACACGTCATAAGCTTAAATCATCATCATCATCATCATCTTCATCAACAACAACATCGTCTCCGCCAGCCTGCGACACACACGTCATAAGCTTAAATCATCATCATCATCATCATCTTCATCAACAACAACATCGTCTCCGCCAGCCTGCGACACACACGTCATGAGCTTATATCATCATCATCATCATCATCATCATCATCAACAACAACATCGTCTCCACCAGCCTGCGACACACACGTCATGAGCTTATATCATCATCATCATCATCATCTTCATCATCATCAACAACAACATCGTCTCCGCCAGCCTGCGACACACACGTCATGAGCTTATATCATCATCATCATCATCATCTTCATCATCATCATCCTGCTCCCATTAATCTGATGTGCTCGTAATAATGTTCAGATACAGCAAAGGCTGACTGGCCAGATTACATCATGTGACCCGTCTCTCTCTCGAACATCAGCTGGGTCTGCGATGAATCACAGTTTAGTTTCGGTTCAGATTTCGGCTTCCAACGATAACGAAAATGTGATAATCAAGATGATCATTGTGCCAAAGCGGTGTCTTCCACCCCTCCTTAAAGCCCAACCCCCCGTCCCGATCAGCCCGATCGTGTGGCGCGCCTGAGGGGAACGCACGGGACACGCTCTATTCCAACTAGAGTTATTAAAGACACGCTCTATTCCAACTAGAGTTATTAAAGACATGTCGCTCTATTCCAACTAGAGTTATTAAAGACACGCTCTATTCCAACTAGAGTTATTAAAGACATGTCACTCTATTCCAACTAGAGTTATTAAAGACATGTCGCTCTATTCCAACTAGAGTTATTAAAGACATGTCGCTCTATTCCAACTAGAGTTATTAAAGACACGCTCTATTCCAACTAGAGTTATTAAAGACATGTCGCTCTATTCCAACTAGAGTTATTAAAGACATGTCGCTCTATTCCAACTAGAGTTATTAAAGACATGTCGCTCTATTCCAACTAGAGTTATTAAAGACATGTCGCTCTATTCCAACTAGAGTTATTAAAGACATGTCGCTCTATTCCAACTAGAGTTATTAAAGACATGTCGCTCTATTCCAACTAGAGTTATTAAAGACACGCTCTATTCCAACTAGTTATTAAAGACATGTCACTCTATTCCAACTAGAGTTATTAAAGACATGTCGCTCTATTCCAACTAGAGTTATTAAAGACATGTCGCTCTATTCCAACTAGAGTTATTAAAGACATGTCGCTCTATTCCAACTAGAGTTATTAAAGACACACTCTATTCCAACTAGAGTTATTAAAGACACGCTCTATTCCAACTAGAGTTATTAAAGACATGTCGCTCTATTCCAACTAGAGTTATTAAAGACACGCTCTATTCCAACTAGAGTTATTAAAGACACACTCTATTCCAACTAGAGTTATTAAAGACATGTCGCTCTATTCCAACTAGAGTTATTAAAGACACGCTCTATTCCAACTAGAGTTATTAAAGACATGTCGCTCTATTCCAACTAGAGTTATTAAAGACACGCTCTATTCCAACTAGAGTTATTAAAGACACGCTCTATTCCAACTAGAGTTATTAAAGACATGTCGCTCTATTCCAACTAGAGTTATTAAAGACACGCTCTATTCCAACTAGAGTTATTAAAGACACACTCTATTCCAACTAGAGTTATTAAAGACATGTCGCTCTATTCCAACTAGAGTTATTAAAGACATGTCGCTCTATTCCAACTAGAGTTATTAAAGACATGTCGCTCTATTCCAACTAGAGTTATTAAAGACATGTCGCTCTATTCCAACTAGAGTTATTAAAGACATGTCGCTCTATTCCAACTAGAGTTATTAAAGACACGCTCTATTCCAACTAGAGTTATTAAAGACATGTCGCTCTATTCCAACTAGAGTTATTAAAGACATGTCGCTCTATTCCAACTAGAGTTATTAAAGACATGTCGCTCTATTCCAACTAGAGTTATTAAAGACATGTTGCTCTATTCCAACTAGTTATTAAAGACATGTTGCTCTATTCCAACTAGTTATTAAAGACATGTTGCTCTATTCCAACTAGAGTTATTAAAGACATGTCGCTCTATTCCAACTAGAGTTATTAAAGACATGTCGCTCTATTCCAACTAGAGTTATTAAAGACATGTCGCTCTATTCCAACTAGAGTTATTAAAGACACGCTCTATTCCAACTAGAGTTATTAAAGACATGTCGCTCTATTCCAACTGGAGTTATTAAAGACACGCTCTATTCCAACTAGAGTTATTAAAGACACGCTCTATTCCAACTGGAGTTATTAAAGACACGCTCTATTCCAACTGGAGTTATTAAAGACACGCTCTATTCCAACTAGAGTTATTAAAGACACGCTCTATTCCAACTGGAGTTATTAAAGACACGCTCTATTCCAACTAGAGTTATTAAAGACACGCTCTATTCCAACTAGAGTTATTAAAGACATGTCGCTCTATTCCAACTAGAGTTATTAAAGACACGCTCTATTCCAACTAGAGTTATTAAAGACATGTCGCTCTATTCCAACTAGAGTTATTAAAGACACGCTCTATTCCAACTAGAGTTATTAAAGACATGTCGCTCTATTCCAACTAGAGTTATTAAAGACACGCTCTATTCCAACTAGAGTTATTAAAGACATGTCACTCTATTCCAACTAGAGTTATTAAAGACATGTCGCTCTATTCCAACTAGAGTTATTAAAGACACGCTCTATTCCAACTAGAGTTATTAAAGACATGTCGCTCTATTCCAACTAGAGTTATTAAAGACACGGTCGCTCTATTCCAACTAGAGTTATTAAAGACACGCTCCCTCTATTCCAACTAGAGTTATTAAAGACACGGTCGCTCTATTCCAACTAGAGTTATTAAAGACACGCTCCCTCTATTCCAACTAGAGTTATTAAAGACAAACTCTCTCTATTCCAACTAGAGTTATTAAAGACATGTCGCTCTATTCCAACTAGAGTTATTAAAGACACGCCGCTCTATTCCAACTAGAGTTATTAAAGACACGTCGCTCTATTCCAACTAGAGTTATTAAAGACATGTCGCTCTATTCCAACTAGAGTTATTAAAGACATGTCACTCTATTCCAACTAGAGTTATTAAAGACACGCTCTATTCCAACTAGAGTTATTAAAGACATGTCACTCTATTCCAACTAGAGTTATTAAAGACATGTCGCTCTATTCCAACTAGAGTTATTAAAGACATGTCGCTCTATTCCAACTAGAGTTATTAAAGACATGTCGCTCTAATCCAACTAGAGTTATTAAAGACACGCTCTATTCCAACTAGAGTTATTAAAGACATGTCGCTCTATTCCAACTAGAGTTATTAAAGACATGTCGCTCTATTCCAACTAGAGTTATTAAAGACATGTCGCTCTATTCCAACTAGAGTTATTAAAGACACGCTCCCTCTATTCCAACTAGAGTTATTAAAGACATATCGCTCTATTCCAACTAGAGTTATTAAAGACATGTCGCTCTATTCCAACTAGAGTTATTAAAGACATGTCGCTCTATTCCAACTAGAGTTATTAAAGACATGTCGCTCTATTCCAACTAGAGTTATTAAAGACATGTTGCTCTATTCCAACTAGAGTTATTAAAGACATGTCGCTCTATTCCAACTAGAGTTATTAAAGACACGGTCGCTCTATTCCAACTAGAGTTATTAAAGACACGCTCCCTCTATTCCAACTAGAGTTATTAAAGACATGTCGCTCTATTCCAACTAGAGTTATTAAAGACACGCCGCTCTATTCCAACTAGAGTTATTAAAGACATGTCGCTCTATTCCAACTAGAGTTATTAAAGACATGTCGCTCTATTCCAACTAGAGTTATTAAAGACACGCTCCCTCTATTCCAACTAGAGTTATTAAAGACATGTCACTCTATTCCAACTAGAGTTATTAAAGACATGTCGCTCTATTCCAACTAGAGTTATTAAAGACATGTCGCTCTATTCCAACTAGAGTTATTAAAGACATGTCGCTCTATTCCAACTGGAGTTATTAAAGACATGTCACTCTATTCCAACTAGAGTTATTAAAGACATGTCGCTCTATTCCAACTAGAGTTATTAAAGACATGTCGCTCTATTCCAACTAGAGTTATTAAAGACACGCTCTATTCCAACTAGAGTTATTAAAGACATGTCACTCTATTCCAACTAGAGTTATTAAAGACATGTCACTCTATTCCAACTAGAGTTATTAAAGACACGCTCTATTCCAACTAGAGTTATTAAAGACATGTCGCTCTATTCCAACTAGAGTTATTAAAGACATGTCGCTCTATTCCAACTAGAGTTATTAAAGACATGTTGCTCTATTCCAACTAGAGTTATTAAAGACATGTCGCTCTATTCCAACAGGAGTTATTAAAGACACGCTCCCTCTATTCCAACTAGAGTTATTAAAGACACGCTCTATTCCAACTAGAGTTATTAAAGACATGTCGCTCTATTCCAACTAGTTATTAAAGACACGCCGCTCTATTCCAACTAGAGTTATTAAAGATGCGCTCTATTCCAACTAGTTATTAAAGACATGTCGCTCTATTCCAACTAGAGTTATTAAAGACATGTCACTCTATTCCAACTAGAGTTATTAAAGACATATCGCTCTATTCCAACTAGAGTTATTAAAGACATGTCGCTCTATTCCAACTAGAGTTATTAAAGACATGTCGCTCTATTCCAACTAGAGTTATTAAAGACATATCGCTCTATTCCAACTAGAGTTATTAAAGACATGTCGCTCTATTCCAACTAGAGTTATTAAAGACACGCTCCCTCTATTCCAACTAGAGTTATTAAAGACATGTCGCTCTATTCCAACTAGAGTTATTAAAGACATGACGCTCTATTCCAACTAGAGTTATTAAAGACATGTCGCTCTATTCCAACTAGAGTTATTAAAGACATGTCGCTCTATTCCAACTAGAGTTATTATAGACATGTCGCTCTATTCCAACTAGAGTTATTAAAGACATGTCGCTCTATTCCAACTAGAGTTATTAAAGACATGTCGCTCTATTCCAACTAGAGTTATTAAAGACATGTCGCTCTATTCCAACTAGAGTTATTAAAGACATGTCGCTCTATTCCAACTAGAGTTATTAAAGACATGTCGCTCTATTCCAACTAGAGTTATTAAAGACATGTCGCTCTATTCCAACTAGAGTTATTAAAGACATGTCGCTCTATTCCAACTAGAGTTATTAAAGACATGTCGCTCTATTCCAACTAGTTATTAAAGACATGTCGCTCTATTCCAACTAGAGTTATTAAAGACATGTCGCTCTATTCCAACTAGAGTTATTAAAGACATGTCGCTCTATTCCAACTAGAGTTATTAAAGACATGTCGCTCTATTCCAACTAGTTATTAAAGACACGCCGCTCTATTCCAACTAGAGTTATTAAAGACATGTCGCTCTATTCCAACTAGAGTTATTAAAGACACGCTCCCTCTATTCCAACTAGAGTTATTAAAGACACGTATTCCAACTAGAGTTATTAAAGACATGTCGCTCTATTCCAACTAGAGTTATTAAAGACACGCTCTATTCCAACTAGAGTTATTAAAGACATGTCGCTCTATTCCAACTAGAGTTATTAAAGACATGTCGCTCTATTCCAACTAGAGTTATTAAAGACACGCTCCCTCTATTCCAACTAGAGTTATTAAAGACATGTCGCTCTATTCCAAATAGAGTTATTAAAGACATGTCGCTCTATTCCAACTAGAGTTATTAAAGACATGTCGCTCTATTCCAACTAGAGTTATTAAAGACATGTTGCTCTATTCCAACTAGTTATTAAAGACATGTTGCTCTATTCCAACTAGAGTTATTAAAGACATGTTGCTCTATTCCAACTAGAGTTATTAAAGACATGTCGCTCTATTCCAACTAGAGTTATTAAAGACACGCCGCTCTATTCCAACTAGAGTTATTAAAGACATGTCGCTCTATTCCAACTAGAGTTATTAAAGACATGTCGCTCTATTCCAACTAGAGTTATTAAAGACATGTCGCTCTATTCCAACTAGAGTTATTAAAGACACGCTCCCTCTATTCCAACTAGAGTTATTAAAGACATGTCGCTCTATTCCAACTAGAGTTATTAAAGACATGTCGCTCTATTCCAACTGGAGTTATTAAAGACACACTCTATTCCAACTAGAGTTATTAAAGACACGCCGCTCTATTCCAACTAGAGTTATTAAAGACACGTCGCTCTATTCCAACTAGAGTTATTAAAGACATGTCGCTCTATTCCAACTAGAGTTATTAAAGACATGCTCCCTCTATTCCAACTAGAGTTATTAAAGACATGTCGCTCTATTCCAACTAGAGTTATTAAAGACATGTCGCTCTATTCCAACTAGAGTTATTAAAGACACACTCTATTCCAACTAGAGTTATTAAAGACATGTCGCTCTATTCCAACTAGAGTTATTAAAGACATGTCGCTCTATTCCAACAAGAGTTAAAGACACGCTCCCTCTATTCCAACTAGAGTTATTAAAGACACGCTCTATTCCAACTAGAGTTATTAAAGACACGCCGCTCTATTCCAACTAGAGTTATTAAAGACACGCCGCTCTATTCCAACTAGAGTTATTAAAGACATGTCGCTCTATTCCAACTAGAGTTATTAAAGACATGTCGCTCTATTCCAACTAGAGTTATTAAAGACATGTTGCTCTATTCCAACTAGAGTTATTAAAGACACGCTCCCTCTATTCCAACTAGAGTTATTAAAGACATGACGCTCTATTCCAACTAGAGTTATTAAAGACATGTCGCTCTATTCCAACTAGAGTTATTAAAGACATGTCGCTCTATTCCAACTAGAGTTATTAAAGACACGCTCCCTCTATTCCAACTAGAGTTATTAAAGACATGTCGCTCTATTCCAACTAGAGTTATTAAAGACATGACGCTCTATTCCAACTAGAGTTATTAAAGACATGTCGCTCTATTCCAACTAGAGTTATTAAAGACATGTCGCTCTATTCCAACTAGAGTTATTAAAGACATGTCGCTCTATTCCAACTAGAGTTATTAAAGACATGTCGCTCTATTCCAACTAGAGTTATTAAAGACACGCTCCCTCTATTCCAACTAGAGTTATTAAAGACATGTCGCTCTATTCCAACTAGAGTTATTAAAGACACGCTCTATTCCAACTAGAGTTATTAAAGACATGTTGCTCTATTCCAACTAGAGTTATTAAAGACATGTCGCTCTATTCCAACTAGAGTTATTAAAGACATGTTGCTCTATTCCAACTAGAGTTATTAAAGACATGTCACTCTATTCCAACTAGAGTTATTAAAGACATGTCGCTCTATTCCAACTAGAGTTATTAAAGACATGTCGCTCTATTCCAACTAGAGTTATTAAAGACATGTCACTCTATTCCAACTAGAGTTATTAAAGACACGCTCTATTCCAACTAGAGTTATTAAAGACACGCTCTATTCCAACTAGAGTTATTAAAGATACGCTCCCTCTATTCCAACTAGAGTTATTAAAGACACGCTCTATTCCAACTAGAGTTATTAAAGACACGCTCTATTCCAACTAGAGTTATTAAAGACATGTTGCTCTATTCCAACTAGAGTTATTAAAGACATGTCGCTCTATTCCAACTAGAGTTATTAAAGACACGCTCCCTCTATTCCAACTAGAGTTATTAAAGACATGTCGCTCTATTCCAACTAGAGTTATTAAAGACATGTCGCTCAATTCCAACTAGAGTTATTAAAGACACGCTCTATTCCAACTAGAGTTATTAAAGACACGCTCTATTCCAACTAGAGTTATTAAAGACATGTTGCTCTATTCCAACTAGAGTTATTAAAGACATGTCGCTCTATTCCAACTAGAGTTATTAAAGACATGTTGCTCTATTCCAACTAAAGTTATTAAAGACATGTCGCTCTATTCCAACTAGAGTTATTAAAGACATGTTGCTCTATTCCAACTGGAGTTATTAAAGACATGTCGCTCTATTCCGAGTTATTAAAGACACGCTCCCTCTATTCCAACTAGAGTTATTAAAGACACGCTCTATTCCAACTAGAGTTATTAAAGACACGCTCTATTCCAACTAGAGTTATTAAAGACATGTCGCTCTATTCCAACTAGAGTTATTAAAGACACGCTCTATTCCAACTAGAGTTATTAAAGACATGTTGCTCTATTCCAACTAGAGTTATTAAAGACATGTCGCTCTATTCCAACTAGAGTTATTAAAGACATGTTGCTCTATTCCAACTAGAGTTATTAAAGACATGTCGCTCTATTCCAACTAGAGTTATTAAAGACACGCTCCCTCTATTCCAACTAGAGTTATTAAAGACATGTCGCTCTATTCCAACTAGAGTTATTAAAGACATGTCGCTCAATTCCAACTAGAGTTATTAAAGACACGCTCTATTCCAACTAGAGTTATTAAAGACACGCTCTATTCCAACTAGAGTTATTAAAGACATGTCACTCTATTCCAACTAGAGTTATTAAAGACATGTCGCTCTATTCCAACTAGAGTTATTAAAGACATGTTGCTCTATTCCAACTAGAGTTATTAAAGACATGTCGCTCTATTCCAACTAGAGTTATTAAAGACACGCTCTATTCCAACTAGAGTTATTAAAGACATGTTGCTCTATTCCAACTAGAGTTATTAAAGACATGTCGCTCTATTCCAACTAGAGTTATTAAAGACACGCTCTATTCCAACTAAAGTTATTAAAGACACGCCGCTCTATTCCAACTAGAGTTATTAAAGACACGGTCGCTCTATTCCGAGTTATTAAAGACACGCTCCCTCTATTCCAACTAGAGTTATTAAAGACACGCTCTATTCCGAGTTATTAAAGACACGCTCCCTCTATTCCAACTAGAGTTATTAAAGACACGCTCTATTCCAACTAGAGTTATTAAAGACATGTTGCTCTATTCCAACTAGAGTTATTAAAGACACGCTCTATTCCAACTAGAGTTATTAAAGACATGTTGCTCTATTACAACTAGAGTTATTAAAGACATGTCGCTCTATTCCAACTAGAGTTATTAAAGACACGCTCTATTCCAACTAGAGTTATTAAAGACATGTCGCTCTATTCCAACTAGAGTTATTAAAGACACGGTCGCTCTATTCCGAGTTATTAAAGACACGCTCCCTCTATTCCAACTAGAGTTATTAAAGACACGCTCTATTCCGAGTTATTAAAGACACGCTCCCTCTATTCCAACTAGAGTTATTAAAGACACGCTCTATTCCAACTAGAGTTATTAAAGACATGTTGCTCTATTCCAACTAGAGTTATTAAAGACATGTCGCTCTATTCCAACTAGAGTTATTAAAGACACGCTCTATTCCAACTAGAGTTATTAAAGACATGTCGCTCTATTCCAACTAGAGTTATTAAAGACACGGTCGCTCTATTCCGAGTTATTAAAGACACGCTCCCTCTATTCCAACTAGAGTTATTAAAGACACGCTCTATTCCGAGTTATTAAAGACACGCTCCCTCTATTCCAACTAGAGTTATTAAAGACACGCTCTATTCCAACTAGAGTTATTAAAGACATGTTGCTCTATTCCAACTAGAGTTATTAAAGACACGCTCTATTCCAACTAGAGTTATTAAAGACATGTTGCTCTATTCCAACTAGAGTTATTAAAGACATGTCGCTCTATTCCAACTAGAGTTATTAAAGACACGCTCTATTCCAACTAGAGTTATTAAAGACATGTCGCTCTATTCCAACTAGAGTTATTAAAGACACGGTCGCTCTATTCCGAGTTATTAAAGACACGCTCCCTCTATTCCAACTAGAGTTATTAAAGACACGCTCTATTCCGAGTTATTAAAGACACGCTCCCTCTATTCCAACTAGAGTTATTAAAGACACGCTCTATTCCAACTAGAGTTATTAAAGACATGTTGCTCTATTCCAACTAGAGTTATTAAAGACACGCTCTATTCCAACTAGAGTTATTAAAGACATGTTGCTCTATTCCAACTAGAGTTATTAAAGACATGTCGCTCTATTCCAACTAGAGTTATTAAAGACACGCTCTATTCCAACTAGAGTTATTAAAGACATGTTGCTCTATTCCAACTAGAGTTATTAAAGACATGTCGCTCTATTCCAACTAGAGTTATTAAAGACATGTTGCTCTATTCCAACTAGAGTTATTAAAGACACGCTCTATTCCAACTAGAGTTATTAAAGACATGTCGCTCTATTCCAACTAGAGTTATTAAAGACATATCACTCTATTCCAACTAGAGTTATTAAAGACATGTCGCTCTATTCCAACTAGAGTTATTAAAGACATGTCGCTCTATTCCAACTAGAGTTATTAAAGACACGCTCTATTCCAACTAGAGTTATTAAAGACATGTCGCTCTATTCCAACTAGAGTTATTAAAGACATGTCGCTCTATTCCAACTAGAGTTATTAAAGCGCATTAAACTGCGAAAGATGTGCTTTCTGTGAGACGGAGCGGGACACGGACGAGCAAAGAATACGCCTCAACCTCAAACACACACACAAATATCTCAATGTCCATATCCGTCTTTAATAAGAATCATTGCATATTTAATTCATACACTACGCAGTGATCTAAAGTTTAACTCCGAGTTTAATGACTATTTTGACAACTGATTATTTAATGCAATACAGTATTTTAAATTGTGCAAATCAACAAGGCAAGGCAAGTTTATTTATATAGCACATTTCATACACAACGGTAATTCAAAGTGCTTTACATAGAGGAAATTAAAATAATCAAAAGAAATAATAAGAGATTATAAAGATAAAGTCCATAGGCTTGTTCCAGTCTGGATATTCTCCATAGTAAATCTCAAAATTGGGAAGATAGCCCTAATGTCAGTCATCATATTAAAGGGCCAGTACACCCCAAAATAAAAATTCTGTCACCATTTACTCACCCTGAATTTGTTCCAAACCTGTATGAGTTTCTTGCTTCTGCTGTACACACAAATTAGTATTTTTTCTGCATGCTGTATGAGTGAATGGAGCCCCTCTGCCTACTAACATTCTTCAAAATATCTCCCAGAACAGTTTGGAACAACATGAGAGTGAGTAAATGATGGCAGAATCTCAGTTAAATCTCATTTCTCCAGCATCCCTCACCTCTCGATATCTTTGGACTTCATGATGTGAGTCCTGACGGCGGTGACGGTCCACGGGCCGAACCGGAAGTCCTGTTTGCTGCTCTGAAACCCGTGAGGAATCACTGAAGACATCCTGCAGACCAGCTAATGTCTGAGAAAGAGCAGCGACTGAAACCCACGTCTCTTTACTTCATTAGCAGAATCACGACCATAGACTGTAGAAACTGCATGCTCTAAAATGTTTTTGAATGTAACGATTAATCTGGACTCAAAATCAAACTTAAGACTCGCAGTTAATTAAACGCTCTTTTATAGTTCAGTTGATTAAAGCAGACCAAAACTGGCACACATACATCAATTACGTTAAGACTGTTCACAACACAGAAGTAAAACCATTAATGAAAGCGAATACGAGCATAATTCACTCTCACCTCGCATCCGTTTCCATGTATGCATAGAGCGCAACCTCCAATTCCTCCCGGTGTCGCGCGAACAGCAGCCGATGGTTCCGGTTCCGGCAGTGGACAACAAGTCCTATCTATTTAACTGGGGAACCCTGACATCTCAGAACCTGCTTGCCGAACTCCCAAATAAATTACATATTTCAAATCAGCAACAAAATCTGACACAAACTGTACCATAACCTTTATTGCTTAAGCTCCAATTACGCAAATAAATAAATACATACATTTTTATTTAAGTAACAACATTCATTCCAGTAACAAAAATCCTACTGACATTTGAAATTAACAATAAGTAAAACAATTGACTTTGTACGAGGGACATCGAGTATTGACATTAAAACAGACAATACATACCATTATTGCATCATAAATAAATAAATAAATAAATAAATAAAAAGGAAAGAAAGGCAAATAAATATTTAGTTTTTTTTGTTTTGAATCAAGTAGGGGGATAGAAAGGTCTCATTTAAACATGGTCTCTCTGTTCACATGTGACTTTATAATCTTGTTTAATATCTGGAATGTTTGAATTGCCTTTGTTTCTTAAAATGTACATAGGGAATCAGCAAGACTTTTTAATTCAGAGCAAAAGACAAAAAAAAAAATGGTTTCGAAGCTGTACATTTAATTATAGAATAAGACCATTTCTTCTGTAATATCAAAAAGGGTATTAAAGGGTTATTTCAAAACTGAAATCTCTGTCCAAAATGATACTGTGAATCTAAAAAACAAATGAAGCACAGATTTATTTTCAGATCCACAAAAATAATATTCTGGTTGAATATCCATAAACTTAGATAAAAATAACTTACAGGGGTACAATTTGTGAAGGATTTGTATATGAATTTCTTTAACCTTATTTGGTATTAAAAAGCTATTATGAGCAGACCATGTGTTACACAAATATAAGGAAGGATAAAAAACTTCCATAAAGCCATTGCTTTAGGAGCAATACTGCTCATAGAGATTAATATTTTTCTTATATAAATATTATTGCATGTTTTATCTAACAAATCAATTCCACCTATCATTAAACAGGGAGTTTCGTCCTTTAATGGAGAGTATTATACGGATGATGTAATAAGATGTAGAAGCTTAGGTAATTTACCTTTAATTATCCTCAAAAACTCAATATGCGTAATATTAATATTGTTTTCCTTAGGCAAGGCAAGGCAAGTTTATTTATATAGCACATTTCATACACAATGGTAATTCAAAGTGCTTTACATAGAAGAAATTAAAATAATCAAAACAAATAACACTCTAAAAAATGCTGGGTTGTTTTAACCCAACTTTGACTCAAATATGGACAAATCCAGCCGTTGGGTTACATTTTTTAATTAACATTTTAACCCAACGTTTGGGTTTGTCCATATTTGACCCAAAATTGGGTTAAAACAACCCAGCATTTTTTAGAGTGAAGAATAATTAAAACAGTTTAGAATAAAAAGTAAAATAAAGTAGAGTAAAAACAGTCGGACGAACAGTGGCACAGTGCTCATTCAGTAAATGCATAGCTAAACAGATGTGTTTTGAGTCTGGCTTTGAATGTGACTAGGAGCACATCTGATCTCCTCTGGAAGCTGGTCCAGCACATCTGATCTCCTCTGGAAGCTGGTCCAGCACATCTGATCTCCTCTGGAAGCTGCTCCAGCTCATCTGATCTCCTCTGGAAGCTGTTCCAGCTCATCTGATCTCCTCTGGAAGCTGTTCCAGCACATCTGATCTCCTCTGGAAGCTGCTCTAGCACATCTGATCTCCTCTGGAAGCTGCTCTAGCACATCTGATCTCCTCTGGAAGCTGCTCCAGCACATCTGATCTCCTCTGGAAGCTGTTCCAGCTCATCTGATCTCCTCTGGAAGCTGCTCCAGCACATCTGATCTCCTCTGGAAGCTGCTCTAGCACATCTGATCTCCTCTGGAAGCTGCTCCAGCACATCTGATCTCCTATGGAAGCTGTTCCAGCACATCTGATCTCCTCTGGAAGCTGTTCCAGCACATCTGATCTCCTCTGGAAGCTGCTCTAGCACATCTGATCTCCTCTGGAAGCTGCTCTAGCACATCTGATCTCCTCTGGAAGCTGCTCCAGCACATCTGATCTCCTCTGGAAGCTGTTCCAGCTCATCTGATCTCCTCTGGAAGCTGCTCCAGCACATCTGATCTCCTCTGGAAGCTGCTCTAGCACATCTGATCTCCTCTGGAAGCTGCTCCAGCACATCTGATCTCCTATGGAAGCTGTTCCAGCACATCTGATCTCCTCTGGAAGCTGTTCCAGCTCATCTGATCTCCTCTGGAAGCTGCTCCAGCACATCTGATCTCCTCTGGAAGCTGCTCCAGCACATCTGATCTCCTCTGGAAGCTGCTCCAGCACATCTGATCTCCTCTGGAAGCTGTTCCAGCACATCTGATCTCCTCTGTTCCAGCTCATCTGATCTCCTCTGGAAGCTGCTCCAGCACATCTGATCTCCTCTGGATGCTGTTCCAGCACATCTGATCTCCTCTGTTCCAGCACATCTGATCTCCTCTGGAAGCTGCTCCAGCTCATCTGATCTCCTCTGGAAGCTGCTCCAGCTCATCTGATCTCCTCTGGAAGCTGTTCCAGCTCATCTGATCTCCTCTGGAAGCTGTTCCAGCACATCTGATCTCCTCTGGAAGCTGTTCCAGCTCATCTGATCTCCTCTGGAAGCTGTTCCAGCTCATCTGATCTCCTCTGGAAGCTGCTCCAGCTCATCTGATCTCCTCTGGAAGCTGTTCCAGCTCATCTGATCTCCTCTGGAAGCTGTTCCAGCACATCTGATCTCCTCTGGAAGCTGTTCCAGCACATCTGATCTCCTCTGGAAGCTGCTCCAGCACATCTGATCTCCTCTGGAAGCTGTTCCAGCACATCTGATCTCCTCTGGAAGCTGTTCCAGCACATCTGATCTCCTCTGGAAGCTGCTCCAGCTCATCTGATCTCCTCTGGAAGCTGCTCCAGCACATCTGATCTCCTCTGGAAGCTGCTCCAGCACATCTGATCTCCTCTGGAAGCTGCTCCAGCACATCTGATCTCCTCTGGAAGCTGTTCCAGCACATCTGATCTCCTCTGGAAGCTGTTCCAGCACATCTGATCTCCTCTGGAAGCTGCTCCAGCACATCTGATCTCCTCTGGAAGCTGCTCCAGCACATCTGATCTCCTCTGGAAGCTGCTCCAGCTCATCTGATCTCCTCTGGAAGCTGCTCCAGCACATCTGATCTCCTCTGGAAGCTGCTCCAGCACATCTGATCTCCTCTGGAAGCTGTTCCAGCTCATCTGATCTCCTCTGGAAGCTGCTCCAGCTCATCTGATCTCCTCATCTGATCTCCTCTGGAAGCTGTTCCAGCACATCTGATCTCCTCTGGAAGCTGCTCCAGCACATCTGATCTCCTCTGGAAGCTGTTCCAGCTCATCTGATCTCCTCTGGAAGCTGCTCCAGCTCATCTGATCTCCTCTGGAAGCTGCTCCAGCTCATCTGATCTCCTCTGGAAGCTGTTCCAGCTCATCTGATCTCCTCTGGAAGCTGTTCCAGCTCATCTGATCTCCTCTGGAAGCTGTTCCAGCACATCTGATCTCCTCTGGAAGCTGCTCCAGCTCATCTGATCTCCTCTGGAAGCTGCTCCAGCACATCTGATCTCCTCTGGAAGCTGCTCCAGCACATCTGATCTCCTCTGGAAGCTGCTCCAGCACATCTGATCTCCTCTGGAAGCTGTTCCAGCACATCTGATCTCCTCTGGAAGCTGTTCCAGCACATCTGATCTCCTCTGGAAGCTGTTCCAGCACATCCGATCTCCTCTGGAAGCTGCTCCAGCACATCTGATCTCTCCTCTGGAAGCTGCTCCAGCTCATCTGATCTCCTCTGGAAGCTGTTCCAGCACATCTGATCTCCTCTGGAAGCTGTTCCAGCTCAGCTCATCTGATCTCCTCTGGAAGCTGCTCCAGCACATCTGATCTCCTCTGGAAGCTGTTCCAGCTCATCTGATCTCCTCTGGAAGCTGTTCCAGCTCATCTGATCTCCTCTGGAAGGTGTTCCAGCACATCTGATCTCCTCTGGAAGCTGTTCCAGCTCATCTGATCTCCTCTGGAAGCTGTTCCAGCACATCTGATCTCCTCTGGAAGCTGTTCCAGCACATCTGATCTCCTCTGGAAGCTGTTCCAGCTAATCTGATCTCCTCTGGAAGCTGCTCCAGCACATCTGATCTCCTCTGTTCCAGCTCATCTGATCTCCTCTGGAAGCTGTTCCAGCACATCTGATCTCCTCTGGAAGCTGTTCCAGCTCATCTGATCTCCTCTGGAAGCTGTTCCAGCACATCTGATCTCCTCTGGAAGCTGTTCCAGCTGATCTCCTCTGGAAGCTGTTCCAGCTCATCTGATCTCCTCTGGAAGCTGTTCCAGCTCATCTGATCTCCTCTGGAAGCTGCTCCAGCACATCTGATCTCCTCTGTTCCAGCTCATCGGATCTCCTCTGGAAGCTGTTCCAGCACATCTGATCTCCTCTGGAAGCTGTTCCAGCACATCTGATCTCCTCTGGAAGCTGTTCCAGCACATCTGATCTCCTCTGGAAGCTGTTCCAGCTCATCTGATCTCCTCTGGAAGCTGTTCCAGCTCATCTGATCTCCTCTGGAAGCTGCTCCAGCTCATCTGATCTCCTCTGGAAGCTGCTCCAGCACATCTGATCTCCTCTGGAAGCTGCTCCAGCACATCTGATCTCCTCTGGAAGCTGCTCCAGCACATCTGATCTCCTCTGGAAGCTGTTCCAGCACATCTGATCTCCTCTGGAAGCTGTTCCAGCACATCTGATCTCCTCTGGAAGCTGTTCCAGCACATCCGATCTCCTCTGGAAGCTGCTCCAGCACATCTGATCTCCTCTGGAAGCTGCTCCAGCTCATCTGATCTCCTCTGGAAGCTGCTCCAGCACATCTGATCTCCTCTGGAAGCTGCTCCAGCACATCTGATCTCCTCTGGAAGCTGTTCCAGCACATCTGATCTCCTCTGGAAGCTGTTCCAGCTCAGCTCATCTGATCTCCTCTGGAAGCTGCTCCAGCACATCTGATCTCCTCTGGAAGCTGTTCCAGCTCATCTGATCTCCTCTGGAAGCTGTTCCAGCTCATCTGATCTCCTCTGGAAGCTGTTCCAGCTCATCTGATCTCCTCTGGAAGCTGTTCCAGCACATCTGATCTCCTCTGGAAGCTGTTCCAGCACATCTGATCTCCTCTGGAAGCTGTTCCAGCTCATCTGATCTCCTCTGGAAGCTGTTCCAGCACATCTGATCTCCTCTGGAAGCTGTTCCAGCACATCTGATCTCCTCTGGAAGCTGTTCCAGCTCATCTGATCTCCTCTGGAAGCTGTTCCAGCTCATCTGATCTCCTCTGGAAGCTGCTCCAGCACATCTGATCTCCTCTGGAAGCTGTTCCAGCACATCTGATCTCCTCTGGAAGCTGTTCCAGCTCATCTGATCTCCTCTGGAAGCTGTTCCAGCACATCTGATCTCCTCTGGAAGCTGTTCCAGCACATCTGATCTCCTCTGGAAGCTGTTCCAGCTCATCTGATCTCCTCTGGAAGCTGTTCCAGCTCATCTGATCTCCTCTGGAAGCTGCTCCAGCACATCTGATCTCCTCTGTTCCAGCTCATCTGATCTCCTCTGGAAGCTGTTCCAGCACATCTGATCTCCTCTGGAAGCTGTTCCAGCACATCTGATCTCCTCTGGAAGCTGTTCCAGCACATCTGATCTCCTCTGGAAGCTGTTCCAGCACATCTGATCTCCTCAGGAAGCTGTTCCAGCACATCTGATCTCCTCTGGAAGCTGTTCCAGCTCATCTGATCTCCTCTGGAAGCTGCTCCAGCACATCTGATCTCCTCTGTTCCAGCTCATCTGATCTCCTCTGAAAGCTGTTCCAGCACATCTGATCTCCTCTGGAAGCTGCTCCAGCTCATCTGATCTCCTCTGGAAGCTGTTCCAGCTCATCTGATCTCCTCTGGAAGCTGTTCCAGCACATCTGATCTCCTCTGAAAGCTGTTCCAGCTCATCTGATCTCCTCTGGAAGCTGCTCCAGCACATCTGATCTCCTCTGTTCCAGCTCATCTGATCTCCTCTGGAAGCTGTTCCAGCACATCTGATCTCCTCTGTTCCAGCTCATCTGATCTCCTCTGTTCCAGCTCATCTGATCTCCTCTGGAAGCTGGTCCAGCTCATCTGATCTCCTCTGGAAGCTGTTCCAGCTCATCTGATCTCCTCTGGAAGCTGCTCCAGCTCATCTGATCTCCTCTGTTCCAGCACATCTGATCTCCTCTGGAAGCTGCTCCAGCTCATCTGATCTCCTCTGGAAGCTGTTCCAGCACATCTGATCTCCTCTGGAAGCTGTTCCAGCACATCTGATCTCCTCTGGAAGCTGATCCAGCACATCTGATCTTCCAGCACATCTGATCTCCTCTGGAAGCTGATCCAGCACATCTGATCTCCTCTGGAAGCTGTTCCAGCTCATCTGATCTCCTCTGGAAGCTGTTCCAGCACATCTGATCTCCTCTGGAAGCTGTTCCAGCACATCTGATCTCCTCTGGAAGCTGCTCCAGCACATCTGATCTCCTCTGGAAGCTGTTCCAGCACATCTGATCTCCTTTGGAAGCTGTTCCAGCACATCTGATCTCCTCTGGAAGCTGTTCCAGCTCATCTGATCTCCTCTGGAAGCTGTTCCAGCACATCTGATCTCCTCTGGAAGCTGTTCCAGCTCATCTGATCTCCTCTGGAAGCTGTTCCAGCTCATCTGATCTCCTCTGGAAGCTGTTCCAGCACATCTGATCTCCTCTGGAAGCTGCTCCAGCACATCTGATCTCCTCTGGAAGCTGTTCCAGCACATCTGATCTCCTCTGGAAGCTGTTCCAGCTCATCTGATCTCCTCTGGAAGCTGTTCCAGCACATCTGATCTCCTCTGGAAGCTGTTCCAGCTCATCTGATCTCCTCTGGAAGCTGCTCCAGCACATCTGATCTCCTCTGGAAGCTGTTCCAGCACATCTGATCTCCTCTGGAAGCTGTTCCATCACATCTGATCTCCTCTGGAAGCTGTTCCAGCTCATCTGATCTCCTCTGGAAGCTGTTCCAGCTCATCTGATCTCCTCTGGAAGCTGTTCCAGCACATCTGATCTCCTCTGTTCCAGCTCATCTGATCTCCTCTGGATGCTGTTCCAGCACATCTGATCTCCTCTGTTCCAGCACATCTGATCTCCTCTGGAAGCTGTTCCAGCTCATCTGATCTCCTCTGGAAGCTGTTCCAGCTCATCTGATCTCCTCTGGAAGCTGTTCCAGCACATCTGATCTCCTCTGGAAGCTGTTCCAGCACATCTGATCTCCTCTGGAAGCTGTTCCAGCACATCTGATCTCCTCTGGAAGCTGTTCCAGCTCATCTGATCTCCTCTGGAAGCTGCTCCAGCACATCTGATCTCCTCTGGAAGCTGTTCCAGCACATCTGATCTCCTCTGGAAGCTGCTCCAGCACATCTGATCTCCTCTGGAAGCTGTTCCAGCTCATCTGATCTCCTCTGGAAGCTGTTCCAGCACATCTGATCTCCTCTGGAAGCTGCTCCAGCTCATCTGATCTCCTCTGTTCCAGCTCATCTGATCTCCTCTGGAAGCTGTTCCAGCACATCTGATCTCCTCTGGAAGCTGTTCCAGCTCATCTGATCTCCTCTGTTCCAGCACATCTGAACTCCTCTGGAAGCAGTTCCAGCACATCTGATCTCCTCTGGAAGCTGTAAGGCACGCCCCTACCTCTTGCCACGCCCCTACCTCTTGCCACGCCCCTACCTCTTGCCACGCCCATTGCTCCAGCCTGCAGTTACCTCTACTTGCCCCGAGAGCAAACAAGTAGAGGTAACTGCAGGCTGGAGCAATGGGCGTGGCAAGAGGTAGGGGCGTGCCGTAAGGTCTTTACAATTGGACGTGAAAGCTTCCTGATCCGCATAAAAGCGAGCCATAAACTTAATCACTATTGACCAACAAATAATTATAGAAGACCAAATACATTTATTTCACTGTAAAAATATCAATAATGATATTGAGAAGATATTCAAAAGTACGTTACCTTCGAAACCTTCTGTATGGCGCGGATTACATAACGTCATCACCACCGCGACTTTTTTAGGATCAGTCATTAAAAAACATTCATACTGTTTGTGAAAATTGCACTTTTTGTAACACATCGCTTGGAGATATTGAACCTTTATTTTTGTATTGCCCTTTTTCTATTTCTTTTTGGACTGACTTTAAAATAGATATGACAAGGATATCATTCTAACAAACGGATGGGAGATGATCAACAAGAGAGAAGAAATAACAGAAGAGAGGTATGTGAAGAGCAGCGCACAGAGAAATATTCCAAAGAGCTGACTGTGGAAGTTGAGGTAGCAGGAGCTGCAAACATTTCCATGATGGATTTATTGAGAGAGGTGAAGAAGGTGTGTGGAGAAGTTGTTGGATGCAGAGTGAGAGGAGAGAGAGCTTATGAACTGACAATGAAGGATGAAGGGGCAAAGAAGAAACTAATGGACGGTGTAAGGGTGAAGGGGGCAATAGTACATGCCAGAAGCATTATAAATAATGAAATGGTTGTGTCATTTATTAACCTGCCAGTTTATCTTGAGGATGGGAAAATATTGGAAAAGCTGGAAGAGTGGGGGGTACAACCCCTGTCTGCAATCAAGCGCCGGGTGTGGCCGGGAACAAATATGGTGGATGGCACAAGATTTTTAAAAGTAAGATTTACAGATGAAGTGCGCTCACTGCCTTATTCGACCAGATTCGACACAATGAGAGGAGCGGAATACTTCCGTGTAATACATGATAGACAAGTACGTGTCTGTAGATTGTGCATAAAACCAGGACATTTGTTCAAGGAATGCCCAGAGTTCAAATGTTTTGCATGTGGAAAGGTGGGGCACTATGCGAGGGAGTGCGGAGAGCGGGGAGCAAGAGAGACGGGAGAGGAAGGGGATCAACAGGACAATGACGAGAGGAGGGAAGAGGATCAACAGGACGATGACGAGAGGAGGGAAGAGGATCAACCAGAGAACCAAAACATGGAGTGCGGAGATGGCGTCGAAGGTGCATATGGTGGAGGAGAGAGCGCTGATGGACAAGATAAAATGAAATGGGGATGGAGAGTTGAGACAACAAGCGAGGAGACTGATGATGAAGAAAGGATGGAAGAGGGAAAGAACGATGAGTACGGGGAGGAAGAAGAGGATGGCAAGCAAGCAACGCCTGGGAGGGAGAAGAAAGTAGAGCAAGAAGCAGTACCCCATGAGAATAAAAGTGGACAAGACCAAGAGACAGGTTTGCGAAATAGGCAGATGAATGCCCAAAGACAGAATGGCAAAAGAAAGGCGGAAAGAGACAAAGACGGAAATGAACAGATAAAGGAGCCGCGCTCTGGTACGTGAACTTTATGTGCTGATGGTATCAGATGTTTTGTTTAAGTCTTTTTATTTTTTATTTTTGTTGTTGTTGTATGATTACTGTTACTTTGGTAAATACAAATGGACTGAGGAATATGACTAAGTTGAAGGAGGTAAAATTCACTTATCGGAGTGATATTATTTGTATTCAAGAAACTAATTGGGATGAAGATAAAGTAAAAGAAGTAAGGAAAGTATGGAAGGGTGATATTTACTATAATAATGGTGCAAGAAATGCGAGGGGAGTAGCGGTGATGATTAAAAAAGATAAGATTGAAAATGTAAGGCAGGTGTACAGAGACCAGGTAGGTAGAATTTTAGTATTAGAGTTTGAATATAAAGGTATTGAATTTAGATTAATTAATATATACACTCACCGGCCACTTTATTAGGTACACCTGTCCAACTGCTCGTTAACACTTAATTTCTAAGCAGCCAATCACATGGCGGCAACTCAGTGCATTTAGGCATGTAGACATGGTCAAGACAATCTCCTGCAGTTCAAACCGAGCATCAGTATGGGGAAGAAAGGTGATTTGAGTGACTTTGAACGTGGCATGATTGTTGGTGCCAGAAGGGCTGGTCTGAGTATTTCAGAAACTGCTAATCTACTGGGATTTTCACGCACAACCATCTCTAGGGTTTACAGAGAATGGCCCGAAAAAGAAAAAACATCCAGTGAGCGGCAGTTCTGTGGGCGGAAATGCCTTGTTGATGCCAGAGGTCAGAGGAGAATGGCCAGACTGGTTTGAGCTGATAGAAGGGCAACAGTGACTGAAATAACCACTCGTTACAACCGAGGTATGCAGCAAAGCATTTGTGAAGCCACAACATGCACAACCTTGAGGCGGATGGGCTACAACAGTAGAAGACTCCACCGGGTACCACTCATCTCCACTACAAATAAGAAAAAGAGGCTACAATTTGCAAGAGCTCACCAAAATTGAACAGTTGAAGACTGGAAAAATGTTGCCTGGTCTGATGAGTCTCGATTTCTGTTGAGACATTCAGATGTTAGAGTCAGAATTTGGCGTAAACAGAATGAGAACATGGAACCATCATGCCTTGTTACCACTGTGCAGGCTGGTGGTGGTGGTGTAATGGTGTGGGGGATGTTTTCCTGGCACACTTTAGGCCCCTTAGTGCCAATTGGGCATCGTTTAAATGCCACGGCCTACCTGAGCATTGTTTCTGACCATGTCCATCCCTTTATGGCCACCATGTACCCATCCTCTGATGGCTACTTCCACCATGTCACAAAGCTCTAATCATTTCAAATTGGTTTCTTGAACATGACAATGAGTTCACTGTACTAAAATGGCCTCCACAGTCACCAGATCTCAACCCAATAGAGCATCTTTGGGATGTGGTGGAACGGGAGATTCGCATCATGGATGTGCAGCCGACAAATCTGCGGCAACTGTGTGATGCCATCATGTCAATATGGACCAAAGTCCCTGAGGAATGCTTCCAGCACCTTGTTGAATCTATGCCACGAAGAATTGAGGCAGTTCTGAAGGCAAAAGGGGGTCCAACCCATTACTAGCATGGGGTACCTAATAAAGTGGCCGGTGAGTGTATGTTCCCAATGTAGAATGTGATAAGAGATCTTGCATAGAGGAGCTAAGGGGGCTAATCCTGGGAAGGTGTATAACAGTGGGTGATTTTAATACCAAATGTAGTAGATTAGATGTCGGGAAAGGGGGGAGTTTCAGGTGGGAAAAGTCAAGAATAATGTTGATGGAAGTGATGAAAGATAAAGGATTGATAGATGTATGGAGATATGAGAACCCAGAGAAGAGAGAGTTTACAAGGAGGCAGATGAAAGATGGAAAATTAAAACAGAGTAGGATTGATCTTGTGTTGGTACAAGGTGACACTATAAACTATATAGATGAAGTAAGACATCAGGCGAATCATTTTAGTGATCATGATGCTGTTAGATTTGGAATTAAAGTAGGGAAAAGAGAAGTGAGCGGGGGGATGTGGATATTAAATGCAGGATACATTGGGGAGGAAGGGTAGACAGCAGATAAAAGAATTGTTTGTTCAAGAAAACCAGTGGTTGGAAGAAAGTCTGAAGAGGGATAAATTAAATGATGAGATTGGAAAGAGATGGGAAGAGACGAAGGATAAAATAAAAACTTTAAGTATAAGGTATAGTAAAGGAAGGAAAAAAAATATGATGAAAGAAAGAGAGCTCAGAGAGAAAGTAAGGGTAGAGCTTAGTAAGGCTGATGATGAAGAAGGATATAGTATGGAAAAGTATGTAGAGGCGAAAATGCAGTTGGAGAGATATGAGAAGGAAAAATGCAGAGGGGCAATTTTAAGAAGCAAGGCGAAATATGCACTCGAAGGAGAGAAGTGCACGGGATATTTCCTAGGGTTGGAGAAAAGAAGGCAGAGTAAGACATACATCTATGAAATACATTCAAAAAAGAAAGAGATAATTACAGACTATGTGGAGATTTTAGAGAGGGTACAAGAGTTTTACGGTGAGTTATATAAGAGAGGATGTGTAGATGAGGCAAGCATAGATGAAGTATTTAAGTGTGTTGAGAGTGAACTCGGAGAAGAAGATATGAGATGGTGTGATAGAGAGATAGAGGAAGAAGAAGTTATAGCTGCAATAGAAGGTTTAAAAAGCGGGAGAAGCCCTGGGAGTGATGGGATAGGGGCAGAATGGTATAAAGTTTACAAAAAGGAAGTAGCACATATACTAGTAGAGGTATATAAGGGAATTGAAAGAAAGGAAGTAATCCAGGGTAAAATGGTAGAAGGAGTGATAACCTTGGTCTTTAAAAAAGGAAATAAATTAGATCTGGAAAATTATAGACCGATTAGTTTACTAAACACAGATTATAAGATACTCACCAAAATTCTAGCAAACAGGATGAAAAAAGTAATAGGAGATATACCGGTAGTCCAGCCAACACAAAGCTACAGTATACCAGGAAGAGACATAGCTGATACGATCGCAACAATCAGAGATGTGATTGAGTATATGAAGAAAGATGGAAAAGGTGGGATAGTGGTGGGGATAGACTGGAATAAGGCATTTGATAGGGTTGAGCACAATTTTTTATTTAAGGTTCTAGAAAAGTTTGGTTTTGGGGAAAGAATGGTGGGATGGGTAAGGAGATTGTATTGTAGTGCCAGAAGTTGTATAAAAGTGAACGGCGTCTTAACTGACACATTTGAGGTGGGAAGATCAGTGCGACAAGGATGCCCCTTATCAGCGTTGTTATATGCTATCTCTGTAGAACCCTTGGCCTTATTAATTAAGGCAGATAAAACAATAAAAGGAATTGAGTTGCCATTTGGAGGGAAATGTGTAATAAACCAGTACGCCGATGATACGACAGTAACAGTTAAAGAGATAAGCAGTGTAAAGAAAGTCTTAGAGCTGGTGGAAAAATATGGAATGGCATCTGGTGTGAAGATAAACAGGGATAAATCGGAAATAATGTACATAGGAGAAGTAGAAAGTACTGATGTAGGATTGAGAGTGGAGGGAAAGTATATGAAGGTATTAGGTGTATATTTGGGGGTAGATTCTAATGAAGCGAGGGATGTAACATGGACTGGAGTAATAAACAGGATAAGAACAGTCTGTACAGCATGGAGAGGGAGAAAACTGAGGTTAAAAGGGAAAATAATAGTGGTTAATAATCTCATGCTATCTGTTTGTGTATATACAATGAGTGTAATTGAAATGCCTGAGTGGGTGATGAACGAGTTAAACAAAATTGTATGTGACTTTATATGGAAAGGAAAGGGAGTTAAAATTGCACAAAAAACATTGGTTGGGAGGAAAGAAGAGGGTGGACTGAGGCTGATTGATTTAAAAACAAAAAAGTGGGCCATTAGAATAAAAACTGTTAGAAAATATATGGAAAGAAGATGGGATTATGGGTGGAGAGAGTTTTTGAAGAAATATATTTATCATGTCGGGGGAATAGGGGAGTATGGGTGGTGCATGGGACTCAAACAATCAATGACGGAGAGAATACCAGGGTTGTACAGAGAGGTGATAGAGGCATGGAGGCAATTATTGCCGAAAATAGAGTATGAATGCACGGAGGTACAAGAATTTATAAATTTGCCACTGTTTTTGAATGAGAAATTTAAACACAACGGTAGAACGCTATATGAGCCCAAATTTATGGAAGCTGGAATAAGGCAAGTAAAGGACATTATATATGAAGTTATTCCGGGTTTTCTAAGAAGAAACTGCATATATGACTCAGTATATGAGTTGGAAGGAATGGAAAGTAGAGAAAAGGTGAATAGAATATACGAAAGAATCAAAGCAAGTATGCCAGCAAAGTGGGTGAATATTATAGAGGAAAGATGTGTAAAGAAAAAGCAACATGATTTGCCTGAAATGTACATAATAAAAGGCGAGGAGAGATATAGTATAAAAAGCATAAGTGTGAAGAAAGTATATGACTTGTTAATAATAGATCAAATTAAAGAGCCAGCATCTGAAAAAGTTTGGAGTAGAGTTTTTGAAGATTTGGATGTAAAGAAAATTTGGTCAAATCTAGATATAAACTACAACACTATAGAATGCGAAAACAATGATTTCTTAATTAGGCACAATAGGATTTATACCAACATGGTATTAAATCAAATAAATAGAAATATCAATGCGATGTGTGATTTATGTAATGCTGATAATGAGAGTTTTCTGCATTATTTTCTAGAATGTGATGAACTAAAGGATTTTTTTGTTTTTTTAAAAAGTCTGTTAAAAAATAACTGTTTTGATGAGGTGGATTTGGAAAAAGATTGGAAAAAAATATTTTTATTTGGAGTGTTTTTGAAAAAGAAGTCAAAAGACTTTTGGTTTATCAACTACGTGTTAAGCCATGCCAGGCTTTACGGTGTACAGACGGAACGGCATGGTGTACAGACGGAATTATGCACACTTTGAGGGAAGAAAAGTAAAAATTAAAGACTTGTTCAAAGCAATAGTGAAGAGAGATGTTGAAATGTGTTGTATATATGGAGAAACCGAGGTGAAGGACTTTTTTATAAACGGTAATAAGTTCATTAAAGAGGGAGAGAGAAAGGAGATTTTGTTCAATTGGTAAAAAATGTTGTGTTTAAAAGAGAGAATAATAATTATAATAATGTTTTGAGTGACAAATGATGTAAAAAATTGATTAGAAAATGTGTGAATTTCAATAAAAAGATTAAAAAAAAAAAAAAGAGCACGCCCGATCTCGTCTGATCTCGGAAGCTAAGCAGGGTCGGGCCTGGTTAGTACTTGGATGGGAGACCGCCTGTGAATGGCCATGACCCCCCCAAGTCCCTATCCTCGATCCTGGGATGAGCATGATCCTGGGCCACCTGCTGGACGTTCCTGGTACTGCAAGATGCTGTGTACGAGTGGGTAAAGCACTTGTTTCCCATTCATAAGATCACAGGTTCGAGCCCCAGTTCAGCTGTTTGAAACTCATAGATTGAAATCTCTGTGAAAGATGTATAATCCCTTAAACTGCTTGAGTGAATAATTGTAGTTTAAAGGTGCAAACCCCTTTGCTGAAATGCAGTTAGTTTCAGGGAAGTATAATACGGGTAAGTATTCTTATTCATCTTTTTGGACCCTTGATTTCAGGTAAAGTTTTAATTTCAGGTAAGTATCGCACTCCAGTTAGTTTCAGGGAAGTATAATACAGGTAAGTATTCTTATTCATCTTTTTGGACCCTTGATTTCAGGTAAAGTTTTAATTTCAGGTAAGTATCGCACTCCAGTTAGTTTCAGGGAAGTATAATACAGGTAAGTATTCTTATTTATCTTTTTGGACCCTTAATTTCAGGTAAAGTTTTAATTTAAGGTAAGCATTGCACTCCAACATAGGTACATGTTATAAAAGTTATCCAAGTGGATTTTTTTAGTATGTAAAGCAGTTTATAACTGGTAAGTATTCTTTGATTAAGCTATCGCAACACATGAATGAAAAATTACCCTTTTATATACAGCGAGTATGAAACACTTAAAAATGGACTTATTATGTTAACACCAGGTAACAAGCAGAGCCATTTTCAAATGTAATGAAAATATTTTATTGACACCACAGGAATGAAACGTGAAATCAAAAATGACGTGACGAATCCCAAATGCTTAATGCAAAAGGTAATTTCAGGTAGTAACAGATATGTATGAATCAAACATGAATGAACATTTTGTATGAAACACATGAATTACACTAAAACATGTATGTAAAAAACAACACACAAATAAGTTAAATAAATATACATTATAAACATTTAAAACGTTTTTAAACAATTTCACATTATTTACATCATTGTGTCTGTGTGTCTCAGTGTGTGTGTGTGTGTGTGTTAGTGTGTGTGTCAGCGTGTATGTGTCTGTCAGTATGTGTGTGTGTGTGTGTGTGTGTGTGTCAGCGTGTATGTGTCTGTCAGTATGTGTGTGTGTGTGTGTGTGTGTGTCAGTGTGTGTGACAGTCATTGCAACCCACAACAGGTTTAGAGGGGGGTTCTCCTCTTCTCCAGTTCCCCATCCACCACAGTTTTAAAGTGTTCATAGCTGGTGTATGTTACACCTTCGAAGCCAGGTGTGGTGGACATATTGGTGGAGGGACAAAAGGTGAAGATTTTCTGGCTGCTTCCAGCCACCTTGTCTTTGGAAGGGGTGTATTTCTTCTGCTGCCCCCCACACTGCGGCACCTTGCAAGCCCCACATGGCTTATTGGACTTGTTGGGCATAACAGGTTTCACTGCGGGAGGACAGGGTGGGAGGACAGGGAGGAAGACTGGGTTGGCAGATGGCAGCAACCTCACTGATGGAGCCTGTGGTTGGGTTGGCAGCACCAGGAGGACAGGTGCTTTTGCCACGGCAGATGGCATGTAGGATGCAGTGGCAGGCTTGGGCTGGATACAGCGGTTTGAAGGCCCTGGTTGACAGTCTGGCTGTGGGTCTTCAAAGTCCAACCTGTAAATATAAAAGAAAAAAACACACAAGCACAATACTGTGAGTATCATATACAATAATACAGTGTCATACAGTACAGCTCCCAGTGTGCTGTGTGCTCATTGGGAAAATATATATATAAAAAACTTAATAGCAATACAAATCTGATAAAATCTTTTATAATAAATGAGACTCTTCAGTGGTGAGAACCTTATAAGTATGGGTGTGCATTAACATTTTACTCTACACAAAAAAATAAATGGATAAAGTGAGCGAAGAGCTTACCTCCGCTTTTCCCCACGCCTTTTGCCAGCGACATGGTGAGGCTCCTGGAACTGCACCTGAGGTCTATCTGGTGGTGGCAGTGACGACGGCAGAGCAGGGGCATCAGGCCTAACCTAACCCTAACCCTAACCCTAACCCTAACCCCCCCCCAGCCTGACAGAACATTCCGATGAGTCTTCACTCTTGGCCTGACCGTTGCCCTGAAGTTGGCCATCTTCTCCTCCCTCCTGAAAAAGTTGCTGATGGACTTGACGTTTATGTTGGGCAGCGGGATGGCGAGGCTGCCCACGACCGGGTCGTCCCTCACTCTGTCGGCAATCCTCTTGTACTGGCCTTTGATGGATGAGGTCAGCTTGCTGGGAGACGAGTGGAACTTGCTGCAGGTGGGATGGTGCTGCAGCATCTTAATCAGGAGGTACAGAAGACGGCTCTCCTCGGTCACCTGCGCTGCTTGGGGGTACCTCATCCAGCCAAACTTGGTCTTCTGGGCTGCGCTGGTCTCTGGCGTGTCGGCTCCGAGGCAACGACCAAAGAGGGTGTAGCCCCACCTGGACTCGTACTTCTTGACGAAGTTGGCGCCGGACCGGTCGTGGTCGTGGAGAGCAGCAGCAGCCGCAATTTGCTGCCTCAGCACGGCGGGCACGAGGTGGTGGTGGTCGCTGTCGTCTGCCAGCTGGAGGAGAAGCGACGCAAGGGCCTCCACTTCCTCTATCCCTGGCAGATGGAGATGGCGTTGGCTGGCCAGGACATCCTGCAAAGTGGGGTCATCCTCTTCCTCCACCTGCTCTGCCTGAGTGAGGACGACATGCTTCTCACAGACGTGGTCTATGAGGTCCTCCTCCGACATGCCTCCGACACCCTCGTCAGCCTGCTCGTCCTCCTCTTCCTCGCCACTCTCCTCAGCAGCGGACTCCCCTTTCCCCTTCTCCTCCTCGTCCTTCCTACACTGCTCCTCCTCAGCTGAAAAACATTACATTGTGTTAAGTTACATTGTGATTAGTAGTGTTTTTTCTTAATATCCAGTTCTCTTGTTGCTCTGTTTACCATTTGTCAAGTAAGTAGGGCTATTTTCGATTCTTTGCTTCTTTGTAATTTTTATCTTCACTAAATATCTTTATTTTAATTAGTCGCGTTCCTATTTTGAATATCTGCCGTCTTAAGGGTTGGAGTCTGTTTGTTATTGTAGCACTTAAGTATTGCTGTTCATAACAGCTAGTTTCGATTTGGGCTATTGTCGGGATACTTGCTTTCGCTGTGCTAATTGCAAGGACTACCACAGCTGTCCTCACTCAGACGATTGATAGCATTATTTCTATGTAGTGTGCGCGCTGTCGCGGAAGCGTCAGCGGAAGCATTCAGCTCTCGTGTTCAGCCTCCTCGTGTGAAGACCGACTCGGGTAAAGACCTGCGACTCTACCTGCGCGACTCCACCGAGCAAGGACACCTGCAAGGCACTTAAAGTATCTTCTTCACCCTTTCCTTTCCTACCTCTATCTTATTTCCCATTATCATTATGTGCTTTCAATACATTCCTGTTGTCTCTCGACAACGCTCTCTCACCACGCACAGAAGGCAGCGCAATACTGCTTATCTGCGCCCTTTTCTCTCATCCTCACACTCACCTCTCACTCTTTCTATGGGTCTATGGAATTGTCAATCAGCAGTCAATAAAGCTGACTTCATTCCAGCCTTTGCATCTCATTCTACTCTTAATATCTTGGGCTTGACTGAGACCTGGATCCGTCCAGAAGACTCAGCAACCCCTGCTGCTCTCTCTAACAACTTCTCTTTCTCTCACACACCTCGCCAGTCCGGGAGGGGTGGGGGCACTGGTCTTCTCATTTCTAACAATTGGAAATATTCACCTCTCTCTTCTCTATGCAATAACAACTCATTTGAATATCATGTGAATTACACTTACAACTCCCATGAAGATCCATATTGTAGTTATTTATCGTCCCCCAGGTCAACTAGGAAACTTTGTAGAAGAGCTGGATGTGTTGCTGTCCTCTTTCCCTCAGGATGGCATCCCACTTGTAGTCTTTGGCGATTTCAACATTCACCTAGCCAAGCCGTATGCAACAGACTTCATCTCTCTCCTAGCCTCTTTCGATCTCAAACGGCTCATCACCACCGGTACTCACAAGTCAGGCAACCAACTGGACCTGGTTTACACACGCAACTGTATCACAGACAACATTTTGGTGAAACCTCTCCAAGTTTCAGATCATTTCCTCATTACTTTCAATCTACAACTCACTACCCATGCTCCACCAACCTCCCCACCATTTACTTTCAGACGAAACCTGCGCTCACTTTCTCCATCCCATCTTTCCTCTGCTGTGTCATCTTCTCTTCCCTCACCCTCACATTTCTCATCTCTGGATGTGAATACTGCAACGGATACTTTATGCTCCATCCTAACCTCTTCTTTAGACAATATCTGCCCTCTCTCCTCTAGGCCAGCACGCACCACTCCCTCTAACCCCTGGTTATCTGAGGTTCTTCGTGAACACCGGACCAAGCTCAGGGCAGCGGAGAGGAAATGGCGCAAATCAAAAGACACATCTGACCTCAGTAGGTATCAATCTCTGCTCTCTGCCTTCTCTGTTGACGTTCACGCCGCAAAATCTTCATATTTCCACAACAAGATCAACAGCGCCTCTAACACACGTTCACTGTTCAAGACATTCAACTCTCTCCTCTGTCCACCTCCACCACCACCCACCTCCTCTTTAACTGCTGATGACTTTGCTAACTTCTTCACTAACAAAACTACCACTATCAGCAGTCAGTTCTCAGCACAGGAACCCAGACTAACCTCTCCCACAGCCAATAACCTTCTCTCCTCCTTCACTCCACTAACCGAGGAAGAAGTATCTAAACTTCTCCTCTCCAGTCATCCTACCACCTGCCCTCTAGACCCCATCCCCTCACACCTTCTACAAGCCATCTCTCCCACACTTCTACCAGCTCTCACACACATTATCAACTCATCCCTCCACACTGGCATTTTCCCTACAGCATTTAAGCAGGCTCGGGTAACCCCTCTGCTTAAAAAATCAACATTAAACACATCACTTCTAGAGAACTACAGACCTGTCTCTCTCCTACCATTCATTGCAAAAACACTTGAACGAGTTGCTTTCAACCAAGTATCATCCTTCCTGTCTCTGAACAACCAGCTGGATGTCAACCAATCTGGCTTCAAGAAAGGACATTCAACTGAGACTGCATTGCTGTCAGTCACGGAAGCCCTGCGGATCGCAAAAGCTGCTTCCAAATCATCAGTCCTCATTCTGCTGGACCTGTCTGCTGCCTTCGACACTGTGAATCATCAGATCCTCTTGTCCGCCCTCTCATCACTGGGCATCACTGGAACCTCCCTCAACTGGTTTGAGTCCTATCTCACAGGTAGGTCTTTCAAGGTCACATGGAGAGGTGAGGTATCCAAAGCACATCAACTGACCACAGGCGTTCCTCAGGGTTCAGTTCTCGGACCGCTCCTCTTCTCCATTTACACCACATCACTGGGACCTATCATACAGGCACATGGTTTCTCTTACCATTGCTATGCTGATGACACCCAGCTCTACCTCTCATTTCAACCAGATGATCCCACAGTAGCTGTACGGATCTCAAGCTGTCTGGCGGACATCTCGGCATGGATGAAGGAACATCACCTGCAGCTCAACCTGGCAAAGACTGAGCTTCTCGTCCTCCCTGCCAATCCGTCTCTACAGCACGACCTCACTATCCAGGTAGATTCATCCTCAATCACCCCATCAAGGTCGGTCAGAAATCTTGGAGTAATCTTTGATGATCAGCTGACCTTCACAGACCACATTACAAAGACAGCTCGATCATGCAGGTTTGCTATGCACAACATCAGGAAGATCAGGCCTTTCCTAACTGAGCATGCAACACAACTTCTCGTCCAGGCCCTGGTCATTTCTAGGCTTGATTACTGCAATGCTCTTCTGGCTGGACTTCCATCATGTGCAACTAAACCTCTACAAATGATCCAGAATGCTGCAGCTCGTCTGGTCTTCAACGAGCCCAAAAGGGCCCACGTCACTCCTCTGCTCATCTCTCTGCACTGGCTACCACTCGCTGCTCGCATCAAGTTCAAGGCTTTGACGCTTGCTTACAGATTGACCACAGGTTCAGCTCCCTCCTACTTCCACTCACTACTACAAGTCTACATCCCTACCAGAAGCCTACGATCGGTCAATGAGCGACGGCTCGTGGTACCATCACAGCGGGGCACAAAATCACTCTCCAGAACATTCTCATTCACGGTTCCATGCTGGTGGAATGATCTCCCCACCCTCATCCGGAATGCAGAATCCCTGACAACATTCAAAAGACAACTGAAAACTCATCTCTTCCGGGAGCACTTAACTTAAAAAAAAAAAAAAAAAAAAAATCCTTTCCTCTAAATCCTCGCTTGCCTGGCTTATGCTACTCCGAGCTATGTCTGAACTTTGTATTTTGAGCACTTCTTGCGTTGCTTTTGCCTCTTCACGATGACTCGCTTGGTTTAGTCCTCAGTTGTAAGTCGCTTTGAATAAAAGCGTCTGCTAAATGACTAAATGTAGTGATGAGTACAAGGTCAGCAGACAGTTAGCGGGCAGGTGATTTTAGTATATATTGTTGTGTGATGAAAAATGCTGTACCTTTCTGCGCGTAGTAGTGCCTTGCAGTGAATGCAGTGGACTGGCACATGCCATACTCCACGCCAAGCAGCTCCTCCTCGTCTGGATGGTTGTAGTCGTCAGGGTATGGCAGAGGAGCAGCGAAGTTAGGTTCAAAGACGTGCTCCTTGCCAAAGAGCAGCTCCGCCTGCCGATTCATTCGCTGAATCCTCGCAGCGTCCACGCAGCTCGTCTGGCGACCACGACCTCCGTCCACGCGAAGGGACTCCATCCTGGCGTTCCACTGTACGGCGAAGGCGATCAGGTACACCTGAAACACATTGCATGTAACACATTTCTGGCGTTATTGTAGTTGAAAATGAAAGTTGCCCTTCTTTAAGCATAATGTTTTTGAACCTTCTTGTACATAACATTCTTGAAAAAATCTAATAAACATATATTTAAAAAATAAAATAAAAACATTTGACGATGTTGACAAAGCCTTTTGTTTTCATTAGTCACTTGGAATGGCATGATGCCGCATCTGTTAGATGGTATGGCGTTGACTAGATGGGAATGCAGCCCTTCCAAAGAATTGCTGCCACGCCGGCATCTGTACCTCTGCAGCTGCACACCGTTCAGCACCACCGTCCTCACTGCCACGTACATCGGAACACCAGGGGGGTCCTGCAACACACAAAACAGTACGAGGTTCATGATTACTCTGGCCCATCCAGTTTTGTCTAAATGTGTCTATACATGGCCATACTTGTATCTGTCTTGACCCATTCACAAATAAACTCGCCTGCATGCATCCGAGGTGCTTGCTTGCCGTTGCCCAATGTGCATCAACGGCGTCTGAGGATTTGAACAAGGGGATCCCATCGATGTCAAGGCCTGCTGGTCCCTTGAACTCATCAAGGATGGAGTCCACAGTCGCAGCGGTCTCCTGTAACACACAGGTGGGAAAGGTATAATTAGAAATGTTATTCATATAACAGCTTTATTACACATGATGCGTTTCTATTACAAACTTATTACAAATAGTTACCTCAACACCCCTCGTTATGCGCCTGACATAGCTCTTGATCTGAGACGGCTTGAGGAAGGCGAGCATCTGTTGGTCAGTGTGGTTGCCGTACAGTTCCTCGTTGCCCTTCCGCACTGCCTGGACCAAGAGCATCATGTCCCCCTTATTGTAGGCCAACACCGCCCCTGCCATGGCACTCATGAATACCCCGTACTTGGCGTGGCTCTGTTTGATGACCACAGCATCCCAGCGGTGCAGCCAGTGGCGGATGTCCAGACGGACCACAGCACCCCTCTGCACCCAGTCACTGAAGAGGGTCTCAAGAAACGATGAGCCACTGTCACTGAAATGACACAGAAAAAATAGCATGCATCTACAAGTATCTATGCAATAGTGTTTCATTAAATAACTTGTCATGTGTGATTTGAATTACCTGAATTATTATTTGAAATATCATTACACTATGATGAAATATCATTATGCTACGATGGAATTAATTAAATTAAAATGTACCGGCAGCAGTTGTTGTCGGCATAAATCACTCTCGGGGCTGGAGCATTCGCACGCTCGAACCGAGCCACAAGACCCCTGGCCATGCGTGCATAGCAGCCCTCGGACTCAGCTGCCACCACCACCGTCGTCAAGAACTGACCCCACTCATTCAGGACGCTGGTGAGGTACTGCATCGTGCCCTGGCCGTCCCCGTAGATCTTCTTCAGGACCTGTCATAAAACAGACCAAATCAAAACATACACATTATTACATTACATTAATGTCACTAGTTAAGACACATCTGTATTTTTTTTTTTTTACCATAACATGATGGCTGCATGCATACCTTTCTTGTGCCATCTATGCAGAGGATTTCTCCAGTCATGCTGAGGATCTCGCTGCGGTACACTGGCATCTTCTCCATCTCCATGATGAGGTGTGCTCGCCTCAGCACCCGGGCAGATGGAAGAGGAGACTGGGGAATGGGAGGTGTGTACGTCCCTGCAGGTTTGGCGAAGGCGAGGATGCCCTTCTGCGAGGAGGATGAGGCTGCCGTCGACGAAGAGCCAGCTGTGTGGGCGTCGTACAGCAGAGTCTGGTACAGGTCACGCCGCTCGATGTACCACTCGTCGTGGCCCTGTTTCAGAAGCCGCTGCACCTTGCTCATCGACACGGCGTTGAGGCGGTCGCTCAGCAGAGTCACCACTCCTCTGTCGATGGCGGGCTTCCCACACAGAATGGCGGGGAACATCCGTCTAACAGCAGGGGCGAGGCTCATCAGAACTTTTGGACTGTAGGCCAGCCAAATGTACTGCTGCTGATGGTGATCTTCCTCCTCCTCCTCCTCCTCACTGTCGCGTGCCACCGACACATGCCTCACCTTCTCGCAGTAGGAGCACTTCAGCTTCTCCGTCAGGAGGGTGTAGTAGGATGACATGCCACACACCTGCCTGGCGTAGCTGCCGAAGCCCTTCCTCTCCAGGTATTCCCCAGGCGGCGCAGGGCAGTTGGTGTTGGGGCAGGGAATCATGGCCTTCATCACACCGACGGGGCGCCAGAAGAAGGTAGGCGTGGTGAAAAAGGAGAGCATGCTGGGAACTGCTCCCTTGACGGACACAGGCAGTGGGGGTGGGTGGAACTCCATCTTCTCCTTCAGCAACTTCCTCTCCACAATGTCGCCTTTGGCATTATTATACCGGGATGCCCTCTCAAACAGGCCATATGCCTCGTTGCACTTCATCCACTTAATGTTTGGTAGGGCGATGCCAAGTGCATGGGCAGATGCTGGTGGTTCCTCCAAGTACCTCTGCCAACCCTCCAGGTGGATGCCGGTGGAGACGGAGGGCTGCTCCTGCGATGGTGGCACGGCAGGCTCCTGGCTGGCAGCTGCGGCTGGAGTGAGTTGTCCCACGGTGGTGATGTGGGTGGAGACAGGGACCTGAGACTCATACAGGAGTTGTTCTGCAAAGCACACACACACACACAGAGAATTGAGATAATTATTCCAAATGAATTTAACATAATGACAGAAGTAAAGAAAAACATTATTAGTTTAAGCCGCTCTAGAAGGGATACAATGGTCAATTAATTTCCATATGTAAGCATAATAATATTACCTGCCACAGCCAATAGCTCGGCATCACTGGCATAATTGGAGCCATGCTGGGAGAAGGATGACACCGCTGCGCCTGTCTTTTCCTGAGAAAAAAAAAAGAAAGAAAAACATGACAGTAAGATCCATACATCATGGTTTTGAAATGGTGTGAATTATCACTCACATGTACAAATAGAAATTTTAACCTAGATAACTTACCTTCAGCTTCCTGTCAACGAGACACGTTACAGAGGAGAACATGTTGACGTACTCCTGTAGGCGCTCCTTCTGCCACTTCATCAGCTCATTCAGCTCGCCCTGGTGAATGAACTCGGACAGAATCCACGCCGCCCAACCAGCATCATTCTCTAGCAGCCACCTATATGTCTGCCCGGCGTACATGCCAAAGGTCATGACGAGCTGGCCTCTCCACATCTCCCCTCCGGCCTTTTTGGCAGCGGCCTCCGCCTTCACAGGGTCCAGCCAGGTCGGGTCCACCTCCTTGTTAGGGTTGCCTGCCTCAGCCTTGGCAGCTACCGTACACATCATCCGGGCCTCTACCTGCCTGTACATGGGGATGCGGGGGTACTGGTGCTGCTTCAGATGTAGGTCAAGCTGGGGCTTGGTCGAGAAGCTCTTCCCACACACGTCACAGGCATGCTGTTTAGGGTCGTGAAGCTTCATGTGGCGTGTAAGGTTAGACTTCAGAGTAAACCTCTTGTTGCACACCTCACACTCATAGCTATCATGGCTCTCCATTCTTTCTGGTAATGTAAACACAGGTAATAGGGATCAGTGATGACTGTTCATTTAACTTTCCAACAAGTGACTGTAACAAAACTTTTAAACATGGCTCATTTGCAGTTAGTAGTTATAGCGGCTGTAGACAACGCAAAACAAAAACCTGCAGCCGCGAGGGGCTAAACACTGAGAGACGGAAAACACTGTGACGCGCAGCAACTCAGTTCCACTCGACGATCTCATTTCAATCCTTTATTCGTCTTCGACACATAAAAGTACAACAGGCACTGCAGTTACCATGTCATAAGAATTCCGTGGAAGTGCGCGAGTGCGAGTGCGGATGCGGGTGCGTTCAACAGAAAGTGTTCGCTCCCAGGCTCACCCCCTCTCTCTGTCAAAGCCATAAAACCCAGGTGATCCAGTGAAGCAAACATATAGGCCACTATCACTTCCGCCCAAACTCCGGTGGACACGCCCACCACCTACAATACGAGTGATGTGAATATTATGAATGAGACATAGAACACATGTGAGACTTATGCTGGCTCCTACATTCCGGCCCCTAATTATTTTAACACAATAATTATACAACTGCACATTATGTAGGAGATCAACACACATATTTCTTCTTTTTTTTTTTGGATAAGACAGTCCATTTAAAAGTGTCCTTTCTTCTTTAGACCAAACGAAATAAAGAGACAGAGTCCTTTGTCTTTGTAAAGAATAATCTTCACAATCAGAGTCAGTCATGTAAAAGAAAAAAAGGCCCGTATGACAGTCAAGTTTAAAGTCAAAGTCTATGAAGTTCAAAGGTCAGTAGGATATCCTCATGGCTCCTCTACTTCCTGTAAAAGACAAATCTTAGTAATAGGCCTGTCCAAATAGCTGGTCTTTGTCCTAATTCGCACTTGACGAACAAGTCCTCTTCTGTCAGAGATAGTTTGCACAATCCTTCCTGTAAGCCATGAGTTGCGAGGTGCTGAGTCGTCAACTATGAGTACAATATCTCCAGTAAGGAAGTTGCGCTTGACACCAGACCACTTCTGACGCTCCTGAAGAAGAGGCAAGTATTCCTTAATCCAACGTTTCCAAAACAAGTCAGAGATGTACTGAACTTGTTTCCATCTGCGACGAGCGTAGATGTCCTCCTTTTTGAACTGACCCGGTGGCAAAGATGGCATGATCTTGAGTAGCAACAGATGGTTAGGGGTTAGTGGTTCCAAGTCGTTGGGATCAGTGGATGCCTTAGTAATAGGACGGCTGTTAATAATAGCCTCAGCTTCACAGAGAACTGTGTGAAGACTTTCCTCATCAAGGGTCTGCAACTTCAGGGTAGAATTCAGGACCTTCCTCACAGACCTTATCAACCTTTTCCACACCCCTCCATGATGTGATCCTGTGGGAGGATTGAAAACCCACTTAATTCCTTTCTGAAGGAGAGTGTTGTTGATTAAAGCAAGATTCCAACCTTCCATTGCCTCTCTCAACTCTCTCTCTGCACCGACAAAGTTGGTTCCATTGTCTGAGCGCAGCTCTAATACTTGTCCACGTCTTGCTGTAAAGCGTCGAAGAGCATTAATAAAGGAATCTGTGTCCAAGGACGATGCGACTTCGATGTGGATCGCTCTTATGGAAAGGCATGTGAAGAGAACCCCATACCTCTTCAATGTACTCCTTCCTCGCTTAACTTCAAAAGGTCCGAAGTAGTCAACTCCAACCCGAGTAAATGGAGGTTCATCAGGAGAAACTCTGTCGCGGGGTAAATCTGCCATCTGCTGCTGCCCTGGAGCTGCATGCAGTCGTCGACAGACAATACATTTAGACAGGGTTTTCCTTATAGCCACACTAGCCCCAATGATCCAATATCTTTGGCGCAGGCTAGCTAGCATGTGATTACGACCACTGTGTCCCACCTCTTGATGTATGTGCTGAAGAATTATGTCAGAAATATGTAAATCTTTTGTCAATATAGCAGGATGCTTCGATTCTTCCGGCATAGCCGCTCTGCTAAGTCGTCCTCCAACTCTCAGAACACCATCTTCAAGTATTGGAATTCGCCTGGCTTTTTAGTAAAAAAAAAAAAAAGAAAAAAAGAAAAAAGTGAGCTTCTTCAAAAAGCTGGACATTGTCTCTTTGTTTCTTCAAACAGCCTGAAATAGTCTCTGAGTTTCTTCAGAAACCCTGAAAGTGTCTCTTAATTTTTTCTTCAAAAAGCCCGATTTTGGCAGCAGTTTTCGCTTACGGCCATACCACCTTGAGCACGCATAGTGGTACGAATTACGTGGGAGCCAGTGGGAGCTGAGCTCCCATAGAGAGAGTATGAGCTCCCATGAAAGCAGTAAAATCCTACACCTGTGGGGGCTCTAAAAATCATCAGCACCATCATTTTAAATTACAAATAAAGCACGTTTTCCTTCAATAATCGAGGCATATTTGTTAAAGGTGCAATGTGTAAAAAATTTGAGTATCTATTAACAGAAATGCAATATGACATCCATAACTATGTGTTCAGTGGTGTATAGACCATTTCAACGGCTATTTGTAGATGGAAGGAAGTGGCGTGTTTGGCCCTCAGAAGTTTCCGGTTAGTTAGCGCGCACATTCGAAACAACGGCGGGAGGCGCTTTATTTACTCTTTATATACGGCAATTGTGCGATAATTTTCTTATTCATGCGAATAAAACATGTCAAAATTAAAATTAGGAGCATGTTGTTCAGTGGTTGGATGTTCTCTCAGGCCCGGAACTAACTTTAGAATCAAAGCGTTTAGATTTTCGATATGAATTCGCGCCTGGATTGCAGCAGTGAGAAGAATGGATACTAAGCAACAATATACAGTGTAGTGTACACATTTGGTACACGATTCTGGTAAGTAAAATACTTATTTTTTTCATTGGATTATTTGTATTTCTCTACTTTAACTGTTTAAGTATGATACAGCATAATTTAAGCTAGCACTGTTGGTCCGACCGTAATTGTTTACATATTATGCACCTAGCATTTTGACGCGTGCGTAGTGAAAAGGGGCAAGTTTTTATTTCCTTTTTTTTCTTCTAAATGTTCTGTGGGCTGTAATTAAGTAAGTTAGGAGTTTACTTTTGTTGTCAAGCTGTCTAGTCAGTTGACAACTGCAGAATGGTGTGCAACAGCTAACTGCAGTAGTTTACAAAATGTAAAGGTAAACATTTTGTCATCACTTATTAAGCTTGGCTAGTGTTAATTCCAACATTTACTGATGTATTACACAATAATAGCATTGTTTTTTTTTTTTTTTTTTTTTTACATATTGTGCATTAACCAGATTAAGTAAAATAATTGTTTCTACTTTTGTCTTCAATAGGAAAGCCATCATCTGTAATTTAAGACGCTTAACACTGCTACAGGGAGACAGCTGATCGTCCTGCAGTGCCAAACCACATGTGACCATACAGTGTGTGCAGAATTATTAGACACGTTGATTTTCTGATCATATTTTTTTTCCCAGACACATTTTTACCAATTCCAAACCACATTAATCTTGATATCTACTATTCATTTTGTATTTAATCATATACAAGTGATATAATTGTTTATGAAGGCTGGAAATGAAAACACCTTATATTCAGGTGGATAATAATGGATAATTATTAGGGATGTTTTCTTTTACAGATAAAATAAGCCAAAAAAAAAGAGATTTAACTCAGACTGAAAAGTCACAAATTATTAAATGCCCATGAGAAGGATGCAATACTAGGAATTGCAGTTAAGGCTTGACCCATTGGACAGTGAAATGCTCATTGGGTCAGACGAAAACAGGTGGAGAAGAAAAGACGCATGTTAACTGTAAAACAATTAAGGTGAAGAATTAAGCGTGAAACCATCAGGAACTCTTTAGTCTCCAGCGCCGCCATTTTCCAGAACTGCAACCTGGAGTCTCCAGAAGAGCAAGATGTCAGGATCTCAGAGACTTAGGGTAGGTAAAGAATCCTAAAAAATGATGCCCTCTTAATAAGAATCACAAGCTGAAGTTGGTAAAATACATGAAGACTGTTTTTTTTTATAGGCCCTATAGACAGACAGATCGAGAGTGACTCTTGACGGACCAGCACCACATCCTCTTGTACCACTGTTTGAAGAATTCATCTTCCAGAATCTGGCAGTAAGTTTTGGGAGTTAATTTTTAGTCCATCTCCTACCCTGAAGTCCGTTTTGCAGAGATGGACTAAAAATTAACTCCCAAAAGTTACTGTCAGATTCTGGAAGATCATGTATTCTACTACACTTCAGCTAGTGATTCTTATTAAGTGGGGGTCATTTTTAAGGATTCTTTACCTCTCTTTTTTGGCTTATTTTATCTGTAAAAGAAAACATGCCTAATTATGCACACCCTGAATATAAGGCGTTTTTCATTTCCAGCCTTCATAAACCATTATAAATCACTTGTAAATGATTAAATACAAAATGAATAGTAGTTATTAAGATTAATGTGGTTTGGAATTGATAAAATGTGCCTGAAAAAAAAATATGATCAGAAAATCAACGTGCCTAATAATTCTGCACACACTGTATGAAGCCCCAGATGTTTTGGAAAACTTGAGGATTGATATTGACCCCCTTTGTTCAGAGACTCATAACTCCATTTCTGTTTGTTAAAAAAAAAAAAAAAAAAAATTCTGTGAAATGTTTTATGTTGTTGTCTCAGTTGTTGAAGCATTTTGTTCATACAAGTATTTACACATAATAAGAAATTTGCTGAAAATAAAAGCTGTTGAAACTTAGAGGATGTTTCTTTTGTTTATGTATTTATGAATACATGCAGTAGTCAACATTTGAAGGAGACCTAACCCTTTCATCAAAGTTATACATTAATATTGAACAAACCCCATTCTTGTCTTAGGACAACTTTGATTAACTTCTTTGATCCACTTCAAATGTTGACTACTACAGATGAAACTCAAAACATTAGAATATCATGCAAAAGTGATATTGTGACAATATCACAGTGATATTGTGATATAAGTGAAAAAAATTCAACTTAAAAGGTGTCAATAATATTGTGAAAACATTTTCATAATATTCTAATTTTGAATTCATAAGCCATAATCAATTATAAACAAATAAAGGCTTGAAATATCTCACTTTGCATGTAATTAATCTATATAATATATTAGTTTCACCTTTTAAGTTGAATTACTGAAATAAATGAACTTTTGCATGATATTCTCATTTTTCAAGTTTCACCTATATACATACACACACACACTAGGGTGACCAGACGTCCCGTTTTTCCCGGGACAGTCCCGTATTTCAACTCTAATTTTAGTGTCCCGACTTATTATGAAAAAATCATGTTTTGTCCCGTATTTCATCGTTAATATATATTTTTATATATTATAGGTTTCGTTTTCGAAAGGCTACGTGAATATGTATGTATGTTATGTTCAAAACCGTGTAGCGCGCGCATGACAGAAAGGGAGAGAGCGAGAGACCTTGCGTGTGTGTGCTATAGTACGCATTAATACGCATGCGTCTTATACAATTAATTGTATAAGTAATTCTCTTTAGAGAAAATCAATCAAGGAAAACATGTCAGGGCATTTACTACAGTTGTCATTTTTCAATGTAAATTATTTAATTTGATTAGTAACAGCCTACTGTCTTATTATTCTGATTTAATGTATTGATCAAATTAAGGAATATTTTAAAAGAAAGATGGAGCATAGGCTACATAAAATTAGAGGGAAAAATGCCCTATTTTAAAGGTAAAAAAAATATTCTGATAAGAGTGTTTGCCAACAGTGATGTAATGAAACATTGACAATTTAACTTTGAAGGGAGTAAAAAGCCTCTGTTAAGGATATTAAGGAAATGTAATTTTGGCCAAAGAATAACTTTTAATTTAAATAAATGTTAATTTTAAATCAGCCTACTTCAGTGTGATATTTTACCATATTATCATGCTTAACATTGAGAATTTTTAAAATTGTAATGATGATCAGATGCAGATCTAAATTAAAGAATATCATATGTTTGGGCGGTTGGATTATTTTTAACAGCGGATTCGGGTGACTCAAAGTGCACCAGATTAATGAATTTATCTTTAAAATGTAAAAAAATGTCTTCCTGGGGGGGCATGCCCCCAGACCCCCCTAGAGGTAACGAACTCCACCCAAATATTCTCTACACCTGTATTAAGAAACGTACGTTGAACTCAAAATAATGAAGTGCAGTATTTAGCTATTTATTTATCACATACACCACGCCTGCTCATGGGTTACTTTTTTTTTTTCTTTCTTTAAAGAGACCCCCACAAAGATGAAATCATAATTCGAACCCTGGGTACAGTCCAGAGTGTGAGGCGGCAAAGGAAAAGCTAAGCAGTGTTTGTTTAAAAATTATTTTTTTCTGGTTATTTTATTTTTATTTTTGTAGTTGGAAAATTGTTTTGGAAAGTCAGGTTTAATCCTGATAACTGCCCCCAACAGCTTAAGCTGTTTGGGGGACCTTTTGGTTTTTATTGTCCCATGCTGGAGAAGAACCTCATGGCTGCAAACAAAGAAAAAGAGCAAACAATGATGAGTAAAGTTACCAGCAGGAAGATAGAAGAGAGAGAGAAAATGAAAGGAGAAGACAAAGAGATCCAAAAACAGCAAGAGGCAAGTAAAGCTACAACAGATGTGCGGAAAGAAAGAGAAGAAAACAACAGAGAAATCCACAGAGATTTGAGAGAGAAATACAGCAAGGAGCTAACTGTGGAGGTGGAGGTTGAAGGAACGGAGAAAATCTCTATGATGGATTTATTGAAGGGAGTAAAGAAGGAGTGTGGAGAGGTGATCGGTTGCAGAGTGAGAGGTGAAAGAATCTATGAACTCACAATGAAAAACCAAGAAGGAAAAGAGAAGCTTATAGATGGGGTGAGGATAAAGGGAGTGATGGTGCATGCCAGAGATATCGTCAACAATGATATGGTGGTTTCCTTCATCAACTTGCCCGTGTATTTAGAGGACGAGAAGATACTCTCCAAACTGCAAGAGTGGGGTGTAAAGCCACTTTCTTCAATAAAACGGCGCGTTTGGCCTGGAACTGAGACCGTGGATGGAACGCGTTTCCTGAAAGTTCGCTTTACGGAGCAGGTATGTTCACTCCCATACTCCACAAAGTTTGAGACTCTGAGGGGCACAGAATATTTTAGAGTCATCCACGACAGGCAAATACACGTGTGCAGACTTTGCATCAAGCCAGGGCACATATTTAGAGAGTGCCCTGAATTTAAATGCTTTAAGTGTGGTAAGAGTGCTTATGCAAGGGATTGTAAAGACCGAATGGAAATAAGAAGAGTGGGGATGGATGGACAAGAAGAAAGTGAAATAAGAAACAATATTCCGACGGAGGAACAAGGAGAAACAATAACGGAGGCCATGGAAATGCAAGGGACTGATGGAGCTGTGGGAGGTGGAGAAAGGAACAAAATGGAATGGCGAGATAGAGCTGAAAGTTCCAGTGAAGAGGATGATGATGAGGAAAAGATGGAGCAATCGGGAGAGAGTGAGGAGAAAGAAGAGGAGGAGGAAGAGGAGGAGGAGGAGGAAAGAGAAAGCAATGAGGAGGAAAGAAGTGAAGAGGAGAAAAAGAGGGAGACTGTACCAGAAATCAGAGAAAGTAGTGGCGTAAAAAAGAGAGATGAAGGAAAAGGAGAAGGACTGAAAGCAAAAATCAAAAGACTGAGTGGAAAGAGAAAGTCTGAGACGGATGGAGAACAGACTGAACAAATAAAAGAACCTCGGTCGGGTATGTGATTTTTGCTTAAATGGTTTATTTAATGATTTATGTTTTTTTGGTTTGCTCTCATGGTCACTGTAACCTCCATAAATATAAATGGTTTGAGAGATAAAATGAAGATGAAAAAGTTACTATTTACGTTTACGAGCGATATTATTTGCATACAAGAAACAAATTGGGAAGAGGATAAGGTGACCGAGATGAGAGAAGAATGGAGGGGGGATATATATTATAATAACGGAGCTAGGAATGCAAGAGGCGTGGCAATATTAATTAAAAAAGATAGGGTAGAAAATATAAAAGAAGTATATAAAGATCAGAGAGGAAGAATTTTGATAGTTGAGTTTAGGTATGAAGATGTGGATTTTAGATTAATAAATATATACGTTCCAGATATAGAACTAGACAGGAGAGAAATTCTAGAAGAGTTAAAAGGATTAATTGTTGGAAAATGTATTATAGTGGGAGACTTCAATATAAAATGCAGTAGACTGGATGTTGGGAAAGGGGTAAAATTCAGGTGGAAGAAGTCAAGGGGGATGCTGATGGAGATAATAAGAGACAAGGGGTTGATAGATGTGTGGAGATATGAAAATCCAGAAAAAAGAGAGTTCTCTAGGAGACAACTGAAGGAATGGATATTGAAACAGAGTAGAATAGATCTAGTGTTAGCAAAGGAAGAAATACTTAAGTATATAGATGGAACAAGACATATAGAAAATAGTTTAAGTGATCACGATAGTGTTAGGTTCAAAATCAAGATAAGGAATGAAGAGGTAGGAGGAGGGATGTGGATATTGAATGCGGGATATATAGAGGAGGGAGAATATGAAATGCAGATGAAGGATTTATTAAATAGAGAACGTGAGACGATAGATGAGTATAAAAGGAATGGTGAGTTAGATGATGGAATAGGAGAGAGATGGGAAACAATGAAAGACCAAATTAAATCAATTAGTATAAAATATAGTAAGAAAAGAAGGAAAAATATAAAGGAAGAAAGGGTGTTGAGAGACAGATTGAGAGAAGAGCTAGAGAGGGCAGAGGATGAAGAAGGATACAGTATGGAAAAATATATAGAAGTTAAAACGGCACTAGATAAATATGAGATGGAGAAATGTAGAGGAGCGATTTTAAGGAGCAAGGCAAAATATGCATTAGAAGGGGAAAAATGTACGGGGTATTTTTTAGGTCTAGAGAAAAGGAGACAAAGTAAAACATACATTAACGAAATAAATACAAAAGAGGGTAAGGCAACAAAAGATTATGTAGAAATTTTGGAGAGAGTGCAGGGATTTTATGAAGAGTTATTTAAAAGCGGAGGAATCGATGAGAGAAGTATAGATGAGGTACTAGATAGCGTAGATAATGTCCTAAGTAAGGAAGATGGAGACTGGTGTGATAAGGAGATAGAGGAGGCAGAAGTGATAGAGGAAATAGGAGGCTTAAGCAGTGGAAAAAGTCCGGGAAGTGATGGGATAGGGGCTGAATGGTATAAAGTATATAAAAAGGAAGTAGCACAAATACTAGTAGAGGTATATAAGGGAATTGAAAGAAAGGAAGTAATTCGAGGTAAATTGGTAGAAGGAGTGATAACCTTAGTTTTTAAAAAAGGGAATAAATTAGATCTAGAAAATTATAGGCCAATTAGTTTACTAAACACAGATTATAAGATACTCACCAAATTTCTAGCAAACAGGATGAAAAGAGTGATAGGGGATATAGTACAGCCAACACAAAGCTACAGTATACCAGGAAGAGACATAGCTGATACGATCGCAACAATCAGAGATGTGATTGAGTATATGAAGAAAGATGGAAAAGGTGGGATAGTGGTGGGGATAGACTGGAATAAGGCATTTGATAGGGTTGAGCACAATTTTTTATTTAAGGTTCTAGAAAAGTTTGGTTTTGGGGAAAGAATGGTGGGATGGGTAAGGAGATTGTATTGTAGTGCCAGAAGTTGTATAAAAGTGAACGGCGTCTTAACTGACACATTTGAGGTGGGAAGATCAGTGCGACAAGGATGCCCCTTATCAGCGTTGTTATATGCTATCTCTGTAGAACCCTTGGCCTTATTAATTAAGGCAGATAAAACAATAAAAGGAATTGAGTTGCCATTTGGAGGGAAATGTGTAATAAACCAGTACGCCGATGATACGACAGTAACAGTTAGAGAGATAAGCAGTGTAAAGAAAGTCTTAGAGCTGGTGGAAAAATATGGAATGGCATCTGGTGCGAAGATAAACAGGGATAAATAATGTACATGTAAATAATGAAATAATGTACATAAGAGGAGTGGAAAGAGCCGATGTAGGATTGAGAGTGGAGGGAAAGTATATGAAGGTATTAGGTGTATATTTGGGGGTAGATTCTAATGAAGCGAGGGATGTAACATGGACTGGGGTAATAAACAGGATAAGAACAGTCTGTACAGCATGGAGAGGGAGAAAACTGAGGTTAAAAGGGAAAATAATAGTGGTTAATAATCTCATGCTATCTGTTTGTGTATATACAATGAGTGTAATTGAAATGCCTGAGTGGGTGATGAACGAGTTAAACAAAATTGTATGTGACTTTATATGGAAAGGAAAGGGAGTTAAAATTGCACAAAAAACATTGGTTGGGAGGAAAGAAGAGGGTGGACTGAGGCTGATTGATTTAAAAACAAAAAAGTGGGCCATTAGAATAAAAACTGTTAGAAAATATATGGAAAGATGGGATTATGGGTGGAGAGAGTTTTTGAAGAAATATATTTATCATGTCGGGGGAATAGGGGAGTATGGGTGGTGCATGGGACTCAAACAATCAATGACGGAGAGAATACCAGGGTTGTACAGAGAGGTGATAGAGGCATGGAGGCAATTGTTTGCGAAAATAGAGTATGAATGCACGGAGGTACAAGAATTTATAAATTTGCCACTGTTTTTGAATGAGAAATTTAAACACAACGGTAGAACGCTATATGAGCCCAAATTTATGGAAGCTGGAATAAGGCAAGTAAAGGACATTATATATTGAGTTATTCCGGGTTTTCTAAGAAGAAACTGCATATATGACTCAGTATATGAGTTGGAAGGGATGGAAAGTAGAGAAAAGGTGAATAGGATATATGAAAGAATCAAAGAAAGCATGCCATCAAAGTGGGTGAATATTATAGAGGAAAGATGTGTAAAGAAAAAGCAACATGATTTGCCTGAAATGTACATAATAATAGTTGAGGAGAGATATAATATAAAAAGAATTAGTGTTAAGAAAGTATATGACTTGTTAATAATGGATCAAATTAAGGAGCCAGCATCTGAAAAAGTTTGGAGTAGAGTTTTTGAAGATTTGGATGTAAAGAAAATATGGTCAAATTTAGGTATAAAATACAATACTATAGAATGCGAAAATAATGATTTCTTAATTAGGCACAATAGAATTTACACCAACATGGTATTAAATCAAATAAATAACAATGTCAATGCGATGTGTGATGTATGTAACACTGTAAAGGAGAGCTTTTTGCATTATTTTTTGGATTGTGATGAACTAAAGGTTTTCTTTATTTTTTAAAAAAGTCTGTTAAAAAAGAACTGTTTTGATGAGGTGGATTTGGAAGAAGATTGGAGAAAAGTTTTTTTTATTTGGAGTGTTCGGGAAAAAGAAGTCAAAAGACTTTTGGTTTATCAACTATGTGTTGAGCCATGCCAGGCTAGCGGTGGTGTATATACGGAATTATGCACATTTTGAAGGGAGAAAAGTAAAAATTAAAGACTTGTTCAAAACAATAGTGAAGAGAGATGTTGAAATGTGTTGTAAATATGGAGAAACTGGGGTGAAAGACTTTATATACGGTAATAAGTTCATTAAAGAGGGAGAAAATAAAGAGATTGTGTTCAACTGGTAAAAAATGTTGTGTTCAAAGAGAAAAATGATAATAATAATATTGTTTTGTGACTAATGATGTAAACAATTGATTAGAAATTTGTGATTTTTTCAATAAAAAGATTAAAAAAAAAAAAAGAGCACGCCCGATCTCGTCTGATCTCGGAAGCTAAGCAGGGTCGGGCCTGGTTAGTACTTAGATGGGAGACCGCCTGGGAATACCAGGTGCTGTAAGCTTTTTAGTTTACTTCACTAATGTTCTAACCTTTTTAAATAGCCCGATTTTGGCAGCAGTTTTCGCTTACGGCCATACCACCTTGAGCACGCCCTAGTGGTAGCAGGAAGTTGTGTGGCAGTAGTTGGGAGAGGAAGGCTCTCCCCCATTTTGTTTTCTTCTATTTGTGTTTGTTTTGTGAGGGTTTTTTTTACTGTAAGTTAGTTTTTTGTTTTTGTTTGTTAAACCACCTAACAGCAGCATATCGCTGTCTGGAGGGTGGTTGATCTTTTTTTGTCTCCAAATGGACGGATTAAATGGTAACGACTCGGAACTGGCTGGAGAGAAACGTATGGCAAACGACACTGGACTGGCTGGAGAGAAACGCTTGGCAATCGACACTGGAATGGATTATCGACAACGAGCTGGACATGATGTGAGAGACAAGAGTGCAGGACGGAAATACCTAAAGGAGGCGACAATGATTTTGAATGTGGAAAATGTCAATGAGGTGAGAGCGGTGGATATTATAAAGGCGGTGGTGGAAAAATGTGGACATGGGAAAATTCTGGCATTAAGGCCAAGACAAGGAAAAGAATATGAACTAACAATGGAAAATGAAGAAACATGTGAGGATTTGATGGACGGACTGAATATAAAAGGAGTGAATTGTGACATTAAAAAGCTGCAAAATAGAGACTATGTGGTTTCCTTCATGCACCTGCCCGTCTACCTGGAAGATAGAGAAATAATTGAAAAATTGGAGGGATGGGGAGTTAATCCCATTTCAAAGATTAAAAGAAGACACTACCCGGGCACGGATATTGAGGATGGAACGAGGTTCCTTAAAGTAAGGTTCCCGAAAGAGGTGGCATCGTTGCCTTACAGCACAAGGCTGGAAACGGCAGAGGGGCTGCAGTATTTTAGGGTGATGCACAGTCACCAGGTGAAGACCTGTCGGCTGTGCATGAGCCCAGATCATCTGCTAAAAGAGTGCCCAGATTTTAAATGCCACAAATGTGAAGAAAGAGGACACTTTGCAAGAGACTGTAACGCAGCCAGGTGCCCGGAGTGTCGGAAAATTTTAAATAAATGTGAGTGTTTGATGGAGGAAGAGGAAGGAGGTAGGGAACACCAGGTGGACGGACAGGTGCATGAAGGAAACAACGAGGAGGAAAGACAAACTGATGCGGGACAAGAGAAACAAGTTATACAACAAAAAAGAAACAGAAGAAGGAACGAGCAACAGAGAGGAGGAAGGAGAGCAAGAGAACAATAAAGATAAAGAACAAACAATGGAACAGGACATGCAATGGTCAGCAATGGGAATATCGGACAGTAGTAAAAGTTATCGGGATGGCATGGAGAAGGATGAAATAACGATGGACAACATGGAGAACAACAGAGGAGGGAGAGGACAAATAAGAAGAAGGTCATTGAAGTTTGAGCCAAATCTGGAAAATGCAAGAAAAAAAGACTACGACAAGGGGCCGAGATCAAAGTGCAAACAGATATGAAGTGTTAAAGGACCTGGAGGGAGAAAATGGAGAATAATGTTTTTTAGGTATTTATTTTTCTTTCTTTTAATGGTTTTAAGTTGTGTTACTTTTAATGCAAGGGGACTGATGGACATGGGAAAATTTGAAAGAGTGAAAGAAAAGTGCAGAGGAGAAGATGTTATTGTTTTACAAGAAACAAATTGAAAAGAGAGTGTCATGATGGAATATAAAAAGAAATGGGAAGGGGATATTTTATATAATAATGGGGATGGTAGGCTTGGAAGAGGGGTGGCGTTTTTAATGAGAAAAGATGCTTTTAAACCAAAGTGGTGTACAAAGATACGATAGGAAAATGCATGGCTGTGGAAATAAATTACGAAGGATGTGAATTGATTTTAGTGAATGTACATGCACCAACAGAAGAGAAAGAAAAGAAAGAATTTAATTGTTTAAGGAGTGTAATAAAGAAATATAAGGAAATAATAATGATGGGGGATTTTAACACTGTTTTTAGCAAACAAGACATGGCAGAGGGGATGGTTTTTAAATCAGACACAGGGAGGAAAGAATTAAATGAATTGATGAGGGAAAATAATTTAATAGATGTATGGAGAGAGAGAAATGGGAGGAAAAAAGTTTATTCAAGGAAGCAAATAGTGGGGGATTTTATATGTAAAACAAGAATTGATTATGTGTTATGTACAAGAAATGTGGAGAACTTTATCAAAAAAATCAGCTATGAAGAAACTAGTTTTAGTGATCATAAGTTTGTACGTTTTAAAATAGATTGGAGTAATGTGCAAAGGGGACCGGGTACGTGGATTTTAAATACAGAGATTTTAAAGAATGAAGATTATGTTGCAGAGATAAAAGGAATTATAGAGAAAGAGAAGGATAATGCAATGTATGAGGAAGATAAAAGAATGTGGTGGGAGAATGTTAAATATCTAATTAAAAGGTTTTCAATAAAGTATTGCAGCATCTTACAAACAAGTAAAAGACACAAAGAAAAAGAAACAAAGGAGACGTTAGAAAGAGAATTAAATAATGAGAATAAAGACATACAAAAGATAAAAGAAATAGAGGAGAATTTGAAAGAAATAGAAGAAAAAGAATATGACGGGGCAAGATTAAGAAGTAAGTCCAAATATATGGTGGAGGGGGAGAAATGCACAAAGTTCTTTTTTGACTTGGAGAAAAAAAGGGCACAAGTTGGAATAATAAAAGAAATAAAAGGGAAAAGTGGAGAGATTGTGGAGGGGAATGAAAATGTGCTAGAGGAGATAAAGGCTTTTTATGAGGATCTTTTTAAAACAAGAGGGGTAGAAGAGGAGGTAAAAAATAAACTGTTAAATTATATTGAACCAAATTTAAGTGAAGAGGATAAAAAAGAATGTGATGGGGAAATCAAGAAGGATGAGATTGAAAGAGCGATAGATCAACTAAATAAAAGGAAAAGCCCAGGGATAGATGGTTTGGGAAGTGAATTTTATATATGTTTTAAGGAATTTTTAATAGAGATTTTAAAGGAGGTTTTTAGGGAAATTTTTAAAGAGGAAGAGATGAATGAAAGGATGGGAATGGGGCTGATGAAGCTAATATATAAAAAGAAAGGTGAACTAACAGATTTAAAAAACTACAGGCCGATAACAATGTTAATTACTGATTTAAAGATATTAGCAAAGATTCTTGCAAATAGGTTAAAAGAAGTGATGCCACGAATAATAAAAACAAATCAAGCATATGCAGTTAAAGGAAGAGACATAGCAGACATAACGATGAGTATCTTCTTCTTCTTTGATCCCTAGCTGGCGCTTGGTCTGGATTGACTCCTAAGCCCGTACGCTGCTGTGGGTGCCAATGGTTGTCGAATCTCATTCACGAGGCGTTTCCATGCGGGGCGATCCAAGGCGGTCGTTTTGGCGTCGTCGATATTTAATCTGCGATTTCTGATGTTCTCCTCAACCTGTTTGAGCCACGTTTTCTTTGGTGCCGTTCGCTGGATTCTCCACTGGGAGGGTCGGTTACGCCAGAGGAGTTTGTGTGGTAGTCGGCTCCCACTCATTCTGCAAACATGGCCAAACCATCGCAGTCGTTGTCTTTGGATTTGTTCCTCGATCAGTGGTTGTTGGCATCTGCGCCGGATGTCCTCATTTCGAAGGCGATCTCGAAGTGATACTCGCAAGATCTGGCGCAGGCATCGCATTTGGAAAGCTTCGAGTTTGTTGAGGTCCGCCTTCAGCACCGTCCACGTTTCGGATCCGTAGAGTAGAATCGGCAGGATTAGCGTCCGGAATAGGCGAATTTTGGTCGGGATGGAAATATTGGTTCGCTTCCACAGACACCACTTTAGCGAGGCGAATGCTGCGGTTGCTTGGCCAATTCGACTGTGGGTCTCCGCCGTAGTCGCAACTTTCTTCTCTTCAATTAGTAAGCCCAGGTATTTGAACTTCTGAACTTGCTCAATCTGGATGCCGTCAAGGTGGACGTTGGCCGGCGATCCATCTGTTGTCAGTACCTTCGTTTTGTCAATGTTAATTTTCAAACCATATGAATGGGCAACGCGGGCGGTCTCGTGGAGAATGTCCGTGGCTTCGGCATCGTCCTCGGCCAGGACGCCACTGTCGTCGGCGAACATAAGATCCGTTACCGATGAGCCATTTTCGTCGAACTGCACTCCTCGCCTACCCTCGAAGACTTTCCTCATGATTGCATCGACAACGATGTTGAAGAGCAGTGGTGAGGCGACGTCTCCCTGGCGGACTCCAGTGCGAATGGTGAATTCCGCAGATAGCTCGTTTCGGATGCGTATTTGGCTTGATGATCCATTGTAGTTTTCCTGCAGGAGCTTGATGACTTTCGGTGAGATGTGCTCGGTCTCCAGCGTCGTCCAAAGTGCTGGCCAGTCGATGCAGTCGAAGGCGGATCGAAAGTCGATGAAGACGATGACCGTCCGCTTTCCACATCGAATTCGCTCTTCCATCACCTGGCAGAGACTGAATATCTGGTCACAGCACCCCCGTTGCGGTCTGAAGCCGGATTGCTCCTCTCTACTCGTTTGCTCACGGTGTTTCTGCAGGCGTGCTTGGATAACTTTCATGAAGACCTTGCCGACGATCGAGAGCAGACTGATGCCTCGGTAGTTTTGGCATTCCCGATTGTCGCCTTTCTTGAAGATCGGGATGATAATGGCCTTCCATGTCGTTGGTATTTTGTCCGTACGCCAGATGTTTTGCAGGAGAAGGTGTACTCGCTGGAGAAGAACGGTGATCGCATCCACACCAGGCGCTTTGCCATTTTTCAAAGTCCGGATGGCCGCCTTTACCTCTGCCTCTCTCGGACATCGCGGCCTCTGGTGGCTCGATTTGTGGCGGCTCCGCCGGGGGTCCTTGCGGTGGGTCGTGATTGTACAACGTTTCGAAGAACTCCCTCCAACGTTGTAGACGCTCCGTCGATGATCACACAAAGGTGCCCTCGGCTTTTCGGATGTTGTTGTTCGTTGATTTAGCCTTCCCGCTCAGTCGTCGGAGGGTTCGATAAAGCGTGTGGTACTCGTGCTTCGAGGCCGCCACCTCCAAGTCAGCTGCTACTTGGTTCCAGTAAGCCTCTCGTTCTTCTTTCATTCGGCAACGGATGTCCTTGTTGAGCTGGCGGTATCGCTCAAAGTCGACCAGCTTCACTCGCTTCCGTTCGTCTACCATACTGAGACACTCATCCGATATCCATGGCTGTGTTCGGCGACGGGCGGGAGGGCACAGTTCCTTTGCGCATTCCATGATGGCATTTGAAAGCTGCTGTTCTTCAACGTTGACGTCTTCAGATGGAGCCAATGCTGCGAAACGGTTGGATAGTGTTATTTGGAATTCCGTCTTGCGAACGGGATCCAACAAGCATTTCCAGTCTAGCTTGGCTGATGGACGCGATTTGCATTTGGTTCTGTGTAGTCGAAGCTTGATCACAGCGCGCACGAGGTAGTGATCCGATCCACAGTCTGGGCCGCGCATCGAACGGACGTCCTTGAGTGATGATCGGAAACGAGAGTTGATCAGGATGTAATCCAACATCGCAGAGTCGTTGCCCGCTGGATTACGCCACGTAAGTTGGTGTTTCTTTGGATGTTGGAAGTGGCTATTCCCAATGATGTAGCTGTTGGCGCTGGCTAAGGACAAGAGGCGCAGACCATTATCGTTGATCACACCGTGTCCAAAACGACCCATTGTGTTCTCCCAGCCAGATCGATCAATGCCAATGTGGGCGTTGAAATCTCCAGCCAATATGATCAGTTCGGTCTGCGGAATCGAGTCCAACGTGAGTTGCAGTTGGTTGTAGAAATCGTTTTTGGTCGGGTCCGGGTTTGTCTCGGTCGGTGCATAGACGGCGACAAGGTGGGTTTTGGTGGTGCCATTGATGGTAAGGACCGCGAGTCGATCAGAGATCGGCTGGAACGAGACGACACTCCCGACTGCGCGGCGGGCAACCATGAATCCGACTCCCGCCTCTCGTTTGTCGCCACCAGAGTAGTATAGTGTCATCTGGTCGTCGATAGATGGCGGTTCAACGACCATTTGCCCTGATCCAGCGAGCCGTACTTCTGATAGTGCTGCGATGTCGATTTTGCAGCTCAGCAGCTCCTTGGCAATGATTTCTTTTTGGCCAACGTGGTGACCGGTTCGTACGTTCCATGCAGCGATTCGAATTTCCATTTTCGGCGTGACGATCTTTCTTTGATTTCTTCGGCCAGTAGCATATTTCTCACCAGCATCCTGATTCCCTAATGCTGGCGCATCGGCTGCCCCGGATGCGGTAGCATTCAACGTAGAATTTGATTCGTGATTATCCATCGGTTTCGTGCCTAGTTTCCCTGGTTTCCCAGTTCTGGCCACCTCGGCAGGGCGACCACCTTCCTCCTTTTGCAGCCGGGCTTAGGACCGTCTTGGCGGAGTTAACGATGAGTATAAGGGACACAATACAATACATAAAAGAAAAGAATGGAGACGGGTATTTAATCAGCTTAGACTTTGAAAAGGCTTTTGATAGAGTGGAGCATGAATATTTGTTTGGGGTTTTAAATCGGTTTGGTTTTGGTGAGAATTTTATGAAATGGATAAAGATTTTATATAAGGGGGCTCTAACAAAAATAAAATGTAACGGATTTTTAACAGAATGTTTTAAAATAACTAGATCAATTAGACAAGGATGTCCACTCTCAGCTTTATAATACTCTCTTGTAGCGGAACCTTTAGGCCTAGCAATAAGAAAAGAAGAGAAAATAAAAGGAATACAAATACAGGAAAGCAAATTTTCCAATACGCAGATGATATTGGGAGCAACTAGAGCAACCAGGAAGTAGTGTGGCAGTAGTAGGTGAGGAAGGCTCACCAAACGTGTTTCTGTTTTTAGGGTTAGGGGAAATCGATCCAAGATCCAAACCTGAGGTCTGAATCTGGTTATGCACTGTCCTTCGTGCTTCTGGCCGCTTCAAATACAGACACCAAAATGAACCCAAATACTGTTTAGAGAGCTGTATAAAATTATAAACAGGGTTAAATTGCCCTGGGTTTCTCCAATGAGGGTTGAATCACAGCAAACACAAAGGGTAGGTGTTAGGAATGATGTGGAAAGGGCATTCCACGAGAACAATACATTAAAACATTAAACAGACAAACTCGCAGCCTGTTTGGGCTGGGAGAAAAAATATTTTTGGCTCAACAACATCACCCTACACAAATGATGGCGGCCATTTTAGTGTTTTACAGTTAGAGTTAAGGTTAGGGGAAATAAAATCCTGCTCTGAAAACAGGCTGATCATGGTGACATTTTTTGTGCAACAAGGCGTGGGTATCTGTGGTTTTGAAAAACACCTTGGCATTCAATTTCCCAGACTCTGCCCATTCTGGCCCCTTGTAGATGGTTGTATCCAAAAAGTCAATGCTGTCCGACCTCAGTTCCCATTTTAGGCGGATAGAAGAATGATGAGAGTTAAGAGTGCCTGTGAACTCCAGCCATTCCTCCTCCGAACCCTCCCATACTCCCCACAAATCGTCCAAATACCTAAAGTATTGGGTGGGTAGGATCCGACATTTTGGGAAAACTGATTCCTCCCAGTCCGCCATATAAATGTTGGCATACGCCGGGGCAAACCTCTTGCCCATTGCCGTCCCTTTGATCTGGAGAAAATACTCCCCGTTAAACTCGAAGTCATTACGTGTGAGGCTTAATTCCAGTAATCTCAACAGACTCTCATCAGGCCTTCCTTCCTCAGGATACCGCTGAAAAGCCCTCGCCACGGCCTCCAATCCTCTCCGTGTCTCTATATTAGTATACAGGCTCTCAACGTCCATGGAAAAGAATTTTGCTCCTGGACCGATCCTAAGACCCTTGATCTTGTCCAGGAAGTCATACGTGTCCCTGATGTAACTAGGATGTTTTGTGAAAACTGGATTGAGATGGAAAGTGATTAACTCTGCCACCCCATAGCTCTCACTGCCGCAATCCGATACAATAGGTCTCCCGGGAGGAACATCCGGGAAAGGCCATGCTTTCTTATCTTTATGGATTTTCGGCAGCAGGTAAAATCTCCTCATCCTAGGGGGAGTCTGACCCCGGAGGTACTGGACCTGCCTCTTGCTGAGGATCCCCTTCTTCCTCAACTCCTCCAACTCATCCCTAATTTGCTCCACAGAGTCCAGAAAGATGGGCTTATCCAACTTCGCATAGAACTCACAGTCCTCTAGCTGTCTCTTGGCCTCCCTAATATATTGGACCCTGTCCATCAGCACCACCATGCTTCCTTTGTCCGCCGGCTTGATGACAATTGTGTTATCCCTTCGCAATCCCTCAAGAGCCTCCCACTCTTCTTTGGAAAGATTCCACTCCTCTTCTACCTCTTCAATCCCCTTCATCGTCTCTTGATCTACTTTTATGATCTCCTCCACCACTTTTACCACCTGACTTCCCATCCTGAACTAGTTGTAAATGGCACCTTCTGCCCCTCTTCACCCCCCTCAAAAAAGCCTGCCAGCTTCAGCCTCCTGTGGTACTCTGTGAGTCCCGCCTCTGCCTCCAATCGTTTCCAACCCGTTCCCTTCATTCCCGCCCCCCCCGGCACAAATGACAACCCTTTCTGCAACACTGATATCTCCGCTCTGCTTAAAATCTTCGTACGGGAGAGGTTAACCACGGCATCCGACCCCTGGCCACCCTGGAACCCCTCCCCTATCAGTTTAAATGCTCCGCCCAGTGCCTATACATGGCAATCCCCGTAGCCCCCTTCCAGTGCGTCAGGTCCAGCTCTGTATAGAAGTGTTGCGTAGGAAGAGGATCAATGGTGTTGCTAGTGTCCTTGATGAAAGTATTGATCTGATTCAGCGTGTCGACTTGATCCCTAGGAAGATATTTGTGGAAATTGATGACCGGGACAAAGATCTGCGCGTTGGGAAAGGTAACTTCTGCTGCTCGTAAGGTTTTCCTGATCCAAGAGCCCACCCATGTGGCAGAGCCACAGACCCTGTCGTTTATTCCAAAGGACAGTATCACCTTAGTCACCCAGTCCGTCGTGGGGGTTTTGTTCCTAATTATTTCATATACATGACGCCAACGCGCCCCCGGGTAGCATGTTGACTGGACCCTCCTATCTGTAATGCTCGGTAATCTGGCCATGTTGGAGTCGCCTAGGATCAAAATGGGTCTTACTGGTTTCAAGGACCAGTTCCAAAGCTTGTGACCCCCATGCTCCTGCCTCTGGAACCCATCCCAGTCCCCTTGGTCGTCCTCCTCTTCATCCCCTTCCTTCCCTTCTTCCTCATCATCATCATCCTCATCATCATCATAATCTTCCTGCTCCGTCCTCTTGCTCTTCTTCTTCTCCTCCCCAGCCTCTTCCCGAACCTCTTGGGTGCCACTCACACTCGCCACCTCATCCACAGTAATCCACCCTCCCTCAGAACTGCCCGTAGCTTGAGTCCCCGGAATCGATTTATCCTTCCGTATCCCCAAGCCTGGATTTTGCAGTGGCACTCCTCCCTCCTCCCTATCCAGATGTCTGGAGTGCTCCCCCAAGCTGTGACCCTCCCAAAGCTGTTTGACCTGTATCTCCACGATAGACAGCGTGATAGGTCGAATGTTTTTAAGGTTCCTACGGGCCCACTTGGAAGCCACCTCGAATGCCTTTTTCCCATCTTGTAGGTCCATCCCTATCAGCTGGGACCAAACCTCCTCCCGGGTCAAGCTGTAATGCTGTCTAAGAATCCGCAAACTCTCCCTCAACAATCTGTCAGAATTTTCTTTGAGTTGTAGGTTAACCTTGGACGTCGGGCCTGCTGGTGTTATAACTGCCCCCAACCATCTCGCTACTTTTTGTAAAGCTCTTGGTCCCGGATCTTCCTCCAACTCCCTCAAATTCAACAAATGGTGAGTCATCTTAATGTACTTGTGTAGGCCTCGGACAATGTTCCCAAAACAATCATGAGGATCCATCTACAAGGAGACAGAAACAAACTCTTAATACATCAATTCCTAATATCCCCTCCCTTATTCCCACCCGACCAAAAAAAATTGCTTCTCAGAATGCGAAATCCTCGATTGGATTTGTTCCCGACCAGCGAACCTCACTAAACCCAGAAAGGAGAATAATTCAGTAATCCTGGCCGGGCATCGCATTCCCAAGAGTTTGTTCTCTTACCCACATCCTAATCAGAACCCCAAAAAATGAAACCACTACCAGCCAGTCTCCTGGCCCGGGCTGACATTTAACCTTATGAGAGAAACGAACTGGGGAGGGCCACGGGAATTCGCAGGCCTCCCCCGGTGCCAGATTTGGCCTCCAATGTTCGCTCCCCCACTCGATTCCTACCCGGATCACCTGACCAAGAATCAAGTGAGGCAGCGTTCCTACAATCCACAAAATAATATATCCCACTCTTGGTTTTTCACAGCCACACTAGGTCCGAAGGCACACGCTAGGTTAGGCTTTTGAAAAGACAACGCCTCCCCCCGGACGACCTCTCCTGGTCATCCATTTAGATAGGAAGGACGCAGAAATGCACTGGCCGGCGCATGTTTCTGATGAGGCTGATCCACCAATAACCACAATGTTTTTAATCTAGTATTACTTCCCCTATTTTTGTGTTTTTAATATTAAATAGCTTCTCATTTTCAGAATCCAGCTCTTGGCCATACCCGACTCACTCAGATCCCATCTTGCTCATCGGAAATCCTGACCGAGCCCATCCCCCCAAAAAAGAGTTAACTCATGATTGCCTTCAAACACGGAACGTCCTCCAACACAAAATTAAACAAACGTGATAATCCCTCCTCTAATGAACACATCTTCAGTGGTGTACCTCAGGATCATCAGGTGTTTCGGCTCTTTAAACACCAGACACCCTCCTCTGAGGCGGCCCGCCCAAGGGGATCAGTCCTAGGCGTGTGTTCAGACAACATCTATTCCCCTCCAGTTAACTAAGTACTATTCACATCTTACCTAAGAGCACCAAAGCCCAATGCAAAATTCCAATGCAAAATTCCATAACTCAAACTACAAAAAAAGGCCCCCCCACCACCATCCCCAACAACCTCAACCAATTATATAACCCCTAATGCTAAGCATCGATAGAAGACTGGGAATCCTGTTACGGCCATTTTAACCCAAGGCCACCCTCTCTGCGTGCTGTCCAAGTGGACCCAGAGAGGTCGGATACTTTACCTACCCAAACCAAAATAGCCCCTTCGTTAACACCGCAAGGTATCCCAGGGTACCCGGGTAAGGGCCTGCGTCACAAGCCTCAGATTGGCGGGCACAAGTGCCTGAAATCTGCAATTTACGAGTACCAAGCTTCTACCAATCGTCACCTCTAAGTTAATGCAAGACCTTAACCGACATCACACTTACCAGTGCAACCGTAAGGCAGCATCAACCTTAACAAACTCCTATCCTCCCAATCCACCTACCTTAACACACCCATTGCCACATTCCTGGTATCTTCACAATCCCCCATTACCCACAATCCTCGGTAACCCAATCGTCCCGTTATCGGTATTTTCCAACGTGAATCCTAACACCATGAATCCTTCCCGATCCAATCAACGATTCCTTCTTGTCTCCTCTGGTCGATTATTCTTCGATTTTTTTACCACCGTCCATGAGTAACCTGTTTCCTTAACCTAAGCTTTTAAACCTTTTAAGCCAAGATACCAAGGTCAAAACTGATCCCCACACCCAGTCTCGAACCCCGATCTTCCTGTCCCCAGCCAACCGGCACAAACCACTACACCACCCAATTACTCCCATCCCACTCATCCACTCCCAATATATCCAGTCCCCAAAGGGCCAAAACTCCACATGTACATAAACATATACACCTATCCCAATGCTGGACTCGAACCCAGGTGTTCCCCTGGAATCCCCCAAAAAGTGTTTTAGTCCAGTCTCGAACTCGTATCTCCAAGTTCCTAAGCTACCAACACTAACCACACCGCCAAATGAGTCTCTAAAAATTAAATACCAATACTCATACTAATACTAATGATAATAATAATAATAATAATAATAATAATAATAATAGAACAATAAAATAAGAAACCATAAATAATTAATAATAATTATAATAATTAATAATTATTAATAACCATTGTCAATAACCATCAACAATCACTAATAATAATCAATAACAACTAACAATAATTAATAATAACTAACAATAATTAATAATAATTAACAATAATTAAATAATAATTAACAATAATTAATAATTAACAACCAATAATAATTAATAATAATTAACAATAATCATTAACAATTAATAACAATAATAAATAACAATTAATAACAATAATTAATAATAATAAATAATAATAATTATAATAATTAACAATAATTAATAATAAATAATACTACTACTACTAATAATAATACTAATACTAATAATAATACTCATAATAATAAATATAATATAATAAATATAAATAAAATAAATAAAATAAATATAATAATAATAAATACAATACTACATACATAAACACAATAATAATTACAATAATAAATTAAATTAAATTAAATAGGATAAGGGGTAGATACCCATATATACATATATAAAAAACACACATATATACACACACATATATATATATATATATATATATATATATATATATATATATATATTTATTAACCCCATCCCCTGTAAGGGGTAGGTTTTAGTGCTTGTTCAGATACTGGGATAGTCTAATTAAGTCACCCTTCTGTGAGGGGTAGGTTTAGGTATAATAAAATAATCAAGCCCCAATCCCCTGTAAGGGTTAGGGGTTAGGGGTTAGGGTTAGGGGAAAAAAAAATCCAGGATTCGAATCCCGAAGGATTCGAAAACGGCTGTGCACGGGCCCCAGTTCTACTGGCCGCCAAGAGTCACAAGCACCCACCACAGCCAACACTCGCCCTCAGCCAGCCAACGCCAGTCTCAAATATTTTTTAGACACTGTAAAAAATCCCTCAGCCACAATAAAGCCACACGGGAACCCATCACCTGGGCTAAACTGATAAGGGCTGTTCAAACTAGGGGTTTGTGAAAATTAAAATGGTAGGTTTTAGATGGTAAAGAGAAGCACATTCCATTTAAAAATTAAAACATTCATCTCGACGTCTGTATGGACGGAGGAAAAATACAAACATTGCGCTCAGACGCATCATCACACCACATGATGCCGGCTGTTTGGTTTTAATTTTTAAATCTGGTCATTAAGGTCTGTCGCGACGCGTTTCGAGCTTGACCACGGCTCTCATCAGGCGACTTTGAATGACACTGAACCCGGTTCACTCCAGCTTATATGTGCTCGGAGGGCGGGGCTTCTAACCACAAAACCAATCACTCACTTCAGCATTGTATTATGCTTCATAAATTAACTTTCACACACTAATAAACTGTCTTGTTGTTTTTTTAATTTTTTACAGGTTCGGTATCGAATAATGTCGATCGGCAGGCACATGCAGCAGGTAAGTAGGCACCTTTGTACGTGAATCAGGCGAACACAGGGAACTCGAGGTCCAGAGTTCTCGGCACTGGCTTGGTTAGGGGAAAAAAAATCCAGGATTCGAAAACGGCTGTGCACGGGCCCCAGTTCTACTGGCCGCCAAGAGTCACAAGCACCCACCCAAATCACACACAACAGCCAACACTCGCCCTCAGCCAGCCAACGCCAGTCTCAAATATTTTTTAGACACTGTAAAAAATCCCTCAGCCACAATAAAGCCAGACGGGAACCCATCACCCGGGCTAAACTGATAAGGGCTGTTCAAACTAGGGGTTTGTGAAAATTAAAATGGTAGGTTTTAGATGGTAAAGAGAAGCACATTCCATTTAAAAATTAAAACATTCATCTCGACGACTGTATGGACGGAGGAAAAATACAAACATTGCGCTCAGACGCATCATCACACCACATGATGCCGGCTGTTAGGGTTAGGGTTAGGGTTAGTTAGGGTTAGGGGAAATCGATCCAAGATCCAAACCTGAGGTCTGAATCTGGTTATGCACTGTCCTTCGTGCTTCTGGCCGCTTCAAATACAGACACCAAAATGAACCCAAATACTGCTTAGAGAGATGTATAAAATTATAAAGAGGGCTAAATTGCCACGGGGTACTCCAATAAGGGCTGAATCACAGCAAAAACGAAGGGTAGGTGTTAGAAAAGATATGGAAAGGGCATTCCACGAGCTCAAAACATTAAACAGACTAACTCAACGCCTGTTTGGGCGATGAGAAAAATATCTGTGGCTCAACAACATCACCCCAGCATAAGTGATGGTGGCCATTTTATTTTTTACAGTCTGTGTCATTCAGAAACATTAACAAGACCAACTCTTAGCCTGTTTGGGCTGCGAGAAAAATTATTTTTTGGTTCAGCAACATCATCACAAACATATGATGGCGACCATTACAGATTTTACGGTCTGTGTCATTCAGGAACTGTCTCGCGACGCGTTTCGGCCATCCTACGGCTCTCATCAGGCGAGTTCGAATGACTATGGTGTCTCATTCCCTCTGTACTTTATAGTAATACCGAGGGCAGGGCCCCTCCCACTCTCTCCAAGCACCATCAGTATGTATATGCTTCATAAATCGTTTTTCTGCTATCAACTTTGTTGTTTTTAATTTTAAAATTTATTTCTAATTTTTATAACTTCATACATACATCCACAAACACTCCAGGAACATCCCAATGCCCAAAATGAAGTCCAGAGTCCGAGGCACGGGCTGGATTAGGGGAAATCGATCCAAGATCCAAACCTGAGGTCTGAATCTGGTTATGCACTGTCCTTCATGCTTCTGGCCGCTTCAAATACAGACACCAAAATGAACCCAATGTAAAGACGAGGCTGAGGCAGCATTAGAATCCATTTGCGGGTGTTTATTAGCAGCAGGTTGTAGTGAAGGGAATGTTAAGCCAGGCAATAGGTCAAAATCACAATAGCAGTCCGATCTAACGACATACACAAGGGTAATCCAAAAGGCAGAGATGAGGAAACAGGCAAAAGGTCCAAACACAGTCATCAGTCCGAAAAACAGGCAACCAGAACAGAAGGGTAATCCAAAGAGCGTGAATCAGATAAACAGGCAGAATCATACACAAGGTCAGAAGGCAGAGAACAAAGGTAACGCTTGGTAAGGCAGATGAACTGGCAATACTTCGCAATGTGCAAACACACAAATTCTTCTGAAATACAATCCAAACAGGAAATGAAAGTAGAAGCAGAGGGAGCGGTACACAGTCAATATTCAGGAGAGGGCTCCCTCTGCTGGCGTGGCATTACACCCAAATACTGTCTAGAGAGATGTATAAAATTATAAAGAGGGCTAAATTGCCACGGGGAACTCCAATAAGGGCTGAATCACAGCAAAAACGAAGGGTAGGTGTTAGAATAGATGTGGAAAGGGCATTCCACGAGCTCAAAACATTAAACAGACTAACTCGCATTAAATTCAAGGCACTGACGTTTGCCTACAGAACAACCACTGGCACTGCTCCATCTTACCTAAACTCATTACTTCAGACTTATGTGCCATCCAGAAACCTGCGCTCTGCTAGCGAATATCGTCTTGTGGTACCATCTCAAAGAGGCACAAAATCTCTTTCTCGGACCTTTACCATGGCTGTTCCCTGTTGGTGGAATGATCTGCCTAACTCAACCAGAGCTTCTGAGTCAGTAGCCACTTTCAAGAAACTGCTGAAGACATATCTTTTTCGGCAGCACTTGATTCAGTAGAATTAACACTTTCTCTTCTCTTCTATTCTTAAAAAAAAAAAAAAAAAAAAAAAAAAACTGCACTAAAATTGAACTGAGAAGGGGTTATAGCACTTACGTATTGTTGTCCTACTGTTAGTTTAACTGCTTCTATTGTTCTCATTTGTAAGTCGCTTTGGATAAAAGCGTCTGCTAAATGAATTAATGTAATCTAAATGTAAATGTACTAACTCGACGCCTGTTTGGGCGACGAGAAAAATATCTGTGGCTCCACAACATCACCCCAGCATAAGTGATGGTGGCCATTTTATATTTTACAGTCTGTGTCATTCAGAAACATTAACAAGACCAACTCTTAGCCTGTTTGGGCTGCGAGAAAATTTTTTTTGTTTGTTTTTTTTTGGTTCAGCAACATCATCACACACATATGATGGCGACCATTACAAATTTTACGGTCTATGTCATTCAGGAACTGTCTCGCGACGCGTTTCGGCCATCCTACGGCACTCATCAGGCGAGTTCGAATGACTATGGTGTCTCATTCCCTCTGTACTTTATAGTAATACCGAGGGCGGGGCCCCTCCCACTCTCTCCAAGCACCATCAGCATGTATATGCTTCATAAATCGTTTTTCTGCTATCAACTTTGTTGTTTTTAATTTTAAAATTTATTTCTAATTTTTATAACTTCATACATACATCCACAAACACTCCAGGAACATCCCAATGCCCAAAATGAAGTCCAGAGTCCGAGGCACGGGCTGGATTAGGGGAAATCGATCCAAGATCCAAACCTGAGGTCTGAATCTGGTTATGCACTGTCCTTCGTGCTTCTGGCCGCTTCAAATACAGACACCAAAATGAACCCAAATACTGTCTAGAGAGATGTATAAAATTATAAAGAGGGCTAAATTGCCACGGGGTTCTCCAATAAGGGCTGAATCACAGCAAAAACGAAGGGTAGGTGTTAGAAGAGATGTGGAAAGGGCATTCTACGAGCTCAAAACATTAAACAGACTAACTCGACGCCTGTTTGGGCGACGAGAAAAATATCTGTGGCTCCACAACATCACCCCAGCATAAGTGATGGTGGCCATTTTATATTTTACAGTCTGTGTCATACAGAAACATTAACAAGACCAACTCTTAGCCTGTTTGGGCTGCGAGAAATTATTATTATTTTTTTTGGTTCAGCAACATCATCACACACATATGATGGCGACCATTACAGATTTTACGGTCTGTTTCATTCAGGAACTGTCTCACGACGCGTTTCGGCCATCCTACGGCACTCATCAGGCGAGTTCGAATGACTATGGTGTCTCATTCCCTCTGTACTTTATAGTAATACCGAGGGCGGGGCCCCTCCCACTCTCTCCAAGCACCATCAGCATGTATATGCTTCATAAATCGTTTTTCTGCTATCAACTTTGTTGTTTTTAATTTTAAAATTTATTTCTAATTTTTATAACTTCATACATACATCCACAAACACTCCAGGAACATCCCAATGCCCAAAATGAAGTCCAGAGTCCGAGGCACGGGCTGGATTAGGGGAAATCGATCCAAGATCCAAACCTGAGGTCTGAATCTGGTTATGCACTGTCCTTCATGCTTCTGGCCGCTTCAAATACAGACACCAAAATGAACCCAAATACTGTCTAGAGAGATGTATAAAATTATAAAGAGGGCTAAATTGCCACGGGGTACTCCAATAAGGGCTGAATCACAGCAAACACGAAGGGTAGGTGTTAGAAAAGATATGGAAAGGGCTAGGGTTAGGGTTAGGTTAGGGGAAAAAGAAACTCCAGCTCCCTTAAGACAGCCGAAAAGCACGGGCTCACACATTTTCCTTGATCATTAACCGCTAATTATCCGTTAAACCGATAAAACGGTTTTTATCGGTCTCCTCTTCGATGCTCATTTTCCCTTTTTCCCCCTTCTTTCAGGTTTTCATCTTGGGTAAGTATTGTATGTCATTTCACCTTTATATGTGTATTGATTTTAATACTATCATGGTCAAAAGGTTACCGCAGAATCTGGCGATTCACGATAGCACCTGTCCAATCCAAGTTGGAGAAGGCAAGTATAGCACACTTAATTAATGTGTATATACAAATGTGTATATCTCTAGTATGGGGAAGTTGATTCCTGGGTTAATTCATACGGGAATACACCAACATTTAGAATCTATATATTATATATAAGTTTTTATCACTCATCCACTAAACCAAAGATAGTGTATCTCCCTCTACCCGGAAGATCCAACATAAATAAATAACTCACCCCACTTAAGGTTCAAACCTACTATACTTGATTAAGACCGTGGGGATACACCGTATTGAGTTTTTTTGATCCACTGTCTCTCCTTCCTCCATCTCTGTTTATCGGACCACCAGGATGCCGCTTCCATCCCCATGATGGACAAGTTAGTGCTCCCGTGCGTTCTAAAATGCTCATAAAGGTAAGTTCCCCTCCCGGTCCCCTTGATCGAGCACAGATGTTGTTTTAGTCTTTCCAACAGAGTATTTTTGGTTTGACCAACATATAATCTGTTACAGACTTTACACTCGATGCAGTAGACCAAGTTGGATGACTGTAACCCCAGAGTCTGCAAGAGCGGTGCACTCAGGTGAGTAAATTTATTTTCAATAAAATTGGTGCATTTAAAAAACCCACTGTATTTGTTGTTCTTAGGTCTACCACCCAAGGAGGAATGTACCAATAAATCTTTCAAATTTTGGTTTCGTCTGAAAGCTGCTATACTTTTAAAAGAGGTAAGTGGTTCCCAACGATCCTGTATTTTCTGGAAATTAGTTTTTAATTTAGAATTTAATGCTAGGGAGGCAGAGGAAAAGGTCGAAACGAAGGGGACCAGATGGTTCTCACGGTTTTCTCCTCCAAATTTCAAACCTTGTTGGAACAGTTGTTGTACTTCCACTTTTATGGCTCTGAGGAAGGTTCTGCTGTAACCCCGATGTCTAAGGGCTTGGAAGAGGGTCTGCGTTGCTAACCTAACATCCTCCGCGACTGTGCAAATTCTATTGTATCTCATTAATTGTGATTTCACAATTCCCTTGTAGGTGTGTTTGGGGTGATAACTGGTCTTATGCAGCAGCGCGTGGGTGTCGGTGGGTTTAAAATGGGCCCTCGTTCCCAGAGTACCCTCCCCACTGTCTCCCCTAATCATATACACTTCGGTATCCAGAAACTCAATTTTCTCCCGTTGTGCGTTACATTTGACTGAGATCGAGGCATGATGTTCGTTCAGAGTCGTGATGAAATCCAAAAACTCCCTCTCCGGATGGTTCCAAACCCCAAAAATATCGTCCAAATATCGTATATACACACTGGGTAGTCTATGGCATTTAGAGAAAACCGTTGTCTCCCAATTCGCCATATTTATATTAGCATACGCAGGAGCGAATTTCTTCCCCATTGCTGTGCCAGAAACTTGGAGATACTGTTTGGAATCGAATTGGAAGTCATTTCTAGTCAGACCTAATTCCAATAAGGTGAGGAGAGCCTCATCCGGTCTGGAAGGGTCGGGGTAATTCACAAAGATCTCCTGGACTGCCTTTAAGCCCAAACGGGTATCTATATTGGTATAGAGTGAATCAATGTCAATGGTGAAAAGCATCCCGCCAGGTGGCACTATTATCCGTTTTATCTTTGCTACGAAATCAAAGGTGTCCTTGACATAACTGTCATGTTTTTGTGACAAAGGGTTCAGAAAAGAATCAATAAAGGCCGCAATCCTGTAGGATTCACTGCCACAGTCCGATACAATCGGTCGTCCAGAAGGGACCTGATTCGGAATCGTCCAACTTTCCGGAGACTTATGGATCTTAGGTAGAAGATAGAATTTCCTAGGCTGTGGAGGATCTTCCCCAAAGAGATAATATTTCTGTTTAGCTGTTATTCTCTTTTTTTCATACAGGTCGCTGACAATTTCCCGAATCTTCTTCTGGGTCTCCAACTGGAGAGAGCCAGGCAAAGGTAAGTAATGTGTTGTATTGCTTAATTGTCTGTGAGCTTCGATCAAATATTGATTTTTATCCATTATCACAATTTTCGAACCCTTATCCGCAGGTTTTATTATGATATCATGGTTAGATCTTAAACGATTAAGGGCCTTTCTTCCCTCCATTGACAGATTACTACTCCTCTCTTCTTGGAAACAAATTCTCTCGAAAGCACGTCTATCTTGCCTGATTAGCTGTTTAATGGGTTCTGATACCGAATCCCATTCAGGCTCCCAAGAAGAAGGGTTGACAAACGGCTCACGAGAGAAGTCCATGGCATAAGCAAAATGATCCAAAAGTTTCAGCTTCCTATGGTATAGGTGGAGATCCCTGCGAAGTTCCCTCCTGTCCACCCCAGACGGTGTAGGGATGTAAAAGAGTCCTCTCTCTAGTAACCCTTCCTCAACCTCAGAAAGGGAGAAGGTAAGTGAAAGATTTAAAATATTTGAAAGGGGCTGTATAACATTCCTAGGTCCCCCTATTTTAAGTTTAACTGAGACATCCAATTATACATTATTTTAGTTGCCGTGCCAGCTGTCCAATGGATCAAGTCCCTCTGGTTCACTTGAAACTGGTCTTCCTCAATCCCTCCCAAGGTCCTAAAATTGTCCTCCAAGAAGAGGTTTACCTCCCTTACGAGGGTTTGTACCTCCAATGGGAGTTGGGTAGAAATTTGGATCAGAGGAACCCAGATCTCCGCCCGAGGAAAAATACCTCTGGCTCGTGACATTAACTTTCGGAACTGCCCCTGAATGGTAGCTAACTTGTTTTTCCTAAGACAATTATTAAGGCCAATTGAGAGAAGGACTTTTTGAACTCTAAAACAGGGATCCAACTTACCCAGAATTTCCTTCAAATGGAGGATCTGAGCTCCAGGAAAACTATCTACCTGGATCAGAGGATGTTCAATTTTTGGGATCCTAGACAGGTTGGAGTCTCCTATTATTAGAATGGGTTGTTTGATCTCTACTCTCCATTGTACCATTTTTTGATATGTATTACAGTGACGGGTAGGTTTCCCCAATCGAGGTACTCTAGTCTCAACCATGTCATCATCATCCAAATTGGAGGAGGTTCCCCTCTCCAAGGGAAGTTCTACTTCCTCCTCCACTCGGAATTGTGACTCTGAGAGAATCACCGCCACGTTGGACTGTGGAACCATTTCCTCCCTTACACCAGGTAAACCTTCCTCCCCTCCACTAGTACCCCCTATATTAAGGTCCTCCGACAGGTTGAGTTCAAAATTGGGTTGAAAGTGTGTTGAAGAGGCTGGATGTATCTCAGCTGTACAGGTCTGGAACCCGTTCCTCAGCTCCAATCCAAAAGGGGTGACCCCAGGCCTGTTTTCCCCAGAGGTAGATGGATTGGATTTGAGATAGGGATTGGGGTTAGGATTGGGCTCGGGATTGGGGTTGGGGGTAGGTTCGGGATTGGGGTTGGGGGTAGGTTCGGGATTGGAGTTGGGGGCAGGTTCAGGATTAGGATTGGGGTTAGAATTAGGTTTGGTATTGGGGTTAGGATTGGGTTCAGGATTGGGGTTAGGTTCAGGATTGGTCTTGGGGTTAGGATTGGGTTCAGGATTGGAGTTAGGATTAGGTTCAGGATTGGGGTTGGGGTTAGGTTCAGGATTGGGGTTAGGATTAGGCTCAGGATCAGGACTGGGGTTAGGATTAAGATTAGGAAGGGGACCTGGTCTGGAATCATTAGGATTAGGATTTGGTCTAGAGCCCTTATTGGGCTCATGATTGGTGTTGGAATGAGGGCCAGGCCTAGAATCGATACTGATGTTAGGGTTAAGTTCTGGTCTGGAACCTCCATTTTCTCTGGGACCGGACACAGACCTCAACTCCGGCCAATGCTCTTCAAAGGCGGCAGGGTCAAACAAGGTATTTTCCTCCGTCAGTCCAATTGTATCCTGAACCCTATTGTCCACCAATGTTGTTAAGGTGGAAATGGATGTGGATGTTAACTGGCTTTTATACCTATTTTTCCTATAGGTAATTGCCTTCTCCAAAGCAGCCTGTTCGAAGGAGGGCATATCCTGCAACCCCTCCGCTATCACCAAATCGTAATGTTCCTTAAGGATGTTCATATTAACCTGTATCCATGTATCTGTGTTTTGTTTGACCCGAGCTGTTGTCTGTACGTTGGGGGAGGAAGGTTTAATAAAAGAGGTCAGTTTATTGACTTGTTTATTTATTTACTAACTTATTTAAGCCCTTAGACATCGGGGTTACAGCAGAACCTTCCTCAGAGCCATAAAAGTGGAAGCATAACAACTGTTCCAACAACGTTTGAAATTTGGAGGAGAAAACCGTGAGAACCATCTGGTCCCCTTCGTTTCGACCTTTTCCTCTGCCTCCCTAGCATTAAATTCTAAATTAAAAACTAATTTCCAGAAAATACAGGATCGTTGGGAACCACTTACCTCTTTTAAAAGTATAGCAGCTTTCAGACGAAACCAAAATTTGAAAGATTTATTGGTACATTCCTCCTTGGGTGGTAGACCTAAGAAAGACAAATACAGTGGGTTTTTTAAATGCACCAATTTTATTGAAAATAAATTTACTCACCTGAGTGCACCGCTCTTGCAGACTCTGGGGTTACAGTCATCCAACTTGGTCTACTGTATCGAGTGTAAAGTCTGTAACAGATTATATGTTGGTCAAACCAAAAATACTCTGTTGGAAAGACTAAAACAACATCTGCGCTCGATCAAGGGGACCGGGAGGGGAACTTACCTTTATGAGCATTTTAGAACGCACGGGAGCACTAACTTGTCCATCATGGGGATGGAAGCGGGATCCTGGTGGTCCGATAAACAGAGATGGAGGAAGGAGAGACAGTGGATCAAAAAACTCAATACGGTGTATCCCCACGGTCTCAATCAAGTATAGTAGGTTTGAACCTAAGTGGGGTGAGTTATTTATTTATGTTGGATTTTCCGGGTAGAGGGAGATACACTATCTTTGGTTTAGTTGATGAGTGATAAAAACGTATATATAATATATAGATTCTAAATGTTGATGGTGTATTCCCGTATGAATTAACCCAGGAATCAACTTCTCCATACTAGAGATATACACATTTGTATATACACATTAATTAAGTGTGCTATACTTGCCTTCTCCAACTTGGATCGGACAGGTGCTATCGTGAATCGCCAGATTCTGCGGTAACCTTTTGACCATGAGAAACCTAAAAAAACGAAAGATAGTATTAAAATCAATACACATATAAAGGTGAAATGACATTCAATACTCACCCAAGATGAAAACCTGAAAGAAGGGGGAAAAGGGAAAATGAGCATCTAAGAGGAGACCGATAAAAAACGTTTTATCGGTTTAACGGATAATTAGCGGTTAATGATCAAGGACAATGTGCGAGCCCGTGCTTTTCGGCTGTCTTAAGGGAGCTGGAGTTTATTTTTCCCCTAACCTAACCCTAGCTCGTGGAATGCCCTTTCCACATCTCTTCTAACACCTACCCTTCGTTTTTGCTGTGATTCAGCCCTTATTGGAGTACCCCGTGGCAATTTAGCCCTCTTTATAATTTTATACATCTCTCTAAACAGTATTTGGGTTCATTTTGGTGTTCATGTTTGAAGCGGCCTATTGCACGAAGGACAGTGCCTAACCAGATGCAGACCTCAGACCTCAGGTCTGTATCTTGGATCGATTTCCCCTAACCCTAACCCTACACCCTACACCCTAACACTAACCCAGCCCAAACAGGCTGCGAGTTTGTCTGTTTAATGTTTTAATGTATTGTTCTCGTGGTATGCCCTTTCCACGTCATTCCTAACACCTACCCTTCGTGTTTGCTGTGATTCAACCCTCATTGGAGAAACCCAGGGCAATTTAGCCCTGTTTATAATTTTATACAGCTCTCTAAACAGCATTTGGGTTCATTTTGGTGTTCATATTTGAAGCGGCCACTTGCACGAAGGACAGTGCCTAACCAGTTTCAGACCTCAGGTCTGGATCTTGGATCTATTTCCCCTAACCCTAACCTGGTTAGACACTTCCTGATGCATGGCCTTGAGGCCCTGCGGATCACGGGCCTCCAGAGCGATCCAGGATGGTCCCTCAAAGAAAGATTGTGGCATGAGGGGGCCTGGATCAAGCGTCTGGATGCTCGTTACCCCAGAGGCCTCAATGAGACATAAAGCACCTTCATTCTCATGATCATTCATTTTCCTCTCGCCTTAATGGCTACCCGACTCTTTTCAATCTTAAAACTGGAGCACATATTTTTACTAAGTCCATACTCACATCTTCACTAATCCTACCCGTCACTGCCCTCCCTTACAGTACCCCACTGAACACGACCCCCTCCTGGAGCCTAAACCTACCACTCAGACCCCTAAGATACTCTACCCTGGGCCAAACAGCTCTTTTTCGGCTAGCCCGAACTCATCTAACCCTAGGATGCGTAGTATCAGGGCCACACAGCCCTGTTTTCCTAGGGCCCTGGGCCCTACAGCCCTTTTGTTCTATTATTGAGAGCTATATGTCTGTATTTCAGTGGTATGTGTTTCTGCATCTATTAGAGGATTCACGTTAGTAAGTGGGGCCTTGGGAATTAGACTCTGAGAGTGATGGGGAGAACATGTGCACTCAGGTTTTGTGTTGGCGTGGTTGTCTGCCCGGAGTGTCCAACGGCCGGAAGGACAGTGCAAAACCGTGTCTGGACCCCAGGTCCAGACTCTGGACCCCAGGTCCAGACTCTGGGTTTTATTTCCCCTAACCCTAACTCCTTTTATATTGCAGGTTTTTTGCAGCCATGTATTAAGCCCGAGCAACCGTGAAAACCTGTTTGTTCCTCTTGCAGGGATTGGTCTACTGATGAATGTTTGAACTTTCAGTCTTTTAGGCATTTTAAAAAGTTCATTGAAATCCTTCTTAAGGAGTTCTGACTGCTCTTAATGAACATCATTCTTCCCAACATGAATGATGAGTCGATTTGCAGTCTTATGTCTCATCAGAATGTTCTGAAGTTCCCTGTTTACATCAGAAGTTGTTGCTTGTGGAAGGCAGCACGTAGTTGTATCCCTGTTGCTAATGTTTCTGATTACGGAGTCACCCACTATCAGAGTCCTGGGCTCGGCTGCGCTCTGAGCTGAGTGCCGCTGTCTGCTCTACCTTGAGCGTCAGTTAGCAGTGTTAACTACCGGCTTATTCAGTCTGTGTTCGATCGCATTAATCACATTCAGGGATTCCTCATTCATTAATACTTCAAATCTGTTTGGTAGAGGGGTACCAAATATCCTCTATCTGGGGTAGAGGATGCTACTGCGGCAATATGTGATGCTCGTGACAATCTGATGTCTCGAGTGCCTTTGGGTCTCGCTCCAGGTTTGTGCCATCGATTTGTAAGTCGGTCGGCTTGTTTCTCTACACTCAGTATAGCCTGTCGGGGAGCACTAGATTCGTGGGACTCACCGGCTGTATGCTGAGAGCGTCCATGACGAAGCTCTGTCGTCCGGTTTGGTGGTCCCGCAATTAACTTTGTTTCAAGAACTGCCATCCTTTGTAAAAGTCTGTGGCAGTTAGAGCAGCAAGTAGATTCCAGAAGAGGTATTTCTTATCCTTATGAAGGCAGTTGTGTTTTCTCTTCCCCGGAATGTAAGCTTTCAGTGGGAGGCTGGTCGAATAAAAGAATTCTGCTTTTTTTTGTAGTAATCCAAGCGTTTGAGCACTGTGCTGATTTGCTGAAGTTATAATTAGGTGATAAAAGGAGATAAAATATAAAAGCGATAGAGCAAAGCGCGGAGCAGTAAGCAAGAGCGTCCGAACAGTAGCTGAGCAGGAAGTGGGAAGTCCATAAACAAAGATACAAGAGACAAAGCTGCCAGGGCAGAACCCTGACAGTTTGTTCAACACTCCAAGGTCCAAAATGGGATGGAGAGAACGGTCCTTCTTTCAAACCAGAAAATAACGAGAATAAAATCTGTGATTTATCAGATTCAGGTTCCCTCTCTGTTACAAATTCATTTGATTCGTTTGATTTAATGTGTTTTTGGTGTTTTGTGTGCGTTTTGCACACAAAAAAAAATGGTTTTAATGGTTATGGAATTTAAAAAATCCATGATCTGGACCCAAGCGGGTCCAAAACTGGTTGTGCACTGTCCTTCCGTCAGCTGACCACTCCGAGTAGCCAAAGGTCAGGTCAAGGGCATGGACACACGCACCCTCACCCCTCTAAAGTATTTATATTCACCACCTGACAATGATCCATGATATTGTATTCATTGATCAGCTCAAAACAGTATGGGAATCAAGTGTAAAAATTGAAATAATATTTATTGAAATTAAACATAAGGGCTCTAATGGCCCGGGGTGTCACATGGCGGGCTGTGTGCCCTCGGGGAGAACACCATAGGGTTCAAATGGGTAGGGTAAGAGCTTGTGTCTGGGGTACTCCCATATGGGTTATGTGTGAAAGGGTACTGACGGGTAGGTTTGGGGTCGTGGTTTGTGTGTGACCTTAGAAAAAAAACTGTTGGTCACCACAAAAAAAAGGACGATGACGCTATTTTCTTCTAGAAATAGACTTTGTTGTATTATTTTCCTGTTATCACTGTAAAGCTGCTTTGAAACAATCTGTATTGTAATAAGCGCTATATAAATAATGGTGATTTGATTTGACTAATAAGATTGCATTCAATGAAGGAAGGATTTATGCCTTTAATTGTTTTTGGATTTTTTAAACAACAAATTAGATCACATTAAGGAATTTAAAAAATGTGAGAACTAATGAAATCAGTAACAAGTAAAGGAAGTTGTGTATGTAGTTAACTTGTCACATGTTGACCATGTTCAGTTCTGCAATTAAAAATAAATAAATAATCACACAAAAGAAATTAAGCTAGCACAAATATAGTGCAAGAGTATTTTTTGAGAAACAAGTCATTTAGCCTGTCAGTGGCTAAATTGTCCATCACGTGTGAATTATTGAAGATAACCATATAAAAGCACCAGATTTGTAACATTCTGATAAATACATCCACATACAGCAGACACATCTCTAACACACTTTAGCTAAAGCATTAAGATTGAGGTTAATAATATCAGTTCTTCTTCTTCTGTACAAATGTCTTATATTTGCACCGGTCGTGTCTGAATTGAGTACTAAAGATGAAAACTAACAGCTGACTTGTCCTTTGAAAATATGCACAGACGTACTGAAGTAGCTTGGAGACAAAGAGAAGCAACTAAAAGAGAAGCAACTAGCTCTGGAAATCCGACTTGCTAAAAGTAAAGCTCAGATTGAGGAAATCAAAATGGAAAGACAAGGTGAGACTAGTGATTTTGAAGACCTATGTGCTGTAATATCAAATACATTGAAAAATAATTGGGATTTACTTTGCAGTTATTTGTGTAATTTTCTTGCAATGTCTGATTGAAAACTGTTTCAAAGAAATGTCATGTATCACACTGATTTAAATAAAAGTAAAAAGGCTGAAATAGTATTTTCCTGTAAAACTCACTCCAATAATCTTTGTTTAATATATATATATATATATATATATATATATATATATATATAAATATAATTGTTTGCATTGCTACAGAGACGATTTTAAACACTTTAAGAAGGTATATGTTCTCTCTTCAGACAGACCAACGGTGGCATTTTCAGCTTCATTAGGATCAAATGGTTTCTTTGGACCAGTTAACATAGATACAACACTGGTTTACAAGAACGTCTTGACTAATGTTGGTGATACCTACAACCCGGCCACAGGTATTGTTAATTCATGCTGCTGAAAACAGTATCAACACACTTGTATAATTCATGTCTACAAGCTGTTCAATGGAGATATGTTTCACTCTTTAACAGGGATTTTCACTGCACCAGTACGAGGAGTTTACTATTTCAGTTTCTTCTACCATTGTGGAACTGAACATCCAACAACATTGGTCTTGTATAGAAATGGAAAGCAAGAAGCAAGTACAAAACATCACAAGAGTAGCGCTCTACCACAGAACGGAGGCAACAGTTTAACGCTGCTGTTGCAGAAAGGAGATCAAGTCTATATGATGCTCCCAATGAACTCATGGATCTGGGATATCATCCCAGAAAATACCTCAATGTTCAGTGGTTTTCTAATCAATGACATATAAATAAAATACCCCCTGGGAACAAACACAACAGTTATGCAACATGTTATGGGTTTACAGGTTAAGGTGAAATATCAGGCTACTTAATCACATCAAAATAACAGCCTCAAATTACTTTAAAATGGCCATTTACTCTTTTTAGTCAATAAAACACAAGTGGTTGTTGCTATATGTGTTTCCATGGTTACTTGTTTGATTAATGCACTAAACTTGTTTCTCGTTTCTTTCTTTGGTTTGGTTTGGTTTAGTATATAGTATATACTATATTCTGTTATTCTTTGTTCAATGAAAGTGGGTTGTTTGGTACATGCTTTTTGAGAGATCTGAGTGTACTGAGAAGTTCTGATATTTTTTAATTTGTTAATAAATAGAGACTGCTGAAATTAGATCCTGCTTTTGTTGTGTGTGTGTGTGTGTGTGTGTGTGTGTGTGTGTGTGTGTGTGTGTGTGTGTGTGTGTGTGTGTGTGTGTGAAAAAATCTGTGCTGCAACAGCCGTGGTAGTTTTATGTTTGGTATCATATTTGATACATCAGGATTTTATGGCAGAGGAAGAACCCAGCAAACACAGAACGCTGGCACAACGTAACCAACCTTCTAAAAACGTTTTATCAACATGGCCAAAAGGTTGCTATAACTACGTTGTGTGGTGAAGGTTGTTACAGCGTTGAGACAATGTTGACATTGAACCACAGTTCAGGGCCATTGCTCAAGGTTGTGCTGAGGGTTAGGTTTTTTGAGGATATTACAACAGCCCTTCCCCCTCCTGGTTTCTCAAAAGGGTTCAGGGACTGAGGAAATGCACTGGCCGACGCTTGTCTGACTACCACGTCGGGTTAAAACTTCGGGACTATCACGGGAAAAACCTGTCACCCCTGTGGGTATGGAATCACTGTGCTTTTGTGATTCCACCACTGAATCGGGTATGGACCCCATTACGCTTGGACAAGGGCCCCACCTAATCCGAAGGGTTAAGCTTAAATCTGAATGGATGATACAAAAACCCAACAAGTCTATTGACTCCGTATGCCAACCTCAGGGTTGCCCCTGATTAGGTTACAGTAACAAGTATACGCCTAGATCTGAATTGTTTAACCCTCTGGGGTCTGAGGTGTTTTTGGGGTCCTTGAGATGTTCTGGTATGCCCTGACATTTGTGCTTTTTTCAGTTGCTTAGAAACATATTAATGGCACTGGTGAAATTACACTATTTAGCACAAACAGGGCTACCATAATATGTTATCAACATGTATGTACATGTTTGTATTTTTGAGAGAATATTGTTTATGCATGGTTATTGAAAAAACTTAAAAATAAAGTTTCTGAAATAAGGGCACAAAACAAACACTTAATGTGTCCACAAGACTTTTGACTAATGGGTGTTGTCGCCTAGAGTTTAGGCTTCAAAATGATCTGAAAATCATCATGTCTAATCATTAGGGTGACCAGACGTCCCGTTTTTCCCGGGACAGTCCCGTATTTCAACTCTAATTTTAGTGTCCCTACTTATTATGAAAAAATCATGTTTTGTCCCGTATTTCATCGTTAATATATATTTTTATATATTATAGGTTTCGTTTTCGAAAGGCTACGTGAATATGTATGTATGTTATGTTCAAAACCGTGTAGCGCGCGCATGACAGAGAGGGAGAGAGCGAGAGACCTTGCGTGTGTGTGTGCCCGTGTAGCGCGCGAACGATAGAGAGGGAGAGAGCGAGAGACCTTGCGGGTGTGTGCTATAGTACGCATGCGTCTTATACCCCCCCCCCCCCCCCCGTTCTGTGTCAGTCCCGTATTCAACTCCGACAAATCTGGTCACCCTACTAATCATTCACATAAAACAATAGATTGTTTTAAACGGCCCAACCCCCTCATGAATAATTAAGTGGTTCTCACCTGAGCAGACAATGACCCTGCATAATAATGAGCCTTTCATTCAGGGGTGTCACACAAGAAAGAATGCAAGGACTATATATATATATATATATATATATATATATATATACACATATACATATATATACAAACAATCAAAATATAAATGAAAGCCAAAAGCACATTTTTAGTCATACCTGGAAACAAATCCTGGTCAAATAGGCTATATGGGCCATTCTACGGAATTGGTTCAAAGTTTGAGTTGGAAACATCTTGAAAATAAAATTGTCTTTTTCCATAAATGTCTTATAAAGTATTAGTTTTTAAAGTAGGACAATACATTTTATCATACATATTTCAAAGTTAAGGATTCATTATTTTGATATAGCTTGCATTGGAACAAACACTATAACAGTTGATTAGTTTATTTGTGACAAAACATACTATATATTTAACATATGAGCAGAAACGGTCTAACAAAAGCTTATTTGATGTCTATTTTATAGCCTAAAAACTTTATAATCTATCCAAAATTAGTCAACGAAATGTTGTCATTACAGACACTAGTATATCGCGATTAGAAGAAATCTCAGTAGGCTATAGCAATATAGTTTGGATGTGTTCATGTAAAAATAACGTTTACTAATGTACAGTAGGTAGTCAACCAGAATGCCTATTACCGCTGCGGCAAATCCACCGCCGTAAAAATAAACCAGTCGCATTTCAAATTCGTTCGCGAAATGACCGCCAGGTGGCGCAAAGGGACATTTAGCAAAACGTAAGTGGGGCAATTAACAGTAAGGATGAAATAGCTACTACAAGTTATGGTAATTTCCAAATAAGCCTACAACAAACATTTATTTTTAAGCAAATATTTTTAAATATGCAACATGCACGTTTAAACAACAAACAATACAATCTGAACCAGCGCTTCTGCTCCTGTATTGAGACATGCAGCGCGTTTCAGTTACAATCCTGGTTCCAGTGGCCTTAATACATTCACGGCTTTTTAAAATGTCACAAAGCATTTTGAGATGGTTTTAAATGAAATATTGAAGTTTATAATTAGGATATTTTGGCACATCACGGAGTGGCGCTATGCATTATTCTAATATCTGGCTTTATTCTGGCATGTTGAATTAGAGTTTGACAAACGCGGCGGCGCGTTAATTTGAATTTATTTTTCTCATAACAGCTAAGAACTTAATAATAGGCTATAGCCTAATCCGTAATTGTTGGTCATACAGATAAGACATCATCTTTTAAAACTGTAAAAGGTCTACTTTTATTCATGTAGTAGGCTATAGGCCTACACTCACAGGCTAACGACAAAACGTTTTCTCGCTCATGTGAGAAACAAACGTTTGGGCAATTCTCAGTGAGTAAATTCATAGCCGAGCGGTAGAACTTATGGTTCGATCATCAAGATGACACGGGTTCAAATCCCGAACAAACATGGTCTACTGTAAATTTTATATTCATTAATGCAGAGAGATTTGTCTAGCTCTAAAACTCTGTTACACCATACAGTGTAACAAGTGTTTTGGCACACCACGCCGAGTAGCCCTATGCATTTTTCTAAAGTCGGGTTTTATTCTGGCATGTTGAGTTAGTGTTCGACAAACGCGGCGGCGCGTTCATTTAGATCAATTTATTTTTCTCATTACAGCTAAAATAGCTTAATAGGCGACTCCGTAATTTTTTGGTCATACAGATAAGAGTAGAGTAGCTTACATCGTTCAAAACTGTAAACTTGTATTCATATTATTAGGCTAACGACAAAAGTTTATCTGTCGTCTCTGTCTCCGGGAACTGCGCGTCACAAAAATGAACCAAAAGCCACTTCAGCTCAGTCACGATAAGAAATCGGCTATGTCTAAAGCCTTTAAATGTCTAAATATTTAGGCTAATAAATGCTATCTGATTATGTAATCCATATGAAAACGAGAGGTACAGAGGATCTACTCAAACATGCAATGTAAGCGCTTCCCAATGAGAAAATGACAAGACAAGGGTGAAAATCTCGCTCTAATTATGTAGGCTAAATCGCCCTGAATTAAAATGTAAAAACAGATCAAATAATTTATTTGTCGAAATGTTGCGATACTGTTTCATTTAAGTTCATAATTATTCTATAAATGTTATTTAATTTAGCAGCATTACCACGAAGCACCGTGGTTTGATATTTATTTGAATAATACAAAAAAAGATCTTAATTGCATGCCTGGTTGTAAGGATCCAAAGATCCCTGTAGAATTTACATTTACATTTACTCATTTAGCTGACGCTTTTATCCAAAGCGACTTACAATTGCTATATATGTCAGAGGTCGCACGCCTCTGGAGCAACTAGGGGTTAAGTGTCTTGCTCAGGGACACATTGGTGTCTCACAGTGGATTCGAACCCGGGTCTCTCACACCAAAGGCATGTGTCTTATCCACTGCACCATCACCACCCCTTCAACTCAATTTAATATTGAGTTGAACATTTTGTTCATGACAACACATTAACATTGAGTTTTTTCAGATTATATTTAGTTTTGCTTGGAAAAAGCTGGCCCAAACCAGTTTTATTTCATCAATTATTGAAATAATAAAATATTTAGTAATAAACTTTTATGACATAAATATCACTAGGCTACATGTCACTTAAATCATTTAATTCCTTCATTATCAACACTGTCTAGAATAGCGATTTAAGTGTGAATTGCGACTTCTCTTTGTGTTAAGTCAGCCTCAGACTCAGATAGCCTGGGGGGGGGGGGGGGGGGTCAGATAGCCTGGGGAATGTTCCTCTTTCATATGGAGAGTGTCGGATAGCCAGCCGATGAGCAGGCAAAATTATTGTAAGGATAAATTTGTCCAAATGTAGGCCCCATATCTTATTAAATAATAAATATTGTAGTTTATTTATTGTAGCCTATTTAAAGTTTTTTTTTCACACAAGATTTCAATTGAAATTATTGTAAGGTGAATTCAACAAGGCATGCTGTGTCTTTGAAGCAACAATTAAAGGCTAAATATTTTTTTCGTGATTTGTATGGCTGACACGCAGCGACATATAGCTATTATCAGCTGTATGATGTGATTTTACCCTGAAATGTTTAATTTCGAGAGAGACCCGGCGCGCGCAGCGAGGGAGACTAAATAAACTTGCTAAAAAGAGATCCAGCGCGAGAGAGGCAAAGGAAAAACGCATGTTTTTAATTTAATTATGTTGCTTTGGACAATTTTCGTTTTTTACTGTTTTAATTGTTTAATTTAGCTGTAATTTCTTTGGCAATACAAATTTAAAATGTCGCAAGAATAAGATTAGCCTTTATTTAAACCTTGAAATGTTCGAACTTGGTTTCAAACTTAAATAATTTTAGTATTCTTTTACATTACACAATAATTTAGCAGTCTAAAGACGAGCTTCATTTTCATTTTCTGACGCAATCGGCTGACAATCTTCCTTCATCAGGTTTTGTCATTTGTGCAGCGGCTGCGGTTGTACAGGAATGTAGCAAATGTATGTTGTAATGATAATTAAAAAAAACTCTTGACTTTAAGTAAATAGTTATAAACAGTTACCAATTTAAGCATCAAGGTGGTAAAATATAAACGCTGTCGGCCAACATCATGTATGCTACATTGAGATTCAATCTCGGGTCCATTGAAGCTCCCAGAATCTCGTGTTGTTGCGTTAACCACTGAGCTACCGTCTGTACGCTGTCAAAGTTAACGTCTTATGCTCTTGGAAAACCTCATTGATGTAGCCTAAATGTTTTTATTGCAATGTTTTATGTTGAAATGTTTTCATTATTTGTTCAATTTAATTTTAGTAGCCTAATTTCAGTATTGTGATTATGAATTATTTTAACTACGTTTCACTTGAATTCATCTGCTACCAGCTTTCAATCGCTCTGAATGAGCCGCGGCGTGGCAGCAGATTACGCAATAGAGAGAATAAATGAACACTTTTCAGAGTCTATGATTGTAGCGCCTCTTAGCGGTATAAGGCAGCAAATACACCCCACATTTTACCGCCGCGGTGGAACGGCTGATGTGGGCGTTGTCATGGCTTGCCTTAACATTTGCGTTTGAATAGCAGGCGTCCTCCGTGGGCGTGTCACAATAACGCGTAATGAAGTGTAATGAGCTGGGGAAAAAAAATACTGAAATCACTCTCTTTTCATACAGATTACATAAACTGAGAATATTTGTTTTTTAAAAGATATTTGAAAAATATATCATTGAAAAGAAGAGAATTCAAGCTTCACAAAGAAAAATCTCTCGTGCCTGTATGACAAGTATTTGCGGAGTTATAGTTAATTTTAGAACTCGTTTCAGAATGGACTGCACTGACAGAGAGATGGCAAAACTCGCATCATGTTTATTTTTCTTTATTTGACAAAAAGCACAACACTTTGTTTTTATTGTGAGTATACAGAAAAATAATAGACACTTAACGGGATCGAATGATGTATAACACTTATATTTAAGATCAAAATCAACAGTATTTTGAGTCTCTTTTGCACTGATAAGAAAAAAAGCGAGACAATCGCGCCGGCGCGATAGCCGACCCCAGGGGGATAAGTGAACCTGAATTGCCACTCGGTGAAAAAACAACCATAGGTCTACTATGGGTAGGTTTAGGGTTAGGGTTAGGTTAGGGAATAAAAACTCCAAAGTCTGGACCTAAAGCTATACACGGTAGGGGTAGGGTTAGGGTTAGGTAGGGAGGTAAAAACGAGTTTCATCCTCATTATTAACCATCAGAGGTGGGAGTAAGTCACTAAATGCAAGTCTCAAGTCAAGTCCAAGTCTTAACATTGCAAGTCAAAGTCAAGTCAAGTCATTCTGTTGTAAGGGTCAAGTCAAGTCAAGTCATCCTCTTTGTCAAGTCAAGTCAAGTCGCAACTTAGTCATCAAGTCATACCAAGTCGCACACAGGCTAGTTTTACACATTTTTTAACTCTGGGACTTATTACTTTATTTAGACACAGAGGGCTAATGGGTTACAAAAATAAATAAATTAACTTAAAATATAATATCAGTAGTATTAACAAACCATGTGTCAAAAAAGGTGTTTTATGACTTTGATTTATGGTTCTGAGGTTCCCCTGTCTCTGATTTATGATGGGTCGCTGACAGGCTCCGGTATGTCTAGGCTGCGCGACGCCATGTGACATCCTCCGTGCCGATGTCCGGGGACTTTTAAAAAACAAACAAACAGATCAAACCGATGTTAAATTTTTGACTGGTTTTTACGACTGGGTTAACGAACTCACACCTCGCAACTTGCCATTGTAGTTTTTATGGTATGAGGTGTGCCTTTTTCACAACTACGTCACTACCTACGTCTTTTGTTGCAGTTTTAAATAAGGTTAGGGATTACACTGTTGAACACAGAAGAAATTCTATGACTTTCCTGATACAATGGCTACTCCGAGAACTCCTAAAACCCCTAGAAAGGTTATGTGTATTTCGCCGACAAGAGGACCTGTTGAAATGAGAGAAGATCTAACTTTTGCTCCAAGGAAAAAGCTAAATGTTAGCTTGACAAGATTTCTTCATGAAGACAGTGCTCTTGTGAAACAGGATTTCTCAATGTCTGGTGGTCGTGTGGTGAGGTATGTGTTTGACAAGGTGATGCGTACTGTGAAACTCTACACAGGAGATGTTGAAGACGATTTTACATCACAGACCCCATGTGTGATTTTCCACAAGAAGGACTGGTTTCTGTTTTTCAACTACGTTTGGAGAGATTTGAACGACTGTGGTGATGATCCGTTGTACGTAGCCGAGTGGGATGGCTCAATTCCTGACACAAGATTTCGTGTGGTCGGGGACCATAGTAAAAAGTTACCAGACGATTGTGTTTATATTTTCTGCTGCAACGACAAGACAAAGCTCTGCGAACGTGCGTGGCCTGTTCGTGAATCTGAGCATCACTTGTGCTACGACATGAAATTTTTGTTTCAGTGGAAAGATGTTCGTACGCTTGACAACGTATTTACATGCATTGACAAGATGTTTAGATGGTGCGACATGTATGACCGTTACAGTTCTGTAAAGATTAAATTGTTTCACCCTGAGCAGGGCGTTACCAACGCTGAAGACCGCCTCTTAACCCCACCCACGTATTACAGCCATTAAAAACACCTGCAGATCGGTACAATTGCTACATTCATTCACCATGTCTCAAGAATCTACAACAGTCTACTGCTACACCAACAACCCTGAGGCTCCCCCAGCGATGCCTGATGACAATGCTACACCGCTGGAGCCCCACCCACAAACTTGCGACAACAGTTGGTTGGATAAATTTTCACAACATGACCTTCCTTACAACACCATACGGCAACACTGGTGCAATAGCTGGAGCTGCGGCCCTTGCTGGAATCGACAACACAGACAGTTGTATCCGCTCGGACGGATTCAAAATCATAAAAGCAACTGTTGTGGTCCTTCTGGAACACGTCATCAACAAAAAGCTGAAAGAAATCTGTTTGGGTTGTGAAGTGGATCACCTCAGTCAGATTAGACATTCCTGCCTGTTTGAACCGGGTCCCTATTTCTTTGACGCCTACTTTGAGGAACTGACACGTAATCTGGTGAAACCGGACCTTAAGCACATCGTTGCTCAAGCATTGAGCCGTTGTGGTTTAAGGGTTCACCCCCAGAGGATTCAAGGTTCAGTGGAGGCTATTTTACATGAACTGCGTGACGAAGTTTTCATTGTGGAAAAGCTTCGTGAAGTCAGAGAGAAAGTTGTGGACGTCAGCAGCGAACAAATTGTCTATGACGCTGTGGACAGCTGGAAAGGTATTGTCCAAGTTGAGTGACTGTAACACCGACATGGGGAATACGTGTTTTGCAACAGGTCTGGCAAAGTGTCTACTTAAACAACGTATTAGATGTGAGATGACCGACTTGTTGTATAAGATTATTAATGAATGTGCCAATGTATCTGTTACTGTAAACAGATGTGCTGTAGATACCAATCGTTTTACAAACCTCATGAAACAAATGTCTGTTGTAAGAACTGTGTCAAATGAATGGACAGATTTGATGCGTTTATGCGTTAATGCTGGTGAACCAATTTGTGTGACTATCAGAAAGATTTTAGACCTGATGACTGAATGCGGCAGCTGTATTAGAATAGCTGATATATTGTGCTTGTGTACATATGTGACTGATCTATGTGTAGACATATTGACAAGAAACAATCATGCTGATGTTTGTGAAATTATTGAAACCCTGGTTGATTACATTCTTGAAAAAAACATTGTGATGTGTATAAATTTTTTACACTACATTGATGCTGTATCATACCTTTGTTTCCTTTTACTGTTTAAGAAATAAAAACCCAAATTACTTAAACCATCTGTGTTATTCTTTTTGTGGAGCGTGAAGTGGAAACATGTCAGAAGAAATGAAAAAGACTTATTACACACCTTCTAACCCTGGTTCTTTAGGGGGGAAAAAACGCTTAAAAGAAGCTGTTTTAAAAGAAACGGGTGTTCGTTTAACCGCTAAAGAGGTTTCAGACTGGCTCGCTGGCGAGGATGCATATACACTACACAGAACGTCCCCACTAAAATACAAAAGGAATCGGGTTTTTGTCTACGGTATCGACATGGAGTTCCAGGCCGATCTAGTCGATATGTCTGCATATGCCCCGGTAAATGACAACAACCATTTTTTGCTGACATGCATCGATCTCTTTAGTAAATATGCATGGACAAGGGCTTTAAAAAACAAGAGTGGTGTAGAGGTCTCTAAAGCTTTTGAATCCATACTGAAAGAGGGACGCGTACCACAGAAATTACAGACAGATAAAGGAAAGGAGTTTAACAAACATTTTCAAAATGTAACAAAAAAGTACAATATAGCCCATTTCGCAACAGCCACAGAATTAAAGGCATGTGTTGTCGAGCGGTTTAATAGAACCTTAAAAGGTAGAATGTGGAGATATTTAACTGCTACAAACTCCAAACGTTACATCGACATACTTCAAGACATTACACAAGGATATAATGCGAGCCATCACAGAAGCATCAAGATGAGGCCGATTGATGTGGGGAAAGAAAACGAGTCTGTGGTGCTGCATAACCTATATGGTGATACCAGACCTCATAGTGTTAACCCCGTATTTAAATACAAGATTGGTGACGTGGTTCGAATTTCTAAAGTCAGAGGACCGTTTGCAAAAGGGTATGAGGAAAACTACACACAAGAGTATTTTACTATATCGGCGTGTATCCCACGAGAACCCCGTTTACAGATTGAGTGATTACGACGGGGATGTTATTGACGGCGTTTTTTATGCGGAAGAATTGCAAAAAATATTTGTTAGTAAAAACAAGACATTTAAAGTTGAAAAAATTTTAGAGAAGACGAAGGGTCGCAAAACATTAGTGCTGGTGCAGTGGCTCGGATGGCCAGCGAAGTTTGCGTCATGATCGACCAGAAAGAATTAGTTGATGTACAGAAGCCATAAATACAAACCACACACACAGGATGCATACAGTTGTATAAAAACCAGACATGGCTGAGGGTGGATTTTATGTCACACTACCCTGCAACGCTTCGCAGTCTGTATACCCTAATAATAAAATCTCTAATTATAGAACAAGACTGGCTACCACTATAAATATAAAAGGAGAATGGGAGGTGGGGCTTGTTCAAATTGAATATCCTAGAAGCTGGTACACCTTTAACAGCAATGACGCCGTTTTCGAGATAAAACATTGGACCCACCACGACCGATGGTGAAAAGTACACTAACAGCTTACGCCATGGTGTAGATGTGAAGACCAGCTTATCGAAACTACGCATACCAATAAAAACAGGGTATTACGACAATGTCCCATCTCTAGTTAGTGTAATAAATGATTTAGTAGCGCCTCATGGGGAACTCGGTTATGACCGCGTAAAAAACAAAGTATTTCTGAAAGCAAAACCTAACATTTCAATGACCTTCCATGGAAAACTAGCCATTATTTTAGGATTGAAACCAGGCGTCCCTATAGGAGATTCTATTCTGCAAAAAACAAACCCTGAAAAAACTAATTATGAAAAGGATATTGTAACATATGCAATGCATCAGTCGGACATACACGGTGGTTTCTATACTCTTTATATCTACACGGACATTATCCGTTACCAATCAGTGGGTGATGCTTTTGTACCGCTCCTGGAGTGTGTACAAATAACAGGGGACAACAATAGCACAGTCAGTGTTCGATACGACAAACCCCACTACGCGTCTATCAACAAATCAGTCATCACAGATATTGTTATAGAAGTGAAGGACGATCAGAACCAGTACGTCCCATTTTCTTACGGGAAAGTGTGCATCAAACTTCACTTCAGGCCTGTAAAACACTTTGTTTAAAATGGCATATTTCAACAATCACAATGTTGACCCTATGCGTTACGTTGCCTATTACCAGAATCAGGCAGGCAGCGGGCTCCCCGGGTATGCAGGAGGTGGAGTCATGTATGGGGCTGGTTTGGGGGGGGATTTTTCGGGGGCTCTTTAGAATGGCTATACCCCTACTAAGACGAGGATTTAGCATAGCCAAGCCGCATCTTAAATCAGCTGCAAAAAAACATACTAAGTGACGTTGTTAGTAATACGTTATCAAGATCTTTTAACAACAACTATGATGCTCAAGACGGATCCGGACTAATGGTAATGGCTCGCAAAAGAGCATCTAGACCGCCAGGGGTGCGGAGGAGTGGCCAGAAGCAGAAGAAAACAAAACAACCTCCCAAGAAAACATCAGTTGTAAAACGCAAGCGCAAGGAGACAGCTAAGCGTACTGCTTCAAAAAGATCAAGGAGCTCTGTTAAAACAATATTTTAAATCATGGCGTTACTACACATGTCAGAAGAGTGTTTAAAGACTGAACTGGATCTGTTTACTGTACCACTAACTCAAACAGCAATTGAAAAAAACACTTATATAGAAGTTCCACCACTATCAGCGATATCCGACACATCTCCGCTGGAATTTTTTATTGCGGGGAATGGGGAGGATTACATAGATCTAAACAGCACATTACTTTTTTTGCGCCTCAAAATCACTAATGCTGATGGGACGGATATTGCAGACGGAGATCCCGTAGGTCTTGTGAACTATCCTGGATCTACGATTTTTTCACAAGTGGATGTGTCGCTTGGAGATCGGCTTATATCACAGAGTTCTAGCACATACCCATACCGCTGTATGATAGAATGTCTTACCAATTATGGTAAAGACGCCCTTGAAACGCTTTTCTCAGCAGGGCTCTTTTACCTGGACACTGCGGGCCATATGGATGTGGCTGACCCGGCTGGGGGAAATCGCGGGCTGACAAAGAGTGCAGCCTTCACCAACGCTAGTGATGTGGTCGAACTACTCGCGCCTGTTCACAGTGACATCTTCTTTCAGGAAAAACTATTACTTAATGGATTAGATCTTAAAATTAGAATGACTAGAGGTAAGGATGAATTCTGCCTGATGAGGAGCAACGCTACAGCCTATAAACTAAACATCCTGTCTGCGTCGCTATTTGTGAAAAAAGTGTCTGTGTCGCCAGCTGTGAGACTGGGGCATGCACAAGCTCTACTCTCAACCACAGCCAAATACCCCATCGACAGAGTGTGTCTGAAAAACTTCTCAATACCTGCAGGCTCACGTGTCTGCAATCAAGAAAACTTGTTCTTAGGAACTCTGCCAAAATCTCTGGTTCTAGCTATGGTTGATGCATTTGTGGGTGCCTATAATAAAAACCCATTTGCGTTTAAAAACTATGATTTAGAATTTCTGGCCATTTATCTGGATGGGCAACAGTACCCAGCGAAGCCCCTGCAACCTGAATATGAAAATGGTTCTGCAGTGCGGGAGTTTTACCAGCTAGCGCTGGCTTCTGGAAGGCATCTTAAAAACCAACCTCTATGTATCGATAGAGAGGATTTTCTGCACGGCTATACACTCTATGCGTTCAATTTCACACCGGATCAGGAGTGTAGCCAGCACGTATCCCTTATCAAAAGTGGCAATATTAGACTAGAAGCCCGTTTTAGACAGCCGCTACCACGTACGATTAACTTAATTGTTTATGCATTGTTTGATAGTTTGATTGAAGTGTCAAATCGCCGACAGGTCCTGGTTGATTACTACTAATACATTCAAATGAACACTATACAGCTTACGGCCGTCATAGAGAAAATAAGTATCGCATGAAACCTTATCCGAGTTCTACCATGTGACTACCTACCAAAAACCCCTTTAAGAAAACTACCAGCAATGGTTTTGATCAATACACATCCTTCAGGACTCCCAGGGGAACACTGGTTGGCTATCTACATAAATGAGGATGGTGTAGGATGTTTTTTCGACAGCTTCGGTAATAAACCAGATTATCATGGTTTTCCGCCGATTATCAAAAACTTTTTAAAGCTCAACTCTAGTCAAGTACTACATTCAACTGTGCAAGTCCAAGATTTTTCATCAGATACATGTGGACAACATTGTGTGTTCTTTCTCTACCACATGGCAAAGGGATTTGATTATGATTATGTGATGAAATTGTATACCAACGATTTTATTAAAAATGACAAAAAGGTGTCAGCATTTGTGAGAAAACTAAAACAAGCACCATGTAGTGAAAATGTTTTCAAATGTGTTCAGTGTGTACAAATGGGTGAAATGTTCACGTCTCATGCTTAATATTTTAATAAAAACAACTAAAGAACGGAATTTTGTTTCTTTATCCCCACTTTTATTACACATACATCACATCATAAGTTCTCAAAAAAAAAGAGAAATTGAGAACACAATACATACAAACTGTTAGTTTAAAAACTTAACCACCGACTCGGGTCTTTCTGTTTCTTACTCCTCTTAGATGATCCTGTTATTGACGTGGTCGATTTGGTTTTGAAAGAGTTAATTGCATGTCTCACATTGTGGTTTGGTACCACAGAGTATGGCAAATTTAAACTAGCAAAAGCCTCCAGAAATTCACGCCACCCGCCAGGTCTCCGCTCGTCAACAATCTTTTGTGGAGCCGTGACGCTTTTAACTAAGTCAAGCATGTGTGAACCAAGGATTGTTCTGCCTTTAAACACAAACTCTCCCGACTCAGTCCATGAAGTAACATCTTTAGTTTTAGACATTTTATCTAAAATGTAACGAACATTTTTCACACTCCTCTGTGGAATATTTTTTAAAATCTCATCTGTAAAATCACCTAAATCGTCATGGGCACGCACATGGCCTGGTGCGGGTGGGTCTTCTTTTTCAACATTACTAGGCTGTGGTAGCCTTAATGTTAATGTACCGGATTCTCTATCCCCTTGTCTAGTGAGTGTTAAAAACCACTGCAAAACACCTTTGTACATCTTAGCGTTTTCATGGTGATCCAGATCAGACCTGTGCAAAATATTTCTTATAGTCATGTCCAGGTCATTCTCCACAACCTGTTGTATAGACTCACGGGTGTTAGAGGATTTCAGCTTATCCAACTGGTGTTGCGGTACTAAAAACATCTTCTCGGCATACTCCATCACCAAACTTATTTAGATGTAACCAAACTGGTTATAAACGGGATTGCCGCACTTAGCAAAGGTAGTAGAAATCCTCCTTGTTGGTTGATTAACCGTCTTTTATGTCTAACTCCAACCTTTTTATCTGCAACAATTTTGATCTCACTTCTCTTCAGTTTCTGATATTGCTGTGGTGTTAGCGGAATATTACCGTGGACTACGTTAAGAGCTACTTCACACAATGTCACAATGAGTTCGTCTGCAGCCGCCTCTAAAATAACGCGTCTTTGTTTAGGCGTGGCTTTTAATAACAATTTTAAAGAGGTAGGTTTCTTAAAAGTCTAGCAGACATTTTCAAATCTCTCTGTCAATGTTTTCTTTTCTGAATGTACACAACTGGATGTTGTGACAGAATATCTGTTCTGAGACGGTACTGTTCTGGTGTTTTCGCTTTAAAGTCAATCAATAGATACCCGAAAGGGGTGCTGGTAGCATTTTCATAACACTCCATAAAGTATTTTGTGTTCCTGGGGTACATCTGCCGCGCTAAGACATTAATTTGGGTATTGTCTATAGGGTTTTTAAACAATACCAAATAATTAGTGTTCAAACTGATAGTCCTACTGGATTTACCTTGAAAAAATAAGTTTTGTACGATATATATTGCACTCAAGCTTCTATGGTGCACATAGTTGGTAAACAAACGTTCAACTTCTGAATTGCTGCTAGCATCTTTCATAACATCATCCAATATCACAAAATTGGTCTTGTTGGTGGGAAACAAGCGATCATCATTCAGAGGTTGCGGTATACCTTCAATAAATTAAATATCATACAGTTTCAACAATTCATCATACATAGGTTGCCAGCAGTCATAAATGTACACAATGTTTTCAATTTTTTTAGAAAATACACTTTTAGCATTTTCCAACAACTTTTTTACAAAAAATGTTTTTCCTGAGCTAGAAGGACCGCTTAACACACATGAAAAAGGATGTTGTAATCTAAAATCAAAACCATCCGGGTCTACCACACCCCGGTGCCCAAAAACGTTGTCAGTAGCCATATGGTAGCGTAGTTAGGTCGGGTAGCAGTACACGCTTGTTGTATACGACTTCAAATTTTTTCACAACTGACTTGTTGTGCAATGTGAACTGCTTTTTGTTCCTCACTATACTGTCAGTGTACGCGAGAATGTGATTACTGTCACCCCGCCCCCTCACATATTGATCGACAAGCCCAATTAATGTGTCTAACCTAATGGTCTCGGAGTTTACAGCATTCAGTGTGATGCCTTTGGCCTTCATACAGACCTTACCCTTAGCAGTTCTGTACCCGTAACTTTTCGGACCACTTGCCGAAAATTCCACAATATGGTCTCCATCCCCAACTTCATCAGTAAGGTCACCAAGATATGGCCCCAGTGGGGGCTCATATTCACCCTCTTTAGACGTGAACACAACACTATCTGTGTCGCAATAAAGCAGTCTATCACCCAACCTGTCCATAAGATCATAAAGTTCTAACCGCGCGTGGGCCGTTGTAAAAGCCCCGAGAAAGACGTTAATGTCACGAGTCTGGGTCCCTTTCCCATTTGCGTAAGCCCACTGAACGATCGCAACAGTGTCTGACACAAATGAGAAATGCTTGAGGTCATACTCAGTGCCAAAAATGTATCGGGCAAACTGTTCGGGGTCTGTTAGTATTTCGGTTGTCGGTAACTCCTCGCGCATACTGAACCTCCCCCACAAAGAGTTAAGCAGTAGCTTCATGATGGATCTACGTGCAGCATTAAACTCAATCTTGTCCAGATTCAGCTTAATCCCTTCATTCTCAAAGTAATCTCTAACATACGATTCTTTGTCGGCGTCGGTCGAAACGTCTTTTGGAAAACCTGAACTTTCCTGTTTGAACTGTAAAAATGTTTTAACATAATCACAAAACAATGTTTCAGAGCGTTGGGGAAAATGCCAGACCTCATCGATTTTTGTCACTACATAACCCTTCTCAACGGCTTTTAACAGTTCAATGCTAACCCAGCACCCATGAATTGATCTTTCCTCATTAGTATGCACACACGGGTGTGTCTGGTTCTGCTGTTCAGCACACGTGCGGCAAAGCGGGAACATTAACTTACCCCCGGTCCTATAAGGCAGTACGGGGTGAAGCAACTTCCGTGGCGGAAGGACTGTTGCCTTGACGAGTCCGTAATAATCTTCAAGTTTTTGAAAATCCTTGTGTATTATTTCCGGATGCCCAATTGGGTAACATTTTCGAGCCTGACAGTAGGGATATAGTGATGTAAAGTCAACATACCTAATCCGCTCGCCCTCCGCAACTTTGTGATACAGTTTTAATGCGTTCGTTCGGCCGCCGAATAGAGCTTCACGGGGTTTCAATCTTTCAGTGTGTTTGTAAGTGGACATGAAATCCATAACTGCAACATCACTGTTTAGCGCGCATCCATGCACATTCCCAAATCACCTCGACCTGAAGACCGTACGCACGCTCCAAAATTTCAATCTTGTCGTCGCATTGTCTTCTCAAAACGCCATAAGGCACTTTTGATAAAGGGTTTAGGTCGTTGGGGTTATAACATCGTTCACAACCATGAAAGAAACACCCGAGAAATTCGAATGCTTTTTTCACGTAGCCATCATCGTAGAAACCATCCACATAGTATTTCCCAAATGACGCCTCACCGGTGTTTAAAGCATGTTGAATTTCTATGCCCCGTGATTTTCGGATGAATTCGAGCCATTCAATTGAAATGTTCGAATATGTTTTGTTCTGGTTGGTGTACGCATTGTTACGTGTCAGAGCTATTGTGTCTTTTGGGATGTAGTGTGTTTTATATGTGGCCATACATGTTGCTGCCAAAGTGGTGTAATTAAATGGATCAAGGCCTGTACACAAAATGAATTCGTCGCGGTACTTCATGCATGCCTCCCTCAGCAAAACGACATCGTTTTTACCATAAAGCGCGAGTTCTTTTTTTAAATCGAACACTTTGTCAGATATGGTATTGTACCAATCATCAAACGCAGCCCTGTCTTGGTTCGACATTGTTGCATACCCGTAAAATTTCTTGTCAGGGTACGGGCCTATGTAGTTGTCATTTTCAACGCGGTTAAAGTGGTGCGGAAAATACCCCTTCTCTGCATTAGTCAGATTAAATGCAACGGGTGTCTTGGCCAGACGCATGGGTATGAAGGAATATGTATCAATAAAACGTTGCTTGAAAGCTGTGTCATACATTAAGATTAGCCTGCAACCTTGCATTTGTGATTTTAGGAGCAATCCCCATCTTAGTAAAGAATTCCAAAATTATGAAATTGTCAAATCCTGCTGCATTGTGTGCAAGCCATGTGTAATTAAGGTAACGTGGTTGTCTGAATTTTTTAACGAGACGATCCACACAATCGGTCCCTTCAGCCACGAATTCCTCGCCATTAAACGTGATAGCACATACAAAATTGGCAACGTGTTTACCATTTTCATAACAGGTCTCAAAATCGTAGAAAATGTAACGATCGTTCGGCATCTCCGGCTTAACTGGTTGGATAAAACACTGATGCATACCATCGGTGACCAAACTCTCACCACATTGCACACAACGATCTGCAGGGCATTTATGGGGTTTGGGTTTAGTACCGCTGACATGGTAACGTCTATTACATTTACCGCAATATTTAGTCACGTCGCACTGCGCGTATTGCATACCCCGAGGTGGTTTTTTATGCATCTCGAAACAATAGTCAGACTTGCAGTAGCGCAGGCAGTCGCCGCAATGTTTTGGCTTTTTGGGGTGTTTATGACATTCCGGGTCATTACAGACATCGCAGATGTACCGACATCTGTGATCTCTCCTACAGGTGAATCCTCGGTGGCAGAACTCACACACGTATGGGGTGCCAATAAATGCACGTAGATTTTTAATCATAAAATAATGATTGTCATGCAGGTACAAAAATACTGTTTTAGGATGCGGATCGTCTGTGTTTGTATACTTCTCCAAAACACCCGTATCAGACCAAAGACGACAACTATTTTAACGCTCAGCATCTGTTCAAACCGTCTGATGTCATTAAACGCTATCTTATATTGATCACTATAGCCAGCTGACTTCTGTATTGAAGATGCTACAGACTCAAGCTCTACGTGTGGTTTCTGTGGATTTAGGAAATGTGCCAGACAGATTGCAAAACAAAGATTGTTTGAAATGTTCGTGGGACACAACAGATTAAGTCTGTTTTTGGTAATCACTTCATTGTGGGCAAGATCACGGATCTTTCGATAAACACCGCCGTGTTTACTTCTCGCTATCGACAGTCTTAAATTCAATCTCTCATTAAACTGTACGTCAGAGTTGCTCTGCATTATTTTTTCAAGGTCGTTTATAAATAGATCTACACTATAACCATTGCTACCCGTCAAAAGTGTACTAACATCTGATGTCAAACTCGACCCCCTCAACGTGATGCTGATTAAACACCCGTCTCCGCCTAACAGTTTGGAAAACTCCACAATTTCAGAAAGTGTGTCATGTAAAAACACTGTGTAGGCTGCTAAATCTGTCGAAGATATCTCTCGCAAATTTATAAGCCTGTGGACTTCCAGACCATTGAACCGTGCTCGTGGCAGTACAGTGTACCCACTAACATCACCACCTACTGTTACAAGTGATTCTATATCTCTATCTGTGAGACCCATATTGGGCGCTTCAGGGTTGAGTGTGCGATGTGTCTGTGTACCTGGGCCCTCGCCTGACTGGTGAAAAGACACAAGATGATCAAATGCAGAATTTGGTTCTGGACGAGGTTCTAACACCTCTCCTGCTTGTTGGGTATTTACAACATGTTCAAAATCATTATTTGGGTCAGGATCCTCATCGGACATTGATCTCACGATGTTTAATAATTCTACCAACGTATCAGTTGAAGACTCAGACCTATTCATATCCTCCACAGTCTGTATTAAATAGAGCAATGTTTCTGTGTTACTGCACTGTTCGAGGGGCACCACGCTACCATCGTTTCGTCTAAACCTAGCTACCGGACCCTGATCAAAACTATCTGGTTCCCGACAACGTTTAGGCATTTTTAAATCAGATCTTTTTTATTTTATTTATTTAAATCACATGTAGCAACACCTTAAAAACTATGGATAATAAACCCTGTGTCCATACAGTAAAAAAGATAGAATGAAAAACTGACAAATGTTGAAGAAAAAAAAAAAAAAAAAAAAAAAAAAAAACATAGTATGCAAAATATATATATATATATAAAATGTTGTCAACTCACCCAAGTTTCTTTTTAAGCATGAGCACCAGTTGCTTTAACAATTCTGTAGTCAAGCATTGTTCTCTGGCTACTTTTTGAACAGTACCACTATGCAACCGTTGCGCTGCTATGCATTGTTTAAGCCAAATTCCCTGTTGTTGTTGTGTTGACTCATAAGCATCTAAACGTCTCTCAATGGCATTAAGGCGTTTGTCAAAACGTACCTCGAAGGCATTCAATGCGGTCTTGACAGAGTCCTGTATCAGTCCGGCTATGTGCTGATTGTCTATAACGGGTTGTGATTCTTGTTTGTAAGCCTCCTGATTTGAAGGCAGCTGTTCAGGGTCGGATTCTTCCACGACCACGACCCGTTCGCTGGTTGGAACAGACTGCGGTGTTTCTTTAGGGTCGTTTGTAAATACACAGCCGTCCCACGATTGTATCAGACCCTCACTCCAGCTCTGCACATCATTTATATCGGGAACTACGACCACCTCTGTTAAGAAGTAGAAAATGTAACAAGTGGATTGTTAGTTTTCCTGTCATGTTCCCAAGGGGACAGATTTGAGTGACGCACGGACAGATTTGAGTGACGTACAGACAGAGCTAGGCTATGGCACTTGTAATGCTGTTATGCACATGTAACAAATAAAGTAAGCAATGTTACTGCTTTAATAGTCCATTCTGTATAGTTGATAAAACAGAACCGTATGAAACATGGTGGCAGCGGTCGTGAATTCAGCCGAAGTTAGTACCGAGCCGTGAAGACTGAAAAAGTGCCGCTAGCTTGTTGTAGTTAGCCTAGCCCGCGAGCTCGAGCAAGGGACAGCCCAGTGTTTACGGAGCCGAAGCGGGAGCAGAAAAGAGCGCCAGACGTCGCGATGGATGGTCTCAGGCCGCCTCCAATACTTTGTTTACAATACATACTTTGGATACAGCCAACTTAGCGAAAACTTGGAAAAGTTGGAAGGAGGAGTTTACGCTGTATACGGACCTCACGATGCCCGATGCAGAGGAGACAACTAAAGTTAAGTTGTTTAATTACCTCCTCGGAGAGAGAGGGAGGGAACTTTTGGACACGCTGACAAGCGGTGATACATCGGCGAGGAGGACAGTGAGTACAATGATGACGCAGTTTGATAAACATTGCAATCCGCAACTGAATGAGACTGTTGAGCGATATAAGTTTTTTGTTAGAGACCAAGGTCAAGACGAAAATATTGACAGATATGTCACAGATTTGAGAGTATTGGCCAGCACATGCAATTTTGGTGACATTAAGGACTCACTAATAAGAGACCGCATTGTGTGTGGTACACAGAGCCCTGCGATGAGGGAAAGACTGTTAAGGGAAGACAACTTAACGCTGGATAAGTGCATGCAAATATGTAGAGCTACTGAACTGTCAAAAGAGAACAGCAAAACCATACAAGGTAAAACGGTGGAAGAAATACATGCAATGAAGACAAATCCAAGGAGAGACAAAAAGGAGGAGATTAACTGTAACTTTTGTGGCAACACACATGAGAAAAATAAACACAAATGTCCGGCCTATGGAAAGAAGTGTAAGAAATGTGGGAAAGAGAACCACTTTGCGGCAAAATGCAAGTCCAAGTTTGAGAAAAACAAGAAAGGCAGACCGGTACACACAATTTCAGAGTCAAGTGAATCGGGTGAGGACATCATGACAATAACAGACATCAGAGAAAACCAAGAGACAATAAATCAGGTGAAAGAAGCACACAGCAAAAGTCAACATCTCTTTGCAGGGATGTTGTTGGACAAAAAGCTAGTTAACTTTCAGATAGACTGTGGTGCTACCTGTAATGTTATCCCAATACAACTGTTGAACCCAAATATACAATTGGATCACACAGAGAAAGTACTTGTCATGTACAACAAAAGCAGATTACGCCCACTTGGAAAATGTAATGTCAAACTCCGAAATCCGAGAAATGAGAAACTATACAGACTTGAGTTTCAAGTGGTGGACCAGGAGGACAGGATCCCGCTACTGGGAAGAAAGGCTAGTGAAGCCATGAAATTGATCAAAGTGCAGTATGAGAACATACTGGCGATTGACAGTATAGTGAAAACACAAAGTACAGACAAAACGACTGACAACAGTGTGCAGCTGACAAATATGGAGAAAATAAAGTCAGAGTTCGGAGATGTTTTCACAGGCGTTGGCTGCCTAGAAGGAGAGTACAACATTGAAATAGACAAAAGTGTACCACCAGTAAAACTGCCTAAACGCAGAGTGCCAGTAGCAATGATGACCCCCCTCAAAGAGGAACTAAAGAATCTTGAAAGCCAAGAAATCATAGCACCTGTGGAGCGCAGCACTGACTGGATAAGCAGTATGGTGTCAGTGACAAAACCAAATGGAAAGCCAAGGATCTGTATAGACCCCAAACCACTGAATAGAGCACTAAAACGGAGCCATTTTCCTCTTCCGACTATTGATGATGTCCTACCAGGACTCTCAAAATCCAAGGTATTCACTGTTTGTGATGTAAAGCATGGATTTTGGCACGTCAAGCTGGATGAAGTGTCCAGTTACCTCACCACGTTTGCAACCCCCTTCGGACGGTATCGTTGGCTCAGGATGCCAATGGGTATAAGCCCAGCTCCGGAAGTCTTTCAAAGGAAACTCATGCAAGCACTAGAGGGCTTACCGGGTTTGTATATCATTGCGGATGATATACTGATCACGGGGGAGGGTGATACACAAGAGGACATTAATGTGATCTATGTGCCTGGGCGAGACATGCTACTAGCTGACACACTAAGCAGAGCATATTTACCTGAAAGCAATCAGGGAGACACAGAGGCAGATCTAGAGACTGTTAACATGATCACATACTTGCCTATCTCTGCAGAAAGACTAACAGCCATTCGCGATGCAACAAAGGAGGACGCAAAGTTGCAAGAAGTGATTAAGTTGATTCTTACAGGATGGCCTAAGAACAAAAAAGACATTGAGCAATACATTCAACACTATTTTGCTTTTCAGGACGAGCTGAGCTTTCAGAATGGCATAGTGTTCAGGGGAGAAAGAGCAGTTATTCCTGACACACTAAGAGCTGACCTGACCAGCCGCATACACTCAACACATCTGGGCGTGGAAGGATGCCTCAGACGAGCACGCGAGTGTGTGTACTGGCAAGGGATGACTGAGCAAATAAAGACGTTTATTTCCAAATGTGACATCTGCAGGTCAGTTGACCCTAAGCAACAAAAAGAGACATTGCATCCCCATGACATTGCCTACAGACCTTGGGCTAAGGTAGGAACTGATTTGTTTTCTTGGAACAATAAAGACTACCTAATAACTGTGGACTATTATTCAAATTTTTGGGAGGTGGATTATTTACCGGACACCAAAAGTACCAGAGTGATTCACAAATTGAAAGCACACTTTGCTCGGCAGGGTATTCCAGATGTGCTCATCTCTGATAACGGACCACAGTACTCATCACACGACTTTAAAATGTTCAGCCAAAAGTGGGAATTTATGCACAGAACATCGTCACCCGGGTATCCACAAAGCAATGGAAAGGCTGAGTCAGCTGTCAAAACAGCAAAACGTCTTATGCAGAAAGCTGCAGCTGCTGGACAGGATCCATATTTAGCCCTACTGGACCATCGCAACACACCGAGCCAAGGTCTCGCCACCAGTCCAGCACAGAGACTTCTCAGCAGGAGGACCCGGACCCTTCTTCCTACTAAAGAGACACTGTTGGAGCCTAAAGTGTCAAACAACAAACAGGGACTGATTAACAACAGACAAAGACTGGAGAAATACTACAACCGTACGGCAAAAGACTTGGACTGTTTCACATCAGGGGACAGTGTTCGAGTCCAACCATTTGAGCCTTGTAAAACCTGGAAAACAGCTAGAGTGATTAGACCAGTGAGTCCCAGATCTTATGAGGTTGAGTTGGAGTCGGGTAGTGTTCTGAGGAGAAACCGTCGCCACCTCAGGCACCTCAGTGCCCACCCTCAACATCTGCACAAACAGGGGTTTTGACAAACACACGAACTGTAGCTGCTGAATGTGGTCAGGGTAGTGATCAAAGCACTGTTACTACGAGTTCTGGTCGTCAGGTTAAAATGCCTACCTATTTGAGGGATTATACTAAGTGAGTTTAAAATATGACCTGTTTGGTCATTTTCTAGGTATGGTTGTGAGATGCGGTTGCACTGTAAAAGAGAGGGGAAAAGGGGAAATGAGTTATTGATTGCACAGTTAATTTGTCAAGAATAAGTTTACAAAATATGCACTTGAAGTAATATCCTAAGAGGACATATTATAAATTTGCTTTTGAGTTTAGGCAAGATCATTACATGCATTTTTCTGAAGCATTAATGTTTACATCTGAAGGGACTAAGAAGAAAATGTTAATTTTGTTTACAAAGAAGAAAATATTAATTTTGTTTACAAAGAAGAAAATGTTAATTTTGTTTACAAAGAAAATGTATAACTTGTGAGGAAAAGAAAAAAGAAAAAAGAGAAAGGATGTAACAAGTGGATTGTTAGTTTTCCTGTCATGTTCCCAAGGGGACAGATTTGAGTGACGCACGGACAGATTTGAGTGACGTACAGACAGAGCTAGGCTATGGCACTTGTAATGCTGTTATGCACATGTAACAAATAAAGTAAGCAAGGTTACTGCTTTAATCGTCCATTCTGTATAGTTGATAAAACAGAACAGTATGAAACAGAAAAGGGTGCAAACAAAAAAGTTAGTACAAATGTGTGTTAATATTATAATGATAACAGTAATATTAACTATATTTTCTAAGACTAAAAATAAAATAAAAATCAGTCTGGTACTAATGTAACATTAAAAAACAATACGTAGTGTCAAATTCTCTCTCTCTCTCTCTCTCTATATATGTATATATAAACAATCAAACAAGACCATGCTAATATGGAATGGCGCAGCAGCCTAAAATCATCATGTCTACACTTTTTTTTTACACACAGTTCTCCAATGGTGTCACCTAAAATTATAAATAATCATCTACTCTAAGAGATATGCAGGTTTTGTGTTTTATGTTTTTTTCCAACAATTAATGCTAATGTATGATAACAACAGTTCTAAACTAGCGTATTGGCACATTATACATCCACAAACACATTCGACCTCTCACTATCACATTCAAATAAACAATATTTATCTTTCTGATTTAGTGTGAACAGAAAACAATCCATCAGCTTTTGTTCATTACTTACTTTTATCAGCTGATCGTCTTGGCTTTTTTGGGGCAGATGTCTGTGGTACGTCTCTCGAAGACTCGTCAGCAGAAGCTTTTGCGTCCGCATGGGACACCACGGCTGCTTTACGTTTCAACTTATTTTTCGGTTTCGCCACTCCGCCCTTCAAACTAGGCTTATCTGGATCATTCACACGTTCAGACACACCGACATTGCTCACAACGTTTGATAAACCATCTGTAAATACATGTGTTAAAGTTTTAAAACAAAATCAACAAACCATAGCAGCATAACATTGTTTGATAAAGCCAAATGACAATGCACTTACCCAGGGGAATAACTCCAACGTTAGCAGACTCGCTGCCTCGCGGTGGTCCATGTACAATGGCCTTGATAGTTACGCGTTTCGGCCCTGGTAAAAACAAAAAAACCCTGAGAAGATGAGATATTTTTCACACAGCCACAACACTGTTTAAACACGGGTGTAACAACATTCAACAATACCTGGCACAAGTGCTTCCGTGATCGCTCGTGAAGAGGCCACAGCGTTGTGCGCACCAGCAGCTGTGCTAGGTCTAGCCACGCCTCCTGGCGAAAACAAAACAAAACATCATCCGTCACACACACGCACACAAACACACACACACACACACACAACGTCTGCAACATTTAAACATAATTATACGTACCACTCGCTTGATTCAGGAAGTTAAGCTCATCTACTAGATCGAAGAGACTCAAGCTGTCACCATCTGAAGCGGGCAGATAAAACCTTAAGTAAGCAATACAACAGCGACGCTCGTAAACAAAAATAATGTTTCTTAACAATGTTACTAAATAATAAAAAACACTCACTGTTAGAACAGGATTCCATCTTCTTGCACTCACGATTCCAACAACACAATATGGCTTGGAAAATAGTTTGAGAATAAACAGCGGTGATGCTTGACACGACACACTAGTACGCTTCAGTGACTGTGCTCGCGTTCAACACACATTTATACACGCAGCTTTTTGGCGAAGTGTGAAAACGGGCCGCCCCAGCAGACAGAATACACAACGACATAACACCTATATCGCGCAGGTAGACGGCCAATAAAACCCGGAAGGCCAAGGGACAGACACCTTTCTTTTACACCTCTGGCCAGGATGTCACCGCAGGAGGATGTCACATGGCGTCGCGCAGCCTAGACATACCGGAGCCTGTCAGCGACCCATCATAAATCAGAGACAGGGGAACCTCAGAACCATAAATCAAAGTCATAAAACACCTTTTTTGACACATGGTTTATGTTAATACTACTAGTAACTTTAAAATAAATTGGATAAGACAATACCTTCAAAACTCTTCATCTATTTGGAATATAATTCCTCGGTTTATTTTCTCTCATGTGGGTGGCCTAGAATTTCTTTTGATGTGTAATTATAAAATTGGAAAACTACCAATCAAACTTTCTAAATTTCATCAACAAGTACTTGCTTCCTGGAGTCTTATTTATAAACACAACTTCTCCCCTCATAGTTTTCTTATTTGGAATAATACCAACATTTTGAATAGAAATAAGTCTTTATTCTTTCATAATTGGGTTATTATTAGTGAATCAGTTATTTAATAATGAAGGGAATTTATTTTCATTTGCAGACTCTCAATATACAACATACCTATTACATTAAAAGAATTCAAGGTGCTTACTAAGGCAATACCTGCAGGTGTACAGATGCTGTTCAAAAGCAGTGTATATACATCCACACTATCTGTCTGTCCTCCTAGACCTGAACATACTTCTGTCGGCAATATCTGTTTCTCTGGAATAAAGCCTAACAATTGGGTTATTCAACGCCTGCGAAGAGACGACTCAACGCCGGCGATATGTTATCCCCTTAATATTACACGATAAACTAAATGTATTTTTTCCAGGTACTTCTGATATGCACTTACTGTAAAGCATCTTTAAAACCCTATGATTGTTAGCCAGAGGAGAACTGGCCCCTGACTAGCCTGGGTTCTCCCAAGGTTTTTTTCTCCATCCAATCTGATGGAGTTTTGGTTCCTTGCCACTGTCGCCTTGCTTTTGGCTTGCTTAGTTGGGGATATTTAATACTCAACAATATTATTGAACTGTGTTGTACTACTTTCATGTTATCACTGTGAAGCTGCTTTGATGCAATCTGTATTGTGAAAAGCGCTATATAAATAAATGTGACTTGACTTGACTTGACAATTATAAAATTAGATCCTTGTTTTTAAGAGAGATTATTATTTTGTTATTTTCTACTGGAACAATTTCTTTAATAATGTAAATTGGACTCAAGTTTGGTCATTACCCCAAAAATTCCTCCTTACAAATAAGGTTAAGGAAATCTCATAAATTAATTCATAGAGTTTATCCTACAAAGGCATTCCTACAAAAATTTAAAATTGATATTGATTTAAAATGCTCTTTCTGTGAATGCTCCACTGAAACAACTTCTCATTTGTTTTGGTCTTGCCAATATACCCAGTATTTTTGGAATGATGTGGAGATTTTCATTGCTGATAATATCTTAAAAACATTTAATTTATCTTACAAACATGTGATTTTGGGTTATTTTATCAAGGATCGCTCTTTAAAGGATACTGGTTTTATTATAAATTGTAAATTTCATATTCATAAATGCAAGTTTACAAAAGGCAAACCTCTTTTTATGGTGCTCGAAAAAGAGATTAAAATGTATGTAGATATGATGTCAAAATCTAAAAATAGTAAAGCAATTAAAGTGATTAATATATGCTCCTCCTTTAACATTTTCATATAATATTAAAAAATATGTATAAAATATAATGAATGGTGCTGACCTGTAAAGTATATTTTCTGTATCTAAATTGCATTGTAATATCCTATGGAATTGTTAAATGTATAATGTATATCTATTTGTAAACTGATGCTTATGTGCCCTCTTGTCTTTTTATTTTTTTGTTTTTAATTATTTTTTATATTATTTTTTTTATTCTTGTTGAGGCACGTGAATTATCTTTTGTTATATGAGATATGGAACTGTACCACTGATCTATATAGAATGACTGGATAGCTCATGACGTCATAAACAGTGAAGCCACCGCGCCGCCATATTGTGATTCCCTAGTGAGCTCACGCGTTCTATTGAATCAATAGGAAATTGTATGATTTGACTGAGAAAACATTGCATAACGAGACACCGTCTTTAAATCTTTAAATCTTAAAGTCTCCCTGAACAGTCTTACAACGCAAACATCCTAAGCATTTAAATGGGTATTTGTTTAAAGTCGGAAATTATTCCTGCTTACTAAAAATTAAGTATGTGAACTTAAAATTTAGCTCTTTCTGATTGTGTTTTACAGATAGATCAGTAGTCTGTTCAAGTATTTGATTAGTTAGCAAGAACATGTCCAGGAAATTCATAATACAAATTGTATGGGTAAATGTACACCTGGCGCGTTTACAGCTGCGACACGGCTACCGGAGCTGATCGCACCCACAAATCGGCAAATCACGTGGAAATGCTCCCGGTGTGAGTTGACACCGCGTGAAGGTAGGAATAAAACATTGTCGGAGCCATAATGCGCCGCAGATGTGTGCAGTGTAAATAAGGGCTTTACACATAGGCCTACTCCGTTTGCAGTGCATATTTTTTTACCATACCCACGTCAACAGGTTGGAGCTTTCACTGCAAGCGGATGCCCGTGCGGTGCGTGCAGAGATCGTTTGTGCTGCAGGCGCTGAATTAAAGTGACAGCGCATGGTTCGTGGTCAAACTGAACACGGATTGACATGAAAATATTAAATGTATGCATTTAATTAAATTTATAAGTAGTAATGCATTGAATAATACGTTTATTGGGTTTAAACTTGAATACGTCTGTGAAAGAATGCATAGTAGGCTATACATCTTTTTTAAACAACACAGAAATAGCGACAATTGTGCATATAAATTACTATATATGGGCTTAAAGTACAACCTGTGAGCAGTTTTTCAAGATCCTTTTGTGATCTTCGTTTTACACTTGTTGATGCGCAGCGGGTCATCTTAAAAGTGCCGTCGGAGCTACCTATCTCTGTATAACGGCCGTTGGAGCCCTCTTCTGGTAGGGAATCGTAAGATGGCCACTCGAACACTTCCGGTGGCTTCACTGCCTGGTGGCAGTTTAGAACGTCATGAGCTATCCAGTCATTATATAGATCAGTGAACTGTACATGCTACCTGTTGTTGACAATAAAGCATAAAAAAAAAAAAATAATAATAATAAAAAGCAGACAGCCGCGCCTCTGCTACCGCGGGCGTGTCTTGCGGTCGGCGGACTGTGAATTGGAATCGAAATTTAAACTTTTGAACGATTCCGGGAAAATCGCAAAGCTAGTCCCGGTTCCAATCGATACTCGATACCCGATACCCGATACCCAACCCTAGTCAGAACAACTGAACCAAAAGCAACGCATTCAATCTTTGTGAAACATTACCTTGATCTGGAGAGATTCAGACGCAATGAATGAAACAGAACTAGCCGCTAGAAAGATGTTTTATAGGCTACCTGTGCTGCGGTGCATCATGGGAGGTGGAAGAAACCAAGTGATTGTTTGGGATTGTTTGTTGTTGTTTTTTTAAAGAAGTGCTTTACAATGATGAAATTAGTGGATGTTAAATAATAATTAGTTGGTTAGGGCAGCAAGAAAGCTTATAGAACAGAATGAACAGAACGTTTGTAGAGTTGAGGTCCGGATATTTGGTGAGTTTAATCTCTGGTTGTTCGCTAATTATCGATGGTTTAGTCCATGTCTACTGAAGCCAGCGAGCTCAGCTGGCTCTGGTCAGTCCGGTGAGAGTTCCTCGTCTGTGAACAGCTCTGCTGTGGTTACACACGCTATTGGGTTGGTAAGTTATTGGCCCTGCTTTTGTATACTTGTATAGAACCTCTAGAGTAATGGTATGTTGTTGTTGTTGTACTTTTGAATGTTCTAGTTTAGTTTGATAAATATCTTGAGTCAGTCAGTCAGTTGCCAGCTGTAAATCCTTTCTTTTTCTTCTGACTGGTTTAATACGGGCATTGTTTAATTCAGACTTAGTTGGCAATTGTGGAGATTTCTCATATATATATATATATAAAAAAAATTTTATATATTTTTTTTATATTATTGGTAAAATTGCATCAACGTTGATGCTAGAGGCTTCTGATTTGTGAAATCTTATCAATTTTATTGTAATTTAAATATCCCACAACTATTTATACAATATCCTTCAACTATGTATAGCCTAACTATTTATCCATATTGTGGCAGACACACAGACAGACACATCATTGCTATTTGCCTTTTAATTAGGACATAATATTCCATTTCCACGATTATTTTTTAAAACATGAATTTTGTTATTTGAATGTTTGTATTCCCAGGATATGTTGCTCCTTTGAGGGTTAGGATAACTTAAACTAAACATTATTTGTCAAATTAGTATGATGCCTATTTATGGATATGTTAGCCTACTGTATCATGTTTAATATGCACATTTCTAGGGCCTATACTTTCTAAATCTAAATATTTTTGTACTCTACAAAATGCCTACATTCATACTTTTATCACCTGTCATTTTTGTTCAGAAATCTGTAATGAATTTTATGAAGTAAATGTAAGAAATATCTTCTGGGCTGAGCAACTTGTTTACTTGATTAATCACATTTTTTTTTTTTTAATGTTAAAAATTAATCTTTTATTGGCAAAGTAATTTATTTAACGTGTATGAGTGTTCATAATCTGCCTAAAAGTGTTTGTGATATATGAATACATGTATGATACAATGTAAATTAAGCTAACACTCAACAGCAATTTTTAAACAAGTCCTCCGAATATCGTAAATTTGTGAAATATATCAGAAAGTGGGCAGATTTCCAACTACAGGTGGTCATGTTGATTTTAAAGTTAACAAAAGCATTAAAGAAAATAAAAATGAAAAAGAACATCTAGGTATCATGTTTAATAAAGTGTCCCACTTTACCTGCATTCACCCTATTGACATTGCTTGATATTGCTGCTTCTCCACACAGGAACTGTGACTGAGGATTAACGGTTGGGAAGTGGCTTTACTGTAACGGAGACTCGGGTTACACAGAGCGGCTGGAACTGGAGGATCTTTCCTCACTTCTGCTCTGGACTTCTTCAAGCTGCATTTTCACTGGAATAACGTGAGTATATCGTTTATATCCCTGCAGTTTCTGTCTCTTTTTTTTTCTTGACAATAATAGTTTTACACGCTCACTCTCTCTCTCTCTCCCGCACGCTCACTCTCTCTCTCTCTCCCGCACGCTCACTCTCTCTCTCTCCCGCACGCTCTCTCTCAATTCAATTCAATTCAGAAAGCTTTATTGGCATGACAAAAAAAATACATTTTGTATTGCCAAAGCATCAAAACAACATAGAAAATGATTTAGAACATTTAGTACACAAAATAATACTGATAGCATAAAACCATAATAATAAAATAAACAAAGATTAATAAATAAAATATAAAGGATTTAGAAAACATCTATGTACAAAACAAAAACAAGCAAAAAACAGACGAACACTGAACTTGGAATTGAACATATACATGTGTGTAGGTCTTAGGCTGTGAGTGAGTGTGTGTGTGTAGGTCTTAGGCTGTGAGTGAGTGTGTGTGTGTAGGTCTTAGGCAGTGAGTGTGTGTGTGTAGGTCTTAGGCTGTGAGTGAGTGTGTGTGTGTGTGTAGGTCTTAGGCTGTGAGTGTGTGTTTATTGGATGTTTGCTGGTCTCTGGTCGTCCCTCAGGATATGGCAGGATGATACAAATTTTGCAGCTATATTTGAGCATTTGGCTTCTTCGCCAAGAATGAAACGGAGTTTTTGGGTTGGGTTACAGGTGTTAAATTGGGGAAATATTTGATTAATTTTGGGGTAATAGTGGTCTCTGATGTGTTCATATTTTGGGCATTCTGTGAGGAAGTGCAGCTCGGTCTCCGTCACTCCCAGGGTGCAGTGCGGGCAGAGTCTGTCCTCACGGGAGAGCCAGGTCTGTCTGCGCCGGCCCGTCTCTATGGCCAGGCTGTGCTCGCTGAGTCTCTCACACACACACACACACACACACACTCTCCAGGGCCAGACTGTGCTCGCTGAGTCTCTCTCACACACACACACACACACACACACACACACACACACACACACACACTCCCGTCTCTATGGCCAGGCTGTGCTCGCTGAGTCTCTCTCACACACACACACACACACACACACACACACACTCCCGTCTCTATGGCCAGGCTGTGCTCGCTGAGTCTGTACATCGTCAGGCTTCTCCTGAGTCTCACATCACTCACTGTGCTCAGGTAGTTCGCAACAGTGTACTCTCGATTTAGTGCCGAATAACATTCCAGTTTGTGTTGGTTTTTAATGGTGTTTGTCCAATGGGTGATGTACTTGTCTTGTTCTGTGGTGATAATTTGTGCGGGCCGAATGTGTGTGAGTGTGTGTGTGTGCTGAGGCGAGCTGATCTCTGCTGGTGTGAGGTCAGTCAGTCTCAGCACCCGCTGGCACAGGGGACTCCTCGCTACGCTCAGGTGTGTGTGTGTGTGTGTGTGGCACAGGGGACTCCTCGCTACGCTCAGCTCTTGGTGTTGTAGGGCTTTGTAATGGTATGTGTTGGGGTCGCTTGTTTTTAGGTGTTTCCAGAATTTGATGGCTCTTTTTTGGATGTTTAGAAGGAGAGGGTATTGGCCTAATTCTGCCCTGCATCCGTTGTTTGGTGTTTTCCTTTGGACTTTGAGAATTCGTTTACAGAAATCTAAATGTAGAGTTTCGATCGGATGTTTTTCCCAATTTAAAAAATCAAATTTGATAGAAGGACCCCACACTTCACTGCCATATAAAACAATTGGTTCAATTATTGATTTGAAAAGTTTGAGCCAAATTTGGATTGGGATGTCAATTTTGATGGATCTTTTTATGGCATAGAAAGCCCTTTGAGCTTTCTCTTTGAGTTCATTCACAGCCAAAGTAAAGTTGCCAGTTGGAGTTATTTTCAGGCCGAGGTAGGTGTATGTTTTTGTGCTCTCAATGGTTCTGTGTGATAGTGTGAATGTGTGTGTTGGTCCCTGAGATCTGGAGCGTTTCTGGAACATCATGACTCTAGTTTTCTGGAGGTTGACGGTCAGGGCCCAGGACTGACAGTAATCCTCCAGCAGATCCAGGCTGTCCTGAAGCCCCTCTTTAGTGGGCGATAGGAGGACCAGGTCGTCTGCGTAGAGAAGACACTTGATCTCGGTGTCGTGTAGAGTGAGACCGTGAAAGGGAGCATGTTCTAGCGTATCGGCTAATTGGTTGATGTAAATGTTGAAGAGGGTGGGGCTTAAACTGCAGCCCTGTCTCACTCCGCGCCCCTGGGGGAAAAACTCGGTTCTTTGGTTTCCAATTTTAACAGCGCATTGGCTGGCTGTGTACATCGATTTGATCAAATCATAGAATTTCCCCCCTATTCCACTGTCGATGAGTTTTAGGTATAGTCCTTCATGCCAGATTGAATCAAAGGCTTTCTTGAAATCAATAAAACAAGCAAAAATGTGTTCTTTGTTTTGATGTACATATTTGTCAATTAGTGTTTGTAATGTAAAAATGTGGTCGGATGTGCGACATTTTGGAAGAAAGCCAATTTGGCATTTACTCAAGGCATTGTGCTTCATAAGGAAGTCTGAAAGTCTGCAGTTTAAGACGCTGCAGAGGACCTTCCCCAGGTTACTGTTCACACAGATGCCTCGGTAGTTGTTGGGGTCTAATTTGTCTCCGTTCTTGTGGATGGGGCTGATGAGGCCCTTGTTCCAGATCTCAGGGAAGAACCCTACACACAGAACATCATTGAACAGTTTCAGCATGGCCAGTCTGAAGCTTCGGTCTGTGTGTTTCAGCATCTCGTTCAGGATGCTGTCGACACCACAGGCTTTCTTGGGCTCAAGGACTCCTAATTTTTCTTCCAATTCTTTCATTGTTATGGGGAAATCTAAAGGGTTTTGATTTTCTTTAATTGATCTTTCCAAATTGTCTAGTTTAGTAATTATTTCATTTTGTTTATAATTTTGAATTTCAGTTGGGCTGTATAGTTCTTGGAAGTGGTTTTTCCACTTCTCCCCGTCTTGGATTGCCAGAACTTCTCGATTTGGTTTGTATAACAATTTCCATTTATCCCAAAATTTGTGTGAGTTTATAGATTTTTCAATTTCTTCAAACTGGCTTTGCAGAAACTGTGCTTTTTTCCGCCGGAGAGTGGCTTTATATTGTTTTAATGCCTCACAGTAAAGAAGGCGGAGGTCCGAATTATCTGGTTGTCTGTGTTTTTGGTTTGATAAATTTCTTAGGTTTTTTTCTCAGAGCCTTACAGTCCAAATAAAACCATTTGTCTGTATCTAAATATTTTTTCTTTGGTTTAACAATTGACAAATTACTTTTTTGTGCTGTTTTGTAGAATATGTTGTTTAGATCTTGTACTTCTTGATTGATGCCGAATTGGTTTTTAGGGTATTCCTGTATTTGGAATGAATGTATGAGGGACTGTATTTCTGGAGATTCAATGGCAGTGCTGTAATTACTGCCACTGTTTTCAGTCCATTTGAAAGACATTAATTTGCTCATTTGATATGGAGTCTTAATTGGTTTGGGTGCTGTTTCAGATTGCTTTATATAGAGGGTGATTTGGCTGTGGTCTGAGAAAGGTTTTAAGGGTTTGACTGTGAATGCTCTCAAAGAGGACAGGTCTAGATCTGTGATGGTATAGTCTACAGTGCTGTTCCCCAGAGCTGAGCTGTAGGTGTATCGGCCGAGCGAGTCTCCTCGCAGTCTTCCGTTGACGATGTACAGAGCCAGTCCTCGGCAGAGCTGCAGGAGCTGCCGTCCGTGAGCGTTCACGGTTTCATCACAGTTTTGCCTGCTAGGGTAAGAAGGGTACAGGTCGTTATTGCCAGTGATGAATCTGGTACCGTGCGATTCAATGAAATCTAGTCCTTCTCCTGTTCTGGCGTTTAAATCACCCATAAGCAGCACATTTCCCTGGGCCTGGAAATTGCTGATTTCTCTCTCTATGTTTTGGAAAGTTTCCTCTTGGAAATACGGAGACTCGAGGGGAGGAATGTAAATTGCACAAAGGAAAACCGGCTTAGATGCTGATATCATTCCTTTTTGTATTTTTAGCCACAGGTGGTGCTGTTCTCTTTTGATTAATTCTATGGCCAGTTCAGATTTGATCCATATGATCATCCCTCCCGAGTCTCTCCCTTGTGTGACTGATGTGAGCTTTACTGATGGTAATATTATTTCTCTGTATCCTGAGGGACAGCCAGTGAACGCATCTCCTCTACACCAGGTTTCCTGTAAGACGATGACATCTAGGTCTTGAAGTTCTTTCATAAAATCTGAATTTCTACTTTTTAGGCCAAAGACTGAGGAGTTTAGACCTTGAATATTCCACGTAGAAAAACTAAGTGATTTCATCATAGAAAATAATGTGTATGGTTTGTTTGCTATTTTGAGAAAAGAGAAATGATGCAAAATTACAATAGATTAATTTAAAACAATGAATGATGGAAGTAAAGTTATGTCAGGAACTCAAAACATTAACAATTCCATATTAAATGTACATTAATACCACAGACTTAGGTAGGTGTGTGTTTTTTTTGTTTGTTTGGGTTTTTTGGGTTTTTTTTACCACTGTCCACTGTGTGTTAGCAGGTGAGAGCAGATGATACTCAGCATGTGTTGTATGTCGTGGAGTTCAGTGTTGGCTCGATCTGCTCCTCCGCTGACAGCTTGGGCGTAGCTCGGTCTCCTAGGCTGGGCCGGGCTCTGCTGTGGTTGGGCTTCAGCTGCTGGAGCTGTGGGGCTGTTGTAGGACAGTCTGTAGGGGTCCTGTCTGGGTGCTGGTGCTCGGTGTGGTGCTCCGGGCGGGGCTCTAGATGAGCTGTGGGCTGGGATGTAGTTTGCTGGAGTGTGTCTCGATGGATTGGCTGGGTTCGGGCTGGTTCTGCTCCACCTGGGGCTGGTCTGGTTGGTCCTGTTTAGAGTGACATCTTTGAGTCTCTTTGCAAGGATGTGTACCAGGTTCTTATAAAGGTGGACGTGGTCGTATAGACATTCAGTGTCCAGGTCTGGATGATGGGCCAAGTGGACGTTGGGTAGGAGGGCACAATGTCTAGAGATGCTGGAATTAATTTTATTGATTGTGTTGGGATGGAAATCTCTCCTCTGGAGTAGAGTGGACAGGATGATTTTGGAGTTGGGGAAAGTTTGTCTAGCTTTTTCCACGACAGCTCTGAGGGAGTCAGACACTCGGTCCTGCTGGCTCCGCAGGTCGTTGGTGCCCGTGTGGATAATGATGTGGCTGGGCCGGCCTAGCTGGGACTCTGTCAGGAGCTCCAGGGCTTTGTCAGTGGTGGGACACCAGAATTTAACAGCTCTGTGTTGGGGGAAAAGTTTCTTTAGATCGATGAATTTGCCGTTTGAATCGATGAGTAGAGCTATTTCAGGTTCCTCTGTGCTGGTTGGTGCTGGGCTGCTGTGAGACGAGGGCTGGTGCTGCTGTGCTGTGGAGTCTGGCAGGGGGCGCTGTGATGGCTGTGAGCGGTCTGGGTCGGGTCTCTCAGCGCTGACGGGTGGGTGTTGACTCCCTGTGTTCGGCGACTCTGGGGTGGAGGGCAGTGTTGGAGCTCTGTGGGTCTGCTCTGGTTCTCCTCTGGCCAGGAGGAGCTCTCTCAGCTGCTCTCTCTCCTCCTGTATCTCTCTCAGCTGCTCTCTCTCCTCCTGTATCTCTCTCAGCTGCTCTCTCTCCTCCTGTATCTCTCTCAGCTGCTCTCTCTCCTCCTGTATCTCTCTCAGCTGCTCTCTCAGGGCCTGGATCTCACTGCTCTGCTGCTCTCTCTCCTCCTGTATCTTCATCTCTGCTGTGGACTGTTCTCTGTCCTCTAGCTGCAGTCTCAGTGCGGTCAGCTCACACTGATAGCTGTTGTTCTGTCCTCTCTGAAGTAAATTAAGAGTTTGGTTTTTTTTACTTAATTGTGTGTGCAACAGTGCCCCCTTTTGGATAACCAGCAATTGCAGCTTTAGTTTAAGTTTCACTTTCTGAGGTAAATTTCCATCAACAGTTATTTGAGTGTGCTGCAGAGCAAAGTGCCAGTGCTGTTTTCTCCTGCTGCATTTTTTCCTTTTACATTGTTGCCTTGGATAGTATTTGTCCGTAAGTACTGTACATATTACTAAAAAATGTTAAAAGTAATTGTACTTGGCATATCTTTTGTTTATTGGAGTTTTCTCATGTCAAAGGACTAAATTGATAGTTAGCAGCATGGCTATTAGTTATGACTTACCATTCTGTTGCTTCAAATTGTGTACTTTAGATATCTGTATTGGTTTTATCTCATTTCTGTTTGTCTTTTGCTCTTTTTTACAGTTTTACAGTGTAATAAGAAAAAAAGTAAAGTTTCTTCGTGGAACCCAAGAAAAGTAATGCCTTGTCTTTTTTGGAGAACTTTACACTGTTAGCTAACTGTCGAGCTATAAAGAAGCAACTCATTGCAAGGACAGTATAGCTGTCCTTCTCTGTCTGAAGCTGTCTCGTCTGCTGTGTGAGGGCTGACAGTCTCTGTGTTAAGTGCTCTGTGTTCTGCTGGAGTTCAGTATGAGCTGCACATGTGTCTGACTGCTGCTGTCTCAGCACAGTTTCTCTGAGCTCCACCATCTCCATCTCCAGCTTGGTGAAGTGCTCCTGTAGGAGAGGGATGGCTTTGAGCAGGGAGGGTGAGCTGTGCTCAACAGTTTCTGCAGGAGTGGATCTGAGATCTGAGGTGCTGTTCGGTGGATTCTGCTCAGGTGACAAGCTTTCAGATAGTACAGCTTTCTCATTTTTCACAAAATCACCTATTGTTCTGTAGTCCGCCTGAAATGTTTTCAGGTCCCCCTGTATCATGACTGTGCCATTTTTGTATATGTTCACGGTTATTAATGTGCTGTCAGGGTCATTTGGCTCTCTGATTTTGATTTTCCAGCCATTACAGATGGCTTCTTTCTTTACAGAGGGGTAATGGTGGATTAGGGCTGGACGATTTTGGCTAAAATCATAATCGCGATTAATTGAACAAGTTACCTCGATTACGATTATTGAACGATTATTTAAAAAATAATGAATTTTATATTTTCTAATGAAAGAGTGTAATCCTATCTTTGTGGTTCTAAAATAAGGAAACACACAGATAGCTTTTAATGCTTTATTAAATATTTCAAACAATTGAATCAAACAAAGCATACAATGCTTAAGTTTTAATGTAAAAACAATGTTTCCTAAAAATTTAGAAAATAAAGAACTTTTTAAAAGTTCTTTTTGTAAACAAAATAAATTATTGTAAATATTGCCATTTTAAAAGTAAAATATAACTTGGGTATAAATAATCATTTTCATATTGTGTAGCATTTGTAATGCTCGTGTTATTGAAATGTGCTTTGTGGAGGCACTTGTTGCTGGGCGTTTGTCAGTCTCTCTCTTTTTTCGCGTGTTTCTTTGGTACAAGCGGCTCCTGTTGCTGAGTTGACTCAGTGTTTGAGTTCCCTTTCACACAGAGATTCCGGAAAATAAAGAAAGTGACCCGGGTTCGTTTGTGCGTTCAGAGAGTGCGTTCACACACAACCCGAAAAGACTCGTGACATGTTTCAGCGGCGTCTATAGTTTGCTTATGAGCTGCGATTTCTCTCGAGACACCACGCTTGTGCATTTTTTTTTTCTCTGATTCGATCATAAACTAGCGCATTACGTACCGTTTCACGCTGGCGAACGATCCCGGCTTAAGCACCATCATTACGACACGGCATTGATTACGGCTTTGGTTCACACAGTGCACGTTCCGGGACTGAACACGGCAATGTTACTATGTCCCCAACCTGGCATAAATCCCGGGTCGTGTTTGCGTTCACACAGAAGGTGTTTGTTCTGGCAATTTCCCTGGTTCAACGCACTGTGTGAAAGGGGCTCATGTTGCTTCAATGTCGCAGACTGTACGGGGCGGAGTCACGTGACTACACACGCGGTAATACGTTTTAAGGGGAAAGTACATTAACACACAGTGGGCGGAAATATTAGTAGGATTAAAAAACCGAAATAACCGACATGGTAAAATTACGTCGGTTATAGGCTATGAATTTCGGTTTCGATTATTTTTCGATTAATCCAGCCCTCTGGTGGATGATGGCTTTATGCCAGGCACTGGGGTGATCCGAGAAGAAAATGAGGTTGCAGACTTCTCCTGTTTTGAACAGGTCTGCAAACAGAGTCTCAGGGTTGTTTGTCAGAAGTTTCTGCTTGTAGGTTTTTCTTGCGGTGTCAGATTTCACCTCAGAGGGATACTGTATGGTGGTGAGGGGGGAGCTCATCTGCATATGCACACTCTCTCTCTCTCACACACTCTCTCTCACACACTCTCTCTCTCTCTCTCTCTCTCTCTCTCTCTCTCTCACACACACACACACACACACACACACACACACACACACACACACACACACACACTTTCTCTCACACACACACACACACACACACACACTTTCTCTCACACACACACACTTTCTCTCTCACACACACACACACACACACACACACTTTCTCTCTCACACACACACACACACACACACTTTCTCTCTCACACACACACTCTCACACACACACTCTCACACACTCTCTCTCTCTCTCTCTCTCTCTCACACACACACACACACACTTTCTCTCACACACACACACACACACACACACACACACACACACACACACACTTTCTCTCACACACACACACTTTCTCTCTCACACACACACACACACACACACTTTCTCTCTCACACACACACTCTCACACACTCTCTCTCACACACTCTCTCTCTCTCTCACACACACACACACACACTTTCTCTCACACACACACACACACACACACACACACACACACACACACTTTCTCTCACACACACACACACACACACACACACTTTCTCTCACACACACACACTTTCTCTCTCACACACACACACACACACACACACACACACTTTCTCTCTCACACACACACTCTCACACACACACTCTCACACACACGAGCAACTTCGACATTCCCACACACTCCAAGGTACACGAACAACTTCGACATCCCCACACACTCCAAGGTACACGAGCAACTTCGACATTCCCACACACTCCAAGGTACACGAGCAACTTCAACATCCCCACACACTCCAAGGTACACGAGCAACTTCAACATCCCCACACACTCCAAGGTACACGAACAACTTCGACATCCCCACACACTCCAAGGTACACGAACAACTTCAACATCCCCACACACTCCAAGGTAAATGAGCAACTTCAACATCCCCACACACTCCAAGGTACACGAACAACTTCGACATCCCCACACACTCCAAGGTACACTAACAACTTCGACATCCCCACACACTCCAAGGTACACGAACAACTTCAACATCCCACACACTCCAAGGTACACGAGCAACTTCAAAATCCCCACACACTCCAAGGTACACGAACAACTTCAACATCCCCACACACTCCAAGGTACACGAGCAACTTCAACATCCCACACACTCCAAGGTACACGAGCAAATTCAACATCCCCACACACTCCAAGGTACACGAGCAACTTCAACATCCCACACACTCCAAGGTACACGAGCAACTTCGACATCCCCACACACTCCAAGGTACACGAACAACTTCGACATCCCCACACACTCCAAGGTACACGAGCAACTTCAACATCCCACACACTCCAAGGTACACGAACAACTTCGACATCCCCACACACTCCAAGGTACACGAACAACTTCGACATCCCCACACACTCCAAGGTAAATGAGCAACTTCGACATCCCCACACACTCCAAGGTACACGAACAACTTCAACATCCCCACACACTCCAAGGTACACGAGCAACTTCAACATCCCCACACACTCCAAGGTACACGAGCAAATTCAACATCCCCACACACTCCAAGGTACACGAACAACTTCAACATCCCCACACACTCCAAGGTACACGAGCAACTTCAACATCCCCACACACTCCAAGGTACACGAGCAACTTCGACATCCCCACACACTCCAAGGTACACGAACAACTTCAACATCCCCACACACTCCAAGGTACACGAGCAACTTCAACATCCCCACACACTCCAAGGTACACGAGCAACTTCGACATCCCCACACACTCCAAGGTACACGAGCAACTTCGACATCCCCACACACTCCAAGGTACACGAGCAAATTCAACATCCCCACACACTCCAAGGTACATGAGCAACTTCGACATCCCCACACACTCCAAGGTACACGAGCAACTTCAACATCCCCACACACTCCAAGGTACACGAGCAAATTCAACATCCCCACACACTCCAAGGTACACGAGCAACTTCGACATCCCCACACACTCCAAGGTACACGAGCAAATTCAACATCCCCACACACTCCAAGGTAAATGAGCAACTTCGACATCCCCACACACTCCAAGGTACACGAGCAAATTCAACATCCCCACACACTCCAAGGTACACGAGCAACTTCAACATCCCACACACTCCAAGGTACACGAGCAACTTCGACATCCCCACACACTCCAAGGTACACGAACAACTTCGACATCCCCACACACTCCAAGGTACACGAGCAACTTCAACATCCCACACACTCCAAGGTACACGAACAACTTCGACATCCCCACACACTCCAAGGTACACGAACAACTTCGACATCCCCACACACTCCAAGGTAAATGAGCAACTTCGACATCCCCACACACTCCAAGGTACACGAACAACTTCAACATCCCCACACACTCCAAGGTACACGAGCAACTTCAACATCCCCACACACTCCAAGGTACACGAGCAAATTCAACATCCCCACACACTCCAAGGTACACGAACAACTTCAACATCCCCACACACTCCAAGGTACACGAGCAACTTCAACATCCCCACACACTCCAAGGTACACGAGCAACTTCGACATCCCCACACACTCCAAGGTACACGAACAACTTCAACATCCCCACACACTCCAAGGTACACGAGCAACTTCAACATCCCCACACACTCCAAGGTACACGAGCAACTTCGACATCCCCACACACTCCAAGGTACACGAGCAACTTCGACATCCCCACACACTCCAAGGTACACGAGCAAATTCAACATCCCCACACACTCCAAGGTACATGAGCAACTTCGACATCCCCACACACTCCAAGGTACACGAGCAACTTCAACATCCCCACACACTCCAAGGTACACGAGCAAATTCAACATCCCCACACACTCCAAGGTACACGAGCAACTTCGACATCCCCACACACTCCAAGGTACACGAGCAAATTCAACATCCCCACACACTCCAAGGTAAATGAGCAACTTCGACATCCCCACACACTCCAAGGTACACGAACAACTTCAACATCCCCACACACTCCAAGGTACACGAGCAAATTCAACATCCCCACACACTCCAAGGTACACGAACAACTTCAACATCCCCACACACTCCAAGGTACACGAGCAAATTCAACATCCCCACACACTCCAAGGTACACGAGCAAATTCAACATCCCCACACACTCCAAGGTACATGAGCAACTTCGACATCCCCACACACTCCAAGGTACACGAGCAACTTCAACATCCCCACACACTCCAAGGTACACGAGCAACTTCAACATCCCACACACTCCAAGGTACACGAGCAACTTCAACATCCCCACACACTCCAAGGTACACGAACAACTTCAACATCCCCACACACTCCAAGGTACACGAGCAACTTCGACATCCCCACACACTCCAAGGTACACGAGCAACTTCAACATCCCACACACTCCAAGGTACACGAACAACTTCGACATCCCCACACACTCCAAGGTACACGAACAACTTCAACATCCCCACACACTCCAAGGTACACGAGCAACTTCGACATCCCCACACACTCCAAGGTACACGAGCAACTTCAACATCCCACACACTCCAAGGTACACGAGCAACTTCAACATCCCCACACACTCCAAGGTACACGAGCAACTTCGACATTCCCACACACTCCAAGGTACACGAGCAACTTCAACATCCCCACACACTCCAAGGTAAATGAGCAACTTCGACATCCCCACACACTCCAAGGTACACGAACAACTTCAACATCCCCACACACTCCAAGGTAAATGAGCAACTTCGACATCCCCACACACTCCAAGGTACACGAACAACTTCAACATCCCCACACACTCCAAGGTACACGAACAACTTCAACATCCCCACACACTCCAAGGTACACGAGCAAATTCAACATCCCCACACACTCCAAGGTACACGAGCAAATTCAACATCCCCACACACTCCAAGGTACACGAACAACTTCGACATCCCCACACACTCCAAGGTACACGAGCAACTTTGACATTGACATTTGATTTACTTGATTAAAACCGTTTGAAGAAGTGTTGGCCTGTGTGTTTGCTAACGCTAGCTGTGTTGTCCGCAGGACTACATCCACCGCGTGGGCTGCACGGCGAGAGCAGGGAGATCTGGGAAATCCATCACCTTCGTCACACAGTCAGTCACTCCTCCCTCCTCAGTCGCTCAGTGATTCTGCTGATGTTTGTGGGCTCAGAGTCTGTGTAAGTGTTCAGGAGAATCGATCCGTTACTAGCTTCAGTCTTTCCATACACCTATATATATGTAAATTTTGGGATGTCGCATATAAAACCACTGGATGGAAACGCAGAGATAAATTCTTAAAAAGTGCATAAGAAACATCACATTTTGTGCACAAGTTAAATTCTCAACTTTGGATGGAAACAAAGCTATTATTGGCTTAAGAACTGATGAACCAGTGTAGGATTTCAAGCTTTATTCAGGAAAGTCTTGATTAATTCCCTCTTCAGAGCGTCTGAGCAACTGTTGATCGTGTGTGTGTGTGTGTGTGTGCGTGCGTGTGCAGGTTTGACGTGGAGCTGTTTCAGCGCATCGAGACGCTGATCGGGAAGAAACTGCCCGCCTTCCCCACACAGGAAGAGGAAGATGCTGGTGGAGCGAGTGAGCGAGGCTCAGCGATTCGCACGCATTGTACGTCCTCCTGCCATGTGATCAGCTACTGCGGCGTGTGTGTGTGACGGCTGTGTTTCTTCTGTCAGGTGATGAAGGAGAGCAGCGAGAAGAGGAAGCGGCCCGAGCGGCCGAGGAAGAGGACGGCGAGCAGTCGAGCGGCGTGAGGAAGATGGTCAAGGGCGGTTCCTTCAGAGGAACTCGAGGCGGCGGCGGCTTCAAGAGAGGACGATGAAGATCCGGCGTACGGCTGTAGTTTCTCCCTGTCAATCTAATAAACGCTACATTCTCTTCTCCACTTTGAGTGAACTGTCCCTTTAAGATAGGGTTAGGGTGCATTATGAATTTCTTTGAAGCCGCGTCCCCCTTTGGCAGAGAACAGACCACAACATTACTTCTTTTAGAGGCGTTTCTCAATGACAAATACGCCAAGTCAAGACTTGTGTTTTTGGCGAGTTTGTCTTCGGAGAAGAACCCTGGAGTCCGGAGATTCAGCAAACACAACAGCGCTCTCGGTCCTCGACAGGAGTCCCAGTTTATAAAGGGGCTGGGCCATCGCGATTGGTTCACAGTTAACTGCCCAGAGTCACTCACAGCACAGCAAATTAAATACCACTTGGGGAGGCATGAGCCAAACAGCTACATGCTACATTATTACAAAAATATGGCATTGGTGTATTCAAAGAAGATTTCTTTTAAGTAATTTAAGTAGGCTATTCTTAATTTGTGGTAAGATGTGTCAATTATGTAGAAATTATTTATTTTATTTTGTGTGTGTATTTGTATGTATTGCCAATCATTTGCCAATGTCATTGTTTTTCGAGGATTAATAAAAAATTCAACCCCAGCACAGTAGGTGCTGCTATGAACCTACAACCTTATTTTGTTTGCTAATCATCAGTAAATGCATAAAATAAATGAAATGGGGGCTAAATAAAACTTTAATATGCTCAGATTCAAGTTCAGCCTTGATGTGCCTGGAAGATCAAAAATCAGATACTAGACAGGATATTGTTTTGGAAATCTTACAGATATTGTTCATGATGCAACAAAAAAATAAGATAGTTCAGTTTTTATGGGTTCCGGCACATACTGGAGTGTCTGGAAATGAAGCAGCAGATAAACTAGCAAAACAGTCTATGGCAAAGGAAACTATATGCAAATTGGGTATAGTAAATTAGAAATCAAATCAATAATTAAAAGGGAGATAAATAAAAATTGGCAATCGTATTGGGATAATGAGGAAAAAGGTAGACATTTACATTTAATACAACCATTGGTAGGTAGTGGAAGGAATTCAAGTGGGAGAAGGAAGGAAGATCTTTCCGAATTTTAGAGAAGACCCGCCCTCTCCAATTTTTGAGAAAAAAACAAATTGAGATGTTTACCGTGTCTACGCGGTGCATGACTTGTGCCAGGGCTAGCATCGCTAATCATAGCTTACGATACATTAACTTTTACTAGCAGTGATTTTAAATGGATTTCTCCAAATAGCATGACAAACTTTACCTGTCTAGTTGAATCTTCGCGACTGCGGCATCAGTGGGAAGCCCAACCTGTGCTTTTAGCGCACGCCAGCGTGTGAAATATTCACCCAAAATCACTCTGGTCTTGTTTCTATATTCTGCGGCCTTTCTCTTCTTATCATACACTTCGTATACATTTTTTCTCTTTCGACCCTCAGCCATTTTCAAAGGAACGGCTGAAACCGTAACTCATCACACATAATACACCTGAAAGTGCGCATGCGCAGAAAGCGAAAACTACGTACGGCGGCCTTACGTAAACATATCACCAGAATGATTGACAACTAGGAGGACCAATAGTCTTGATGATCCACCCGGAAAAAGAAAATCCTCCACAATACCTTTAATAATAAAGTTTTTAAGTAGAACAAATTTGATCTTTAGAATACAGATAGGCTATTAGTATTATTAGTATCAGTATCCCTCTCTGGAAGATGGTGGAGGAGCTGAACATGCAGCAACATTGAAAGCACGAGTCCTGATTGTTCTGGGAGTTGTGATATATTGTCTCTGATCTATTAGAAGCGCTATTTTTATACAGTTGAAATATAATACTAGCCTACTGTTATTGTGTCACGAAATGTAGTTTTAAGAGTTTTTCAGGCAAGAATGTAGTTTTTTTAAAGCTCAAATCTGTGGTTTATTTATAGATGTATGATAATTTGACTGAGATCCATTCCAGGCGATCACCGGGCGCTCGGCGCTCATGCTCCCCGCCTGGAGCAGCCTTTCCCCGGCTAGCCGTTCTGATGTTTGCCGCTGACTCTGACGTCTCTGTAGTGGTTAAACATGAGATATAATTCGTCTTGTATAGACCTAACAGGCGATCTTTGGTCTCGTGAATCTATAATTCGTTCCCTGGCCAATAGTTTTGGCAGAAGGCTAAGTGAAGTTTCATATATTTGAGCGCTGACTTTGTATATTTGACTAAATTGTTTGCCTTATGTTATTAAAGCTTTATTGTATAGCTTTTTGTACCTTTTACTTATACTTTTTTAATGGCTATTATTGATAAAAACTGAAATTTAACAAAAAGAGATAGGGTTGAGTTTTGTCATTTTTTTATTTTATTACAAGATCATCTGATCACATGTTGTTTATTGCAACATTTGTACAAATGCACATATTGCCTGGAATATGTTTAATATTTTTTTATTTAAACGAAAAGAGGCAGGGTTGTGTTTTATATTTATTTTGTTATAAATATAGCCTATAGGCTACCGTACATGCAGTGAATTTACCGGTGCTGCCTGAACCACATTTGTGTGCTTATAATGTTTAAAATGTATTTAAATGAAATCGAAAAGAAGCAGAGTGGTGTTTTATAACATATTTCGTTTTATTGTTGCCTAAAATGTACATACTAGAGATAACCGGAGTAGAGCGAGCTGAGTGTTCCTTTAGCAGAATTACTGGATCGCGTCCTCGGGGTCATTCTCCTGAGTCGGACTTTGCGTGGCTACTTGGTATTGAGAAACGCCTAATGTCGGCGCTTGTTTCTTGTGACAAACATGCCGAGAAACAGGAACAAGATCTGCTGTCTGTCATCCATTGTTGTTTACTAATGTCACTTTCTTCTTTGCGCGAAAATGACGTCGATCGCTTCTTTCCGGCAAACACCGCGCCTATCAAGTAAGGGAACTGTTGGCGGTGGAAACGCTCGCCGGATCATGGTTTACTGACCCCAACCGTACTGTACTGCTCAGTGGAAACGAGCCATTAGTACCGTACCCCTGTGCTAGGTACCCCAACGGAAGGGTACCCAAAAAGTGGTACGGTACGGTTCGGCTTTTTGGTACCATTCACAACATTTGACAGTGGAAACGCAAATAATTGCGTACCGAACCGAACTGTACCGTACCGTTCCGTGAAACGAGCCATTATTTATTGATATGGCCCAGGCACTGTAAGACGGATCTGGCTGAGAGTCGGCTGGGTCCCCGGGCCAGATGTGGCCCAGAAACTGGCAGACAGTGAAACACAAATTCAACCGTTTAAAAATGTTTTTTATTATAAAATTAACAAATACACTTTAATATAAACATGTATTAACAACAATGATCAGTGATGTCATCGTCCAGCTCAGTTCAGTTCTCATATAATGGTGTCAATGCAGGCAGAGCAATATTATTAAGAATAAGTGTCCCCAACTAAGCAAGCCAGAGGCGACAGTGGCAATAACCCAAACTCCATCAGTGACAAAACGAAGAAAGAAAAACCAGGCTCAGTCGGGGGGGCAGCTCTCCTCTGGCCAAACAACGCACATGGTGTGTGTTAGGGTTCACAAGTCAGATTGTGGATCGATATTTTGTTCAGCTCCTTTTGCTAGAAGATTGGAAAAGATTTACATCAAGGTAAAAGAGTAGTAAAACTCGAGAGCATGTAGATGTGAATTTGAGAACTTGTACAATAAATATTTACACTCACAGCTCCAATGTGAAAACCTCAATTAGGCATTTGCAACTTCTCAAATCTGCCATTGCAATTGTTTTAATTGCCCCTCCTTTCTCTCTCACCGCCACTCAGTTTGCAAATGCACAAGTTAGTTACGCATCTAATATATTGCGAAAATAGTTGCAAAGTCAATGTGTGAAGATTTGAAATAGCAATGGCAGATTTGAGAAGTTGCAAATGCCTAATTGAGGTTGTACTGCAAATGTGAATGAAAGAATACAAGTTTGTGTCTGTCATTGTATTTCTGTGAATGGCATTTTACACATTTGTGACTGCTTGTCTGCAGCTTCACATTCAGAATACAGGTTTGTGACTAATGTCTGCGAGTGAAAATCTCAACATTCAACTTCAGATTTTTATTTGACAGGTTTTCAAGTACAAATATTTATTGTACAAGTTCTCAAATTCACATCTATGTTCTCCAGTTTTGCTCCTCTTTTACCTTCATGAGATCACGCCGGCGTTGGTGAGAGGGGAGTTGAAGCTGGCCGTTGGGTCTGTGTGGAGAACTGGTCTGTTTCTCGTGGATCTGATCCGATGACTGTGCCGAGGACTGCTGTGTCAACGAGGTCTTCACAGATGTTTGTTTCTAGGTCTCGTCTAGTTGTGATGTTCTCGTCTGGCATTCAGGGCTCACTGTGGTCATCTTAGGGTGCAGGTCCACCATCTGGTCTGGATGCGGTCTAGATCCGGCTGACTACAGTAGCCTAACCTTGGGATAAGAATGAGACAGAGACTAACATTACCATAGATGCCATTCTTCTTACGATGTAACAAGTACATTCGGTGTAAGCTACCTTTAACGGATGTGAATTACAGAAATGTGAGAGTGTGTTATGTTTATGCTATGTTAAAGAGGTGTGTTTTTAATATAGATATAAACTTATCTTGTGTCTGCCCCTGGATCTGCTGCCGGTTCATGGATCCTCGATCTCCATTTCAGCAACATTAGGGGTTTCTCTGAACTGCATCTTTTAAATAAAGGAATAGATATTGTGAGGTCAAAATTCAATCTTTAGCATTAGCTTAAGCACATAGGTTTGACAAATGTTGTTGCCAGAGTTCACGCAGCAGTTTAATATATTGGTAACACTTTACAATAAGGTCTCATTTGTTAAAATTAGGCTAGTTAATGTGTTAACTAACATTAACATTGAACAATACATTTGTTTCCGTACTTATTCATCTTAGTTAACATTTAGTAAAAATACAACTGTTCACTTTTAATTTTAATAATGTATTAGTAAATGTCAAAATGAAAATGAACTAAGATGAATAAATGCTTAAGTATTGTGCATTCTTAGTCCATGTCTAATGTAGTTAACTGATATTAACGAATGAAACCTTATTGTAGTGTTACCAAAATATCTGTAAAAAGTGTTGGTGTCAGATTACAAACAGTGCGTTCGTTAATCATAGAACCGTAAACACCCCCACTGCAGTAAAAATGTTAAGAAGACAAGAAAACCATCAATTTAGCTACTCCCATACTACCATTTTAATTACATTATACTGATTTCTAGATATATACGCTTTAATACTTTTCTTTCTCTGTAAAGTGCACCTGCTCTAAAGCAGATTACGTTACATTCAAGAACACAAGACGTGCCAAAGACAATGGATCAAGAAGCTGCACTTATTTGGCAGCTTCTCGGAGTTCCCCACAGGAGTGTTAACATTACTTAAAACAAAATAAATTTTTAATTTCAGATTATAACGTTACACGTTGTCTCCGCGGGTATAATGCAGCAACAGCGGTCAGTGTAGTTCGATTCATAAATAAATTACTCTTTTGAAAGGTGAGTGAATCAAATCAGAAAGAGTCGCCTGTATAGAGAACTACGGCGCCGAAAGCGTAGTCCGACCGAGTCCGACTCCTATGATTCGATAACTAATCACTCGTTGAAAAAGACGAATTGACGGACTAAATTTTACCTAACAAAATGGAATATAACTCAATATCATTTCATTAGCTAACATTACAGTGCACAGTGTGCATCACAGCAGTTTTTCTAATAAAAAATTACTCAATAATCATCCTAAAAAGAGACCGTATAACGTTAGGCCTTCTCATCAACACTCTCCGCGACCGAATGGGTATTCTAACGTTACGTAGGCCCAGTAATCATCGCAAACATCTATATATATGACTATTTTTATCTTGCCAGTTAAAACATCAAACAACACTAGAACAATAAATTAATTAAATTACTTACTCGTTTTTTCAGCTGAATGATTCCTCTCGACACCGATGTTCTGACTGCGTCTGCAGGATGCTCCTCAGGATTTAAATTAACCGCCAAAACCCTTTTTCAGGCGGCTGAGTTCCTTAATTCTAGTAGTGGCCCGCTTGAGACAAAACGAACTCGGGCCGATGGTAAATACACGCAGCTACACCGAGTGGACCTGACACCAGTACAACTGCTTTCAGCCGATACTGGCCCATTCAGAAAAAGCCGTCAGTCAGCCAGATGTGTTATGCACAGTCGGCACGGATCTGGCCCATTATCTGTTCACCGATGCCGACAGTGACGCATTTCAGCCGGAATCGGCCCAACTGTGCTTGCTATCTGGGTACCTACAGTAGATGGCGGTAATGCTCTTTTTAAGAATGCGAACCGCCAATAAGCCCAAAGAAGAAGAAGTACACCCATAAAAGAAGAAGAAGAAGAAGAAAAAAACAAAATGGCAGATTATTACGATCAGGCGCACCCGGTGTCAGCCATTCACACGGCCGCGAGGAGGATGGGGAAGACGGTGTCCTTCCCCTCACTTGAGGTCGAGTTGCACCACGGGCTCAGGTAACTAATCTAGTGATATAGCCGCTATTTCTGTGAGTTTACTACTGTGTTTGTCAGAACTGTTCCTCGTGATTTCACCAAATGATCAAATGAAGACAAAACATTAATTACATTTCTTTTAATCATGAAATTGAACAAACTTTTTTTGTCAAACAACGTGCTGCACAATGAGCTTTACTGTTAAAATTAAAACATGGAAGAAAAATGTATTCCTTAAAATATAAAGTTGAGATCATAATTTATTTGTATTAGTGTTAGTATTATTATTACATTGAGATGCATCTAAATTCTACTGTACAACAGTAATATATTTCTGTCAATTTAAACCGAACTTTTATTTTGACGGGTTGCCGTGAAGACCTTTGAGTTTCTGTGTTTATGACATGACGATAGATTTCTCAAATGAAGCGGTTAAATGCTCACGGAGCGGATCTAGAGTCTGGAGAGGAAGTTCATGCATTCGTGTCCTCATATAGGCAAAAACAACAGGTCGAGCGTCTATATAAAGGCTAGATGTCTCGTCCGCGCTGTTGGCCAATGGTGGTGGACGTCCGCACCTGGCGGCCATCTTGTCACAGGCTGCTCGCTCACTCGTAACATTGTGTTTATGGTGCATGTACTTTTTAAATAACCATAACTTGCTCAATTTTCTACCGGGTTGGTTCGTTATAAACGTCAGAGATGTAGTTTGACACTGCACACTTATGGATAATTATGTATTAATTATGTTAACATTCATTATAGGCTAGAGGGAATGTGGAGATGACGTCACGCCGTGTTGCATTATGGGTCCGCCGCCATATTTACAGGATCGCGCCCAATACCGCTGTATTTAAATGCATGTGTTGGAGGCTGTGTTTGGATTTTCTGTCGAGATTTTAATAAACGTCGATATGGTTGTTCAGTTCAACTGCCATAGCAGGTCACACGATCGTTCAGGGAGGAATCTGGACAACGAAATACGTTTTTTCACCTTTCTTTCTTGGAAAAAACAACAAGGGAAGCAGGTCGAGGAGCTGCATAGGGAGCAGCTGACGAGAAGACGCCGGATCGCGTGTGGGTGCCGCAATCATGAGGAAAAACTTTACTTTCTGTCCTCCACTGCAGACTAGGTTTGTTAAAAGTTGTACAAAGCAAGAGGTTGTGTATTGTATATTCCTCGATGACTAACAGTTAGGAGGATAGTTGATGAATGATGTTGAATTTGTGGTTCATGTTAGCAGATGATAAAGACAGGACACCTTGCATGAATCAAATTATATTTATTTTGTTTTCAATTAAGTTAACAATTTGCTTTGATATTCTGTACATCTTTTTACATGCCTTTTTTTTAAAAAAAAAAATGTGAATCATGTTTTTATATAACTGCTTAATAAATACATTAAAGAGCATATTGTAGGTAAAAAAAAAAATCTAAATTAATATATAACCTTGTATGAAAATACCATATGAAAAGGTAATGCAGGATTTAAAATGTTTTAAAACGACATAAGGTCACTAATTTAGTAGATAAAGTAAGCGTTTCTTGGACTGCTCGTAAAAACGGCTTTTTTTTCAACATCGCGTCATTTTACGTCACGCTAGGGAGCCTCCGCCTCGACTGCATTCAGTGAGAGCGGCCGTGAGTCAGAGTGTTTTCGGTAGTTTTTGTATTTCAATCTATCATCGTCATGGTAAATTATTGTGTTTGTGGAGGTTGCAAAAACTCCGGCCTGTCAGGACATCGAGTCCACAGGTTTCCATAACAAGAAAAGGGACGGTGCTGTATATCTTTCGTGCCTGGTGCGGTTTGTGCGGGTGAAGAGACGGGATTTCTCTTCCGCATCGGCTTCGAGAAACGCGGTCGTGTGTAGCGTTCACTTCAGATCGGAGGATTATCATCCCGGCGATATGATAGAGTTTAACATGGGATGCCGAAGCAATATTGATCGTCGTATACTGTACCAATGGCATCAAATAGTGTGATATAGGTAGTCATGCCCTAAATAGAGGCAACTTGTAATTGAAAAACAAAATTACTAGGTTGATTAAATATTCAAATCTTTAATTTTCTGTTTATGTTATAACCCAGATGAAAAATATGTTTTAAAAATGTACTTGAGTATGTTTTTAGTAACTTACAATAGAAATATACTCAAGTATAGTTTTTATACATTTAATAGTATACATCTACCCTAAACATACTAATGTCTGCTGGCCTGATATACGATGGTAATAATCTGTACAATATTGTGAGCACAGTGTATATCGTTAGCGAACGTGTATCTAGCACGTCTCTCACCAAGACACCTGTCCTGTTCTCCACTGGTTCTCCTCACACCACAACTCAATGTGTCTCTGACCATTCTGTCTAACATTAATCCTGGCCTGTCCCTGCTCTCTTGGCAGCATAGCAGGCTCATAACAGGCTCATAACTGTATGGCTGTAGTCCGTCATACAAGTAAGTATTTCCTCAGCGTCCGAAATGTCATTGAGATCCATTGTTTTCCTGTTGTTTGAATCGACCGCTCTCCCGCCCGTTACGTCACGCCCACCACACCCATTTTCAGACGCGGAAGTAAAATTTTCTCACAAAAACGACTCCAGAAGCTTATGTAGCGTATTTATAAGAATATTTTAAAGAAAATCTAGTTCCTACATTATTTTTCTATACATTGACTCGTTGGGTCCTCTAACCTGCAATATGCCCTTTAAGTGACTTCTCTGTTTCTGTACTGATTGCATCCACAAAGACCCTTTAAGTACACATAAATGGGCAAAGATACATCAAACTATTTTAAATTAAACGACCAAATACCCTCATTTTTACACGTGTCAACATTGAATGATGACAATAAGGCACAGTTGTATTTAACAAGTTACCACATCTTGTGGCATTATAAAGTAATGTACAATTTTTTTTCTTGCACAACCTATGAAAACTTAACATATGCTGAAAATAGCAAGCTAACATTAACTATGAGAGCTGATTTTTAGGTAAAATAGTTTGAACTTTATGTACAATAGTAATCAACTTAGCATAGGCTTTGAACACCAAAACTAATTCAGATGTATCAACGTTGTTTATCGCGGATAGTTTGTCCAAATAACGTTTTTGGCAGTGGCATTTAGTTTATCCCGGTAGGGTCCCTTCTCCTTTTCTTTAAACATCTCCATTTCTTCCGTTCTTCTTCAATTTTACCTCGTTTTAGCCAAACACCCACTATTATACTGAAGGTAAACAGAGATCGTGCCTGTAAAGATGGCGCCCGCGTCCCATAATGCAACACGGCGTGACGTACCTCCGCATTCCCTAATAGCGTTAGTAAGAAACCAAACCGTTTGTAAATCCGTCCAGATTTCAGCGAGATAAGAGTATTTGTGTTTGTGCAGATAACTCGCACTGTGTGTGTGTGTGTGTGTGTGAAATGAAACTGCGCGTCGTCTGCACCAGCTCGAGCATGTGTGTGTGTCTTTGTGATCTACGAGGACATTTCATATGAATACACACCACACTATGAGGACATGGCCGGTGTCCTCATAATTCTAACAGTGTAGAAGTGCTTCTACACATAGAGGGAGCTCTAATCCAAAATTTCTCCACAAGTCCCCATAGTTCACGTTTACCTGATTTTGTGTAAAACGTGTGTATCGAGACAGTGCCCCTGTAGGTGGGTCTGGGGTACTGCACCTCCTCATGAATATTCGCTTGTGTATGGAATCGCAGCTTGTGATTGGCTGTGACCGCCGGAAGTCCTCATAATGTCGGGTTTTGTCAGAACACTGTGTAAAAGTGATTGCCTCATACAAGTGAGTTAATGCTTTTGACTATTTAAACATTATTGTTTATAATTTATCAATTGTCAATGAAATATATGAATGCAGAGTGACCCTGCAATGAAAAGTAATCCTTAAATATCATATAAGGAAGAATAAAAATAGCTTGAAAGCTGTTATCAATCAGTTTAATGGAGAAACGCGACCCTAACCACACTGTTAACTGCTTAAACTATACCATAGATGGCTATTTAAAGACATAATGGTATTATTATTTTACAATCTCGTTTATATTATAATCCATATGGTCTAATAATCAGAGGTTAGCGTCGCGTTTATTTCCTGTTTGGACCGGATGGAAACTGCAGCTGAGAAGAGAAGACACCTGTGATTTGGACCTGATTAAAGCAACTATTACTGGAAAGGTAAGGTGTACTGCTGTTTAATCGCTTGTTGGTCAGTTTGTCTTGTTTGTGCATGTCTTGTAAGCTCTTTGCTGCTCGGTTTACTGTCATAAAGCCGCTAGCGCCTGATGCTAACGATGCTAACGGCCTCACAGTAGCTGCGTTTACATGGTTCAATCGGAATGAAATCAATCCGATTGATGAATTCGAACACGGTGTTTACATGAACGATAAATAAAGTAATCGGGTTGATGTGCGCGTTTATATGTCACAAGATTCAAATCGGAATTGATTTTTTGACATGCGCACTGCACGAATATGCTGCTGTTCGCGCATAACTATTCTCCTCTATTTTGGTGCTTTATTTGTTTTAAACAGCAGACTTAATATATTTATCCGCCTCTGGTCATGATTTGGAGACGATGAGCATGAACCGTTTTGCCGTGCTGCTTATATTGATCATGCAGTAAAACCCCGCGCCCAAAACCAGTCGTCCATGGATGAGAGTCTGAAACAAGCACTGCTGGGACGCTGTCCTGCTCCACTTCACAGACGCGGAGTGAAATGAGAATTTTTTAATAACGGAACACTCATTTATATTCACTTTATTCACCAGGAAGAACAGCTTGTTCCGTGCGTCATACGTCATTACGCTATTTCAACGTCATTGCACATGCGCAGTCCTTTTAGTTTCGGTTTTCAATCCGATCAAGTGTTTACATGTTCTCTCGATAGGATTACAAAAGGAGTAAACCACCCCTTTCAATCCGATCAAAATTTCAATCGGATCGAGCTCAATCGGATCGATTAAGGTGTTTACATGAAGGTTTTTTAGTCCGATTGAGCCGTCAATCCGAGTATAAGTGTCCATGTAAACGCAGCTAGTGATAATAGCCATTCTGTTTACAGACTGTCAGGAGGGAATCTGAGATGCTTGCAGTGTTGGGGAAGTTACTTTTAAAAAGTAGTGTTTTCTCGTTACTAAAAGTAATCCGTTACTTTACTTAGTTACCCCCTTTGGAAAGTAACTTTTTATGTTACTCGTTACTTTTGCGTTACTTTTATGTTGCTTGACTTTGGGCAGAACCCAATATCTGTTCCTAAATGTGTAGGCCTACATAAAATTCTACCATGAACTCTTGGCTACTTATTGAAAAACTAGAAAAAAAAACTAAAAAAAAGGAGAGATTTTGAGATAGAAAAAAAATATATATTTATTTAAATAACATTTGAAAAACCTGTATAAACTGAACACCAAAGCACAATATAAACTATTGAGCGGTGGTGACGCGTTCATGAAAAATGTCACAAAGAACCGGCAAAAGAAATGATTATGAATATCGAATATCAAATATAGCAAGGAGACATTTTAATTGTTTATTAATAAACAAGTGTTTTCTTTGTCAGTCAGTGTCGGCTGCAAAGATAAAGTTGACGATGCTGACTCGCGATCTTCGCAGTAGTGAACGCGCCAGAGAGAAATGCACATTTCATATGGATTACATAAGCAGAGAGTCTGTTTTCTCTCGTTTTGAATAGTTTTGTTTTAAAGTACACATTTCAAGCTTTCTATATATTTCTCAGATCTTTGAGGCAAGTAGCTTGCGCTAAGTTTCGGTTCATTTATGAGACGAGCTCAGTCCACGCGCCGGCACGGAGCTCCTGAGAAGTCCTGATTATATTGCCTGCTATATTTACTGCTTATTTAAAGTTACTGCTTAAAATAAGACAATTGGTTGATGAAACATTGATTAAAATTAAGATACAATTAATACAAAACGAAATTCACTTTAAAGAAAGGCTTTCTACAAAAACAAACTTAATGAAGTGGTCAAAATCATGTCTGCCCACTCCATTTGTCTCCCGATTGCGCATATGCTCTTACTCATGCTTTTCACTTTTCATATAATCAACATTGATAAAATTTAAAAAATAAATTATTTTATTTAAACATAAATATGAAACTAAATCGTTTTCTTTAATGACTAGGCTACAACACGCAGGTCTATACAGAGACATTTTAATATCGGAGCGGGATTTGAGCGAACGCCGTCTTATAAGCATGTGGGGGTAGAGGTACGATTTTCGAGCAATCATCGAATATTATTTTGCTTGATATGCCAATCCTTAATATTTGGTGTTTTAAATGCCTGTTTGAGGTCTCTGTGAAAGATTTAAAGCAGTCTTTTAGTGTCGCTTTCAGAGCGGTCAAGTCCGAAGAACTGTTACGTCCATAACATTGTTTCTTTCCTCATAAATGCGAACACGAAAAATTCAATACAATTAATATTTTATGTTCTGTGGAGAGCCAACCCTTCTTCATCCGGTGGGAGTATTGCTTTTGGTTTGCGCAGTGTAATTCACAGAATTGATTGCTCTGCTACCAGCCTCTGTCACCTACCATGTGGAGCTTGTGACTATTGCAAGCGCGCAGCTGAGGAGACAGTGTTGCTGTCAAATCTGTCCATGGGAAAAATGTAACGTTGTGCGAAATTGAAAAAGGAACTACGTTTCGTTACCAAATGTTCAGTAGTAACGCGTTACACTACTTTTTACCCAAAAAAGTAGTTACGTTACTGTAAAGCGTTACTTTGTAACGCGTTACACACAACACTGGATGCTTGTCAGTTTAACTAGTGTTAGTTTGCAATATAAATGTAATTGTAACATAAAATAGGCTACCCATGATCAAAATAAGGAGTTCATGACTACAGTCTGTGAAGGGGAGGGGTTCCCCAGTACAGTATCCCAGGGCTCGAATTTCTGCGCGGGATTGCGCATAATTTTAATCATTCCCGCAGGTCTCCCATTTATAATGCGGGAAATTCCCGCAAACATTGATTCACTTTAGCATGTAGGTTGTATTAGTAAATTAATCCACACAGATTATTAAATATAAATCAGTCATTTTAAAACTGTCTGCGAGACGCAATTTCACAAACAGCGTGAGTGTTCAGCGGTGATGCGTCTTCTATCGTCTCTCAACATGGGTTGCACAAGGCAATCGTTAAGCGCACTGCAGGCGAGAATACACTCGCGTTTCGGGAATCGGGATAGACGGTCACTTGCATGATCGGGCCAGCATTGCATCATGAGTAACTAAAGTTTGCCATTTGCACGTCTTTTTAAGTCTTACCAGTTTAAACATTCACGCGATTTTAAACTATGCGGTGCGCGCTGTCTGAGAGATGCTTTTTTTTCTCTGCACACATGTATAGTAAAGCCGCCTCACAAACAGCTCGCGGGTAACAAAAGTTATTTTTCGTGGATTGCTGCAGGCAAAAGGTAAACAATGTCCAGGTGGGAGGAGCGTTGATCATGTGCGACGAGTTATGATCAGAGTTGCTTACAAGTGAAGAAGAAATGGCTCCTCCCACCTGGACATTGTTTACCTTTTCCGGCTACGGCACGGGACTGCAGCGCGAGACTACAGCTTGCCGTCTAAAAGACTATTTAGGTGAGTTGAAACAACGGCTAAGTTGCTAAACGCATCTTGTTCACATGTAGGGTCCCTGTTCATGTTGGACAGACATTTTAATTGCATTTTGTGTCTGTTAAGAGGCTTAAAAACGCTCTTTATGACGATGCCCCCATAGCTGCCGTTTTAGCTGGGTGCGCTCTGGGCATTCGCGGTCGCACCAATCCGGTTCGTTTTTTTCCCTATAGTCAGTACTCACAAAGGTCTAACGATCAAGATTCACTTAAAAATTGCCCGGAGTTCTCCTTTAATGAGCGAGTCATTCATTTAAACGATTCGTTCAAACGGCTGATTGATTCAGAATGAGGCGGTTTAATAATGGGCAATTGAATCTTTGACTCGAGCGATTCGGTCAAAACGCTGAATCATTCAGTAATGAATCATGGATGAGTTGCTCTGAGATGCGCTATGGTTCTGTTGTTTGGAACTATTATCGCTGCTGAAACAGAACAAAAACAGTCATTGCATCTAAAAATGTAAGTAACTTTTTGTTTATTGAACTGTTATGAAATCAATATCTCTGTTTCAATCGTGATGTCATTCTGGAAAACAGCACTCTGGTCATGTGTAGCCTTTATTGTTTCTTAACTATAATGTTATAAATAACTTCGCGAGCCTCAACAGCGCAACTTTGTAACCGTCCGTACATTACCATGATGGGAGTTCCGTGTCTTTGTTACACTCAACACATTATAATGATTTATCTGTCATCCACCCTCGATTGAATGGAATGTTGTTATTACTCGGCCCGCTCGATCCGCGGATTATGATCCGTGAATGGACACAAGTGGGAACCGCAACAGAACCGTTATGGTGGAAAAAGTGTATATGAGCACGTGACTGTCTGTCCGAGTTTTGTAGAGAGGCGGAGGCGGCACGAAATTTGATGGAGGCGGCCGCCTCATAATGCAGGAAAAACCCTGAGTCTAATACACCGTTGTTACCCTGTGCAGAAGAGTGACACACCCTCGGACAGACTGAACTAACTTTTATCTTAGTCTCAAGGCCTTCTTCCGCCCAGAGCCTTCCTCCCAGTAGTTTTCCATAGACGTCACTAGTTGGCCCACTAAGCCCCACTGCACCAAGTGGCCTTCTGACATCTAGGTCAGAGGTCCTTGTTCGTCTGTTCTCTGGAGTGTCTCCCTCTTCTGCCTCCCCAGGTACATACATAGAATCCTCTCTCATTACAAGTGAGAGACACACATGTGACATTCTTTGAATCATCTATATTTTACTAAAGATCAATGAATATCATGAAATTGCCACCACAAAGGTCATAAGGTCATGTGAATATATCACACAAATAGCAGGTCCTTGAATGCACTGTATAAAATACATAGTTGAATATTTACATCAACATACAAAACATCATCATTGTAAGTAGTATGGTCTGTTGTCAGTATGACCCACAGGTAAGGGATGTGTTTGCAGGTCACAGTACTGTGTGCCGAGTCTAATCATGTCCTTTATAAACCAGGGACGTCCTTTTAATACACACTGCCTTCACTTTTGTGTATGTGTTTAGCCATGTCCCCTTAAGTCATGTTAGTCCATCTAATACACTTTAATGACATGTATGTGTGTGGAATACACACTGTCCTTATAATTCCAGTTAGTCCTTATAATACAGTTTTATTTCATAGGCGGGGCTTGTCTATCTAATTAGCAGTTGTCCGCGTAAGTATGTAAAATGTCAGGTTTTTATATTATAAATTGCGTTGTGTGTATCCAAATTCTGAAGTGAAATCTGTGTTATATGGCGAGCCGCCCCCCAAAACAATGGTAGGAGAAACACTGGAGTGTTGTTACCATATAGATCTGCTATTACGTATCTGCCCTTATCTGCCCAAATCTTGAAACCTGCGTCCAAACTGCCTGGTTTAAACTTTGTATTGCCCCAAATGGGACTAAAACAAGATAAAGGGTAAGAGATGCCTAAATTTCTTCACATCATATACGGCAATCATATTTAGAACTATAGGATTGGAAACATTTTTTTTAGAGCTTTAAATTCTGATGAATATAAATATAAAGGCAGATCCGATTTGATAGCAGAAGATTCTATTTCCACTCATGGTGGGCAGTCTTGAGATAGAAAATAAAACATAAAACACACACACACACACACACACGTGTGTGTGGTATGTTTTATTTTCTGTTCTACACAGACACACACACACACAGACTTACTTTAATATGCTATTATACTCCATATAACTCCATGTAAAAGCCAGAAACTAAGCTTTTTTTTTGCACAGGCCTATCTAAAGGGTTAATGGTGCCACCTGGCTATCAACAGTAAAAATGATCCTTTTTACCTCTTCCCAACAGGGAAAACCACCAACAATCAAAAATGCATATGGTGTCATGGCTTTGCAATCAAAAAATGTGGTTATAATGGAAGTCAATGGGGCAAAAACAGCCACGAACAGTAAATGAGGGAGAAAGTTAAAATCTGATGCTGCACAAAAACTAACAATGCATCAAAACCAATGATGTTTCTAATCTTTGACATGTCCAAGACTGTGATAAAAGGTAAAAAAAAAATCCAGTCCACAATCACATTTTATATTGAAAATAAGAAATTGTGTTTTTTTCCCAAATCAGTGACATTTATGAATTTGGCAATTAAAGAGTTAAAATCCTGTTTTTTTTTTTTTAAATAGTAGTTTTGATCAGGACTGAGGTTGATTAATACATTTATGCAAAAAAAAAATAGAAAAAAATATTTATCTGATAAATTTTTACAGCAGTTTAAAGCTACTTTATACTGTATCTTTTCCTCTTTGTCACCATCTCTGTTCGAAATCTGCAATTGCCAATTCGCGGAATTATTATCTTTACGTGGGTTGTAAATCGGCATGAAACCGCGCGGATGAACAGTGTTTTGAGGCGAGTGCTGCTGTCAATCACCGCGCTGTGTAGATGCTGTCATTCAGAATCACAGATTCACTTTTTGAAAGTTTGACCAACATAAGAATGTTCACCGGAAAATGTCTTCTGAACAAGTAACATCCATTTTTGTTCTGATCAACTTAGGGGGAAAAAGCATTCAACATAAGCGATCGTTAGATTTAATCAGCGCGATTTACAGCAACCGTGCAAATTATACATTGTTCTCAAATTGATCATGTTAACAACATCAGCATTACGTGACTAATGTTACATTTAATGTGTTTTATGGTTACCTGTGTAGTTCAGAATTCATGTTCTCCATAAGAGCTAAACGAGAAAGGCACAACAAAGGAAACTCCATAACTACTCTCTGAATTAAGAAAACAGGTACTGTTACACGATTGAACTATTGAAATGTCTTGCTTGTAGGTGTGTGCCGGTTTCAGAATTGGTGATGACGGTTATGATGCGAGTCAAATGTGGGGGGGTGATTCATCCATTAAATGAATCACACACAGTAAACAAATCCTTAACAAAAGAAACCAACTTTGCAATGAGCATGCTTTGTTTTAAATGAATCACACACAGTAAAAACCTTTAAAAAAAACTTTGCAACGAACTTTGCAATTTAGACACGCAAACTGGGTGCCGGTGCGGTGAGACCTATGGGTGAGAGACGTACAGCTCGGGCAGATTCGGCTTGAAGTCGTTCATCCTCGGATGCGGCGCCGCGCGCGCTGTTACAAAAAAAACGGTGCATTCAGCCAAGCGAATGTGGTCTTGCCGGTCTTGCGCACCCAACGCGTCATTTTTGCCGCGCTCGTGCAGACGCGTCGACACAAGGCTTTAACAAGGCGCGCGCTTTGATCGGTCTCCCGAATCATCTCCAGCAGTGCAGCTTCCGAAGCACCACTAACTCCGCCTCCGTTTTCCTCGTAAGCTGATATTAGTATTTAAACATTCTCTATGATAAAATATGTTTGTAAAAATTATTTTAATAACACGGTTTTGGCGGTTATAGAGTTCTAATGACGGTGTTCAACTAAAACCGTCGGTCTCACGGTTATATAATAACCGTCACAGCCCTACTTACTTGTCCAGCAGAATAAAGCCGTCTCTTCTTCCGTTTCGAACCCCTTCAAAACACGGAGTTCACGCACCTTTCAAAAGCCCCACCGATGTGTATCCAATTGTGTTCGCATGAGACGGTTTCTTTCTCTTTCTCTAGCCACCTTAAATCCGAAGTACGAAGTCTTTTGGGTTTTATGAATCTCCATTTGACTCTGATGATTGTTGTTTGGATCTTTCTGGATCCGCCATAAGTTTAATCATGTACAGTGATGTGAGAAAAGCCTATACATCTCTACATCTCCTCACGCGCCGGCTAGCCGAAACATCTTCTTTATGTGTACGGGTGTGACGTCATGACGCAAAGACATGCTCGAATTTCCCGCGTAAACCCACCAGTACCACTGGAATTAAAATCATTATTACAAGCTAACCGTTTTGAATCTAGCTGTGGCAAGCAGATCGTTTTGAACACTGGCTGAATGTTTTTTTTTTTTAAATAATTATTTTGGATTATTTTAACTTAAAAAAAGTTACGGACTGCAGCTTTAAAGTAGTGGCTGTTTTCAGCCACGAACATAACGAAAGGGCAGTGAATTTGCCCACAGTGTACTGTTGAGTTTTTGAAAATTTCAAAGCATTTTCCCAAAATATGTGTAAAAATAAGATTTGTCACCAAAAATCATTCCATTTGCTGAAACAAAGTTATGGCCAAATTAAGGCTCAAAAATACCCCATAGTGGCTGAAAACAGCCACAACAGCACATAATCTCTTAAAGATGTGGAAAAGTCGATCAAAAGTGTGGGTACATTTCTCCAGGATGCCAACAGCGCGCGATGCAGTATTTGCGGTAAAATAATTGCAAAGACCGGTACCACGACAAATATGATGAAGACCTTGACAGTGCACGGAGTAAACATAAAAGTTGCTCCTCTTCGATTGGTAAATGAAGAGATACCTTGTTGATCAGTCTGACTGTGTTTATATTGCAATAAATAATAACCTACTGAATGTACACTGCCGTTCAAAAATGTGTTGGTTAGTCAATTTCTTTTCAGCAAGGATGCATTAAAGTTATCAAAGGTGACATTAAAACATGTGTAATGTTACAAAATACTTAGTTTTTAAATAAATTATGTTCTTTTGAATTTATTCATCAAAGTATCATGAAAAAAATTATCATATTTTCCAAAATATTAAGCAGCAAACTTTTTTCATATTTCTGAAGGGTCATGTGACACTGAAGTAATGATTTTGAAAATTCAGCTTTCAATTCATTTCAATAAATTACATTTTGAAATATATTCAAATAAGATTTTAAAGGTTTACTGTATTTTTTTTTATTTGAAAAAATTCAGCTTTGGTGAGCATGAGCTCTTTATAAAACATTTTTTGTTCCTTTGTGCACTGGCTAAGGAGCATGAGTCAAACTGACAGACATGTCTTATGTAATTTTTGTCAAAATGGATTTCATAAAATTGGTTTCGGAAAAAGTATCGTTAGGAACCAGTATCGAAATTGGCACCGGATTGAAAGATTTTGAACGATACCCAGCCCTAGATGCCACGCAGATGTGCTGTTCCTGGCTCTGGACAAACATGTTTGAATGCGCTGCCGAAAGATCCAGACGTCAGGGAAAGAAGTTGGATGCAGTTTATTAGCAGCATTTATATGCAGCGAGTTTTTGTCCCACCAAAGCCTTATTTGATCAGTGAGTGATGTAGATGAGTGTGACAGGGCGCATGTTACTGAAAGAACGAGCGGAGAGAGAGAGAGAGCCTTCAGACTGTCTTGCTCTCTCTCCCTCCTTCGCTCTGAATCAAAATCTATTGAGAATTGACACGATGGTAAAAGATCGGAAGACCGAAGTTTCACGTGGTGGAGCATTGTGTAGCCTACATGTGATACAAAATAAAAAATTGCCATATCAATGCTGCATCTTCACATATGGCCTGTGCATGCATTCTGTCCATCCTTTAGTCCTTTATCCTTTAGTCGTGTCCTCAAGAGTTAGGTGATCAGTCTATATAAATTCGTATTCTATTATAGAGATAATAGATTTCCCCTCTATATTATAAGTCTACCTTTTGCGGTACTCTTCAACCGTGTTCGCACTATAACAGTTTGTAGTACATATATCACTCTATATGTTCCCATGTTATATGCTGCCTCTTGGACAAATGGTACACCCTATCATTTCATTGAAATTAGTTATTGTTCAACTGTTATCAAATTATGCAGCAATAACCCGTTTTCAAGTGTCTCGGGTTACAATCGACATTAATTCAAAATAGTTTCACACTTTCCATGTGGACACGGGCTGATCCGTTCTTAGTTGTGGTGATGTTAATTTTCCATCAGCACCCGCTACTACTGTAAACCGTTCTGCAGAATCCGCACATGTTCTGACTAGGGGACGTTAATAATTTATGCATAAGCACTGACGTTAGCCAATCATAACACTGGGTGTTATCAATCATCAATTCATAAATCATTAATTCATAAATTAGTTCATTTAATCTATAAAGCCGTTCAGTTTTCATCCAACAGTGTAATATTACTGAATGCTACAGTATACTGTATCAGGCAATGATAATTCTGAAAGAAACCATGTCGAGAGCACAGATCAGTGGTCGACAGCGGACTTCCATGCGCAATCAGGTGCGCAATCAGGTGCGCAATCAGGTGCGCAATCAGGTGCGCAATCAGGTGCGCAATCAGGTGCGCAATCAGGTGCGCAATCAGGTGCGCAATCAGGTGCGCAATCAGGTGCGCAATCAGGTGCGCATGGAAGTCCGCTGTCGACCACTGATGTGACAGATAAACTGTGCGCTCATTTCGGTGACAGAAGAAGAATGCTCCACATACAAGCGTGTCAGGACTGATCACACACTGAGCTGTGTTTGTGCACAACATGTACATGAACAAAGCATCTACAAAAAGAATACATTCATCCTCCTTCCTCATCTTTCCCTCTGTTAGATTCACGGTCCGGGTCCGGCTGGGCGAGGAGGAGTTCCCGGAGGGGTCCGGGTGGAGCAGGAAGGAGGCGAGGACGGCAGCGGCCCGCATCGCTCTTCAGGAGCTGAGGAGGAGAGGGCAGCTGCCCGAGAGGGTGAGAGAACCACTGACACTGCGATGGATTTTCACGATTAATACCGTTCCGAATTATAAGACATCCGTTCAGGACATCAATATAATCCCGCGGTAACTAAAGAGCCTATCCTTTAGTCGTGTCCTCAAGAGTTAGGTGATCAGTCTATATAAATTCGTATTCTATTATAGAGATAATAGATTTCCCCTCTATATTATAAGTCTCCCTTTTGCGGTACTCTTCAACCGTGTTCGCACTATAACAGATTGTAGTACATATATCACTCTATATGTTCCCATGTTATATGCTGCCTCTTTGGCTAGGCTGTTTGATCAATCAAATTCAACAGTAAATTATTCTTATCTCAAAAGAATTCTCACCCCTTGATGTTGGTTCTCCCCAGAAAGAATCTTCTTGATTCAGTTGAAGGAAAGTGAACAGCACTCAATGATCCAAGGTCCAGTCAGATGATCATAATAAATGTAACAGAATTTATTAAAACAATCAAATGAAAAAGAAACACTTGTTACAGATCAAAATGAGTACTAACTAACAGATAGATACTAGCTAAGCTTGAAGCTTCTTGCCTCTGATAAAAGCTGGCGTATCAGAGTGGTGTTTGCAAGGACGAGCGATAAGTCCGTCTGAGTCTCCTTCTTTTATAGTCAGGTTTCCACCGGTACTCCAGCAGCTGCAGATTCTTCCATAGATAAGCAGACAGTTCGGTAGCTAACAGCAATCTCTTTCCGCAGTTAAACGCATAATATGGTAATAATATGGTTAGCTAGCAACAGCACACCCTAATTCTGAGTACATAGGAGGATGTGAGATAACATAATGTACATGATTCTTGGAAACTGTGACAGGCAGGGTGGGGGTCTGTGTTTCCTGTACATCTGTGCATCTGGTTCATGATAATAGCAGTTTTGTGGTCAAAAGGTTTTTTCCCTTAAACAAGTCATACATAGTTCATACACTTGATCATTCTTCTTACTCATTGTACATTTCATAGCCCAGATATTTCTTTTATTATGATCATCTTATTTGTTTCATACTATAATGATATTATAGCGAGTGAAATGTCACACACATATGGGCCATCTATATCACAACACCACAGAAACAGTGTGATGATAATTCTCAACGGTTCCCTTCAGACGATGTTTTATTCATTAGTGAACCGTCACCAGTTATTGTAATCTAGTCTCTGTGAGAGATGATTGACTGACAGCTAGTGAAAAGCATGAGGCTTTAGTTCACAGTAGTGTTGTCACGATACCGATACCAAGTCAAGAATTGCGATTTCGATACTTTTCCTGAAAAGGGAGAAACACTCTCAAATATCATTGCTGTGCTTTATTTTAAAACCAGGACAACATTCTAATCATACAACGCACTAATAAATGAACCTATGAACAGCAGATATGTTAAACATTTGAACAAAATATGAAATATAAAAAATAAATTAGAGCAATGACATTCAAGGTAAAAAAATAATAAATTTAGCACCATTATCTCAGTTATCATAAGAAACATAAGAGTTACTGGGAACTGATAAGATTTTATCAATGCCACTGACGATTCTGCTTATCGATCCGATTCTTTAACGATTCTCTTATCGATTCCTGATAGCACTGTGTGGAAAAAAGTAGTCTGATGCTTTTTCGGGGGGGAAACAAGTGGTTTTAGTTGTTTTAAAGCTTTCACTTGAGTAAGCAAACTGTATTTTTATGTAATAATTGAAACCTTATTGTAAAGTGTTACCGATTCAGACGTCTCGTGAGTTCAGTGTTGGAAAGATCCGTTGTTTAAACCATTCATTAAAACAAATCGGTTCAAATTAGTCATTAGTTTGCGAATTGGACGTGTCATTATCGGACGTGTGCGCGTTGTGATTATCCTGGCGGTTAGGACATCCCACACGATCTGTGTCATCACAGAAAATCACTGGATAGTTTTTATTGTTTATTTAAAGTGTGGTTTATGTCAGCTGAATGTGCGGAACGCTTTTCAGAGAAGATAATAGATCCAAAAAAATGAGGTGATTACAGCCCAGTCATCATGATAATACCATCGAGCAGGGGGATACCTAGAAGTATCTAGGTGTGGTTATTGACAGAGGTGGAAAGAGTAATAAAATATTCTACTCAAGTAAAAGTACTACTACTTCAATTAGGGATGGGGCCGATCCGATCCAGTATCGGTATCGGGACCGATACCAGCGTAATTCACGTATTGGATTTTACCGATCCAACCTGCGGAGATATCCGATATCCATGAGCCATGTCTGCGCTTTAACTGAAATGGCTCCAAAAGTGATTCCCGCCGGTTAGTCTGCTAGCTGGCTGCAAACTGTCGAATGGATTTCCTGAACGGAGGTGCGGCTCAATGAGACACTGAGCTTGAGCCCCCGCTCAAAAAATCCATTTCACAGTTTGCAGCCAGCAAGCAGGATAGCATTGAACTCGATTGAACTGCCAACATGTCGCGGTGTGGAAATTCTATGGTGGAAATACTTCACATTACAAGATGTACATACACCGCAGCAGAGCAAGACAGCAAAATGCAATGTTTGCAAAGCCGTATTAATTAAACGATTTGTCTATGATGCATTTTTGCTATTCGCAGTCCAGAGAGAGATCTCTCACGCGGTGCCACAGCGTGCACAACACGACAGCCCTGCTGATGAAGGAGGTCTCTACTGTTGCTAAATTGTGGGACGCTTTTAATAATAAAAAGAGCTATTAAAAGCACAAAAATCTGCGCAAGAGATGCTGTTCCCAATGCGGCGCGCGCTCCGAAACAGACCGCAACGAGACAAGCAAATTATACTTTGGGCTTCATTTGCGCGTCTAAACGATCAAAAGTAGCCTACACAAAATGTCAAAATGACCGGCTTGGAGATTCACTTAAACAGTTTATGTCTAAATTGGACGTATGGAAATAGTTGAGAAAATATGGTGAGATCTAAATAATATTAGATCTGCACTCGTTCTTAAGTATCAAGTAGCAGTATCAAACAACAAAAGGCAAAAAGAAAATCACTCACAACTCTTGAATGAATAACTTTAGCTTTAATAAGCATAAATCTATCTATGATCAACTTTGCAGTGATATTTTACTTTTGATTACTTTATTATAATTCTTTTTAGACCATACCTGAATAGTAATGTTAGTAGACCTTCCTGAAATTAAAGCAGTGTGTAGGCCTGTATCTTTGTTTAATTGTCCATTTTTTGTTTATCTATTGTTTAATATATTTGATGGGACATTGATGGGACATCATACTTGCCTGTAGAGAGGAGTTTATTTCAGCATCATATAAAATCAACAATAATGATAAAAATAATATTAAAGCAAACACCGCTCTGGTATCAGAATAGTATCGGTATCGGCCGATATCCAGATTCAGGTATCGGGATCGGATCGGAAGTGAAAAAATGTGGATCGGTGCATCCCTAACTTCAATGAAATTTTGAAAATGAAAAGTACAAGTAAAATTACCGGTCTAAAAATCTACTCAAGTAAAAGTAAAAAGTAGCTCATTTAAAATTTACTTAGAGTAAAAGTTACTGAGTTACTTTTTTTTAAAAGGGGTGGGGGGTCCCCTCTATGGGAATCCCCCATGTAGGGTTGTAATGGTATGAGATTTTCACAGTATGATAACGTCTCGGTTAGATATCACGGTTTACAGTATTAATCAATTATTAAATAAACTATTAAATCAATTCAAATTTATTTGTATAGCGCTTTTCACAATACACATTGTCTCAAAGCAGCTTTACAGAAAGTGCATTTCGGAAATGTACATAGAAAAATACAGTTAGTTAATCATGTATTAATTTAGGGCATAACATATCGCCGGCGTTGATTCGTCTCTTCACAGGCGTCGAGTCGTCTCTTCACAGGCGTCGAGTCGTCTCATCACAGGCGTCTAGTCGTCTCTTCACAGGCGTCGAGTCGTCTCTTCACAGGCGTCTAGTCGTCTCTTCACAGGCGTCGAGTCGTCTCTTCACAGGCGTCGAGTCGTCTCTTCACAGGCGTCGAGTCGTCTCTTCACAGGCGTCGAGTCGTCTCTTCACAGGCGTCGAGTCGTCTCTTCACAGGCGTCGAGTCGTCTCTTCACAGGCGTCGAGTCGTCTCTTCACAGGCGTCGAGTCGTCTCTTCACAGGCGTCGAGTCGTCTCTTCACAGGCGTCGAGTCGTCTCTTCACAGGCGTCGAGTCGTCTCTTCACAGGCGTCGAGTCGTCTCTTCACAGGCGTCGAGTCGTCTCTTCACAGGCGTCGAGTCGTCTCTTCACAGGCGTCGAGTCGTCTCTTCACAGGCGTCGAGTCGTCTCTTCACAGGCGTCGAGTCGTCTCTTCACAGGCGTCGAGTCGTCTCTTCACAGGCGTCGAGTCGTCTCTTCACAGGCGTCGAGTCGTCTCTTCACAGGCGTCGAGTCGTCTCTTCACAGGCGTCGAGTCGTCTCTTCACAGGCGTCGAGTCGTCTCTTCACAGGCGTCGAGTCGTCTCTTCACAGGCGTCGAGTCGTCTCTTCACAGGCGTCGAGTCGTCTCTTCACAGGCGTCGAGTCGTCTCTTCACAGGCGTCGAGTCGTCTCTTCACAGGCGTCGAGTCGTCTCTTCACAGGCGTCGAGTCGTCTCTTCACAGGCGTCGAGTCGTCTCTTCACAGGCGTCGAGTCGTCTCTTCACAGGCGTCGAGTCGTCTCTTCACAGGCGTCGAGTCGTCTCTTCACAGGCGTCGAGTCGTCTCTTCACAGGCGTCGAGTCGTCTCTTCACAGGCGTCGAGTCGTCTCTTCACAGGCGTCGAGTCGTCTCTTCACAGGCGTCGAGTCGTCTCTTCACAGGCGTCGAGTCGTCTCTTCACAGGCGTCGAGTCGTCTCTTCACAGGCGTCGAGTCGTCTCTTCACAGGCGTCGAGTCGTCTCTTCACAGGCGTCGAGTCGTCTCTTCACAGGCGTCGAGTCGTCTCTTCACAGGCGTCGAGTCGTCTCTTCACAGGCGTCGAGTCGTCTCTTCACAGGCGTCGAGTCGTCTCTTCACAGGCGTCGAGTCGTCTCTTCACAGGCGTCGAGTCGTCTCTTCACAGGCGTCGAGTCGTCTCTTCACAGGCGTCGAGTCGTCTCTTCACAGGCGTCGAGTCGTCTCTTCACAGGCGTCGAGTCGTCTCTTCACAGGCGTCGAGTCGTCTCTTCACAGGCGTCGAGTCGTCTCTTCACAGGCGTCGAGTCGTCTCTTCACAGGCGTCGAGTCGTCTCTTCACAGGCGTCGAGTCGTCTCTTCACAGGCGTCGAGTCGTCTCTTCACAGGCGTCGAGTCGTCTCTTCACAGGCGTCGAGTCGTCTCTTCACAGGCGTCGAGTCGTCTCTTCACAGGCGTCGAGTCGTCTCTTCACAGGCGTCGAGTCGTCTCTTCACAGGCGTCGAGTCGTCTCTTCACAGGCGTCGAGTCGTCTCTTCACAGGCGTCGAGTCGTCTCTTCACAGGCGTCGAGTCGTCTCTTCACAGGCGTCGAGTCGTCTCTTCACAGGCGTCGAGTCGTCTCTTCACAGGCGTCGAGTCGTCTCTTCACAGGCGTCTAGTCGTCTCTTCAGCAGGCGTCGAGTCGTCTCTTCGCAGGCGTCGAGTCGTCTCTTCGCAGGCGTCTAGTCGTCTCTTCGCAGGCGTCGAGTCGTCTCTTCGCAGGCGTCGAGTCGTCTCTTCGCAGGCGTCGAGTCGTCTCTTCGCAGGCGTCGAGTCGTCTCTTCGCAGGCGTCGAGTCGTCTCTTCGCAGGCGTCTAGTCGTCTCTTCGCAGGCGTCGAGTCGTCTCTTCACAGGCGTCGAGTCGTCTCTTCACAGGCGTCGAGTCGTCTCTTCACAGGCGTCGAGTCGTCTCTTCACAGGCGTCGAGTCGTCTCTCCACAGGCGTCGAGTCGTCTCTTCACAGGCGTCGAGTCGTCTCTTCACAGGCGTCTCTTCACAGGCGTGTTATATGTGATGAGGCCAAAATTGTTTGGTTAAAAATAGAAAAATAGAAAAAAAAAGGGTTTTACTAATCTTTGGTAAATAAAGAGTTGGTCAAATCAA
>JARWKJ010000240.1:0-15000 GCA_029959095.1 Rhinichthys osculus
ACAAAAGCTAAACTAAACTACAAGCAAGTCACCTCACCAAACCAGTACCTTTACAAATACTTTGATTATTTCAAGAAATTTCAACAAAATAATCTGGTTTTGTGCATCACCACCGATGTTACCTTTGTGAACCAAAGTAAATCCTGTGCGTGACAGCTGTACGAGTCGTCCACCTCAACGACAGGCAGCTGATCCTCTGAAGTCACCAGGACATTTTCATCTTTATAAAATATACAGGCCAGATAAAGACCTCTACAGAGAGGAAGAGAGAGGCGTCATGGATGATGCAAGACATGGTGTGTTGAGAGTTTGATTACACAACATCCATTTCCTGATGTTGTTTTCTCTCACCTTTTCAGATTTTTGACAAATTTGCTGGTGGGCTGGAAGAGATGCCTCAGACTTTTAGACACAGAGTGTTTCCTTGTGTTCAACGGGGGTTTGCATTGTTCTAAACACACAGGGAGCAAGTTATTGCTTTTCAACTTTAACTTAAAGATTCAGAAGGTTGCAGATTAGACTCACTAAATGAATATGAAGTGTACATAAAACACTGAGGTGAAAAACAATTAGTGATTGAAACAGAAAAAAAAAATAGTAATACATATAGGTTATGTATATTTTTGTTAGTGTAGCATCTAAAAAGGACTTTATGGAGATAATAATCTTCCAGACTTTTTAACTGACCCCAATTCAAGAGATTTAAAATCGGTGCACATCTTTATGCTGTGTGTGAATGGAAGTAAAGTATCTGCTTTGCTCAGACCAACAAAATAGCCGCATATATCACCGATGGGGAGGACTGTGTCTCTAAAGACCCTTTTATAGCTTAATTAGAGTTTAATGATCAGTGTTCAGACAGGAGCGAGCAGGCAGTGATTTCCTTATGGAGCATGTGATCACACGCGTGAGTGTGTTTTAGTCCTACAGTCAAGCCAAATTTATCCCTCTTAACTCACAGTAAAATAAACCCTCAGACATGATGCACTAAAAACAACAAACAAGACCCCCGGAGTCGCACCCAGGAGACATGAGCACGCGAGCTCAGCCCACTCGACCCCTCTGAAATATTAACTTAGCATTTGTTTTAAAGCGCTTAAATGTTTGTGGTCGCGGTCACTGTGGCTCGGCGTGAATGAGGAGGTTTTTCATTCAGGTCCGGAGTGAGTGAGTGAGTATTTACCGTGGCATGTGCAGTGACGGTGTGCCCCTTTAATTTGCCCCAGGAGCTGCTCTAACGCCTCTTTCAGACCCTGCTGGCGGGGGGGAAACCCGTCCACCTCCCTCCAACCTGCAAAATAAAACAGAAAAAACAGTGCATTGTGGGTGAAAACAACAAATGCATATGAAAAAGTATTTCAAATCACAACGTCTCTGATCTTTTCAGGTCTTTCGAAGCCGCAGAAGGTCTGAGATTATGTAATGTGTGCGTGCTAATCTCATAATAAATGTTAATAAAAAGTGCTAATAAATAATTCAGCATTCGCCTTATATCTCTGCATCGAACACACACAAACACACACGGTAAACAGGATGATGTTCTGATGGTGTGTTGGTTGCAGGCCGATTCACCGGGAAAGCAGGGAAAACATGGACACTCTATTCCCGGAATGTCTAACACAGACCCTCTCTTCAGCCCGGCTAACCTCGCAGAGAGCGTGTGTGCATGTGTGTGTGTTATGAAAGAGATAGAGAGAGGGGGATAAATGACACAAACAAGTTGTAAATAAGAGAAATTGTGTGAAAATAATTTCTGAGCATGTCCGAAAAGCGACGTGTGTATGTGAGCATGAATTGTAGAGGGAGACAACAAGTGTGTGTGTGTGTGTGTGTGTGTGTGTTTGAGTTGGTGTATAAGAGCCGTTCTGTCTGCAACTTTACAGCCTCTCACAGACATGCAAATATTTCCAGAGGGAGTCGAAATGGAAAACACAAACACACACATTAAATTAGCATGCTCAAAACACACACACTCAATGTAAAAAAGCCCTAAAATCTGGGAGAGAAAAGGACGGCTTGTCCTCACAAACATAAAAATGAGGACACAAATATTACACAAATGAAGCCAGACGTAAACACACACAAACAAACATAGATACAAAATCACACACACACGCACGATACGTCATGCAACTTCTTAGAAAGCAAAACATGACTAACATCTGTCCCGTTTGTTGTTGTTGAATATGTGTGTTTGTATACTCACTTGAGGGTGTAGCACAAGCAGGTTCAGATATCTGAGGTGAACTCCATCCCTTCATGTTATATGCTGATAACTGGACATGACAGCATGTGCCCTGTAAAAAGAGGTAGATCTGTGTTATATTTAAATATACAATTTTCCTTTATCTTTTGACAGTTAAGAGGTCATTGTACAATAAGAATAACTGAAAACATCCTTGTTAGGCAAAAAACAGCTTTTATTGAAATCAAGCTCCGAAGATTTTGTCACATCATGACATGATGAAAGACCGCCTCTGAAGAATTAGATCAACGCCTACTTCTACATCATCGTGTCTTTGGCGCGTTAGTGAGATGAGAAGGAGATAAGAGAGATACAGGATCACTGGACTAAAAACAACATTACCATCCTGCTAGGAAAGTGCTTATTTATTTTTAATTATATGTATGTCTCAGTAGAGCATTATTTGTTTGTCTGGTACATTTCACTGTGGATTTATTGGAAAATCAGTTGCAATTTCTCTCTCGCCAAAACTCCCGTTATAATCAATGATGCTGTCTCTTCACTGCACAATGAATCTCTTGTTTACATCGTGTTTGCACTGTTAGTTAGTTATGATGAAAGTATTCGTGAGCAGAAATCGAGTTGCAATGATGAGATCACTGCATTCATGCGCTCAACAGATATATCTGTCATCTATATCAATAAAAATAAATTAAAGCTTAAAAAAACACTAATAAAAATGACAAAACATCGCAAAATTACCAAAACTTAAACTATAAAAATCAAATAAATATTACTTAAATGACACTGTTGTGCTCAATATATTCTATAAAATAATTTTTTGCTTGTTTTTATCATCTTTCTTCACAATGCTCTTCACCTCTGAAACAACTTTGCTTTCCTCCTGACACAACCAATATAATAATATAGCACAAATTTAAAAGAATCACCCAAAATGAAAATTCAGAAATAATTTACTGTACTTCATCTGTTGAACATTAAAGAAAATGTTTTGAATTTACATTTTCAGAGCTTAAAGTCCTCCAAAATAGACAATAAAGCACCAAAATTGGCAACTCAAGAGGCCTCACACCAACCAATCATGAATAAAGTTTGAATATGCAGATGTGCAAATGAGATTTAAGAGAGCAGTGATCTGCTCCATCATCACTGTTTAATGCACGAAAGAAACATTTTAGTTTAGTTTAGTTTAGTTTAGTTTTAGTTTAGTTTACACTTTATTGTCCCCTTAGGGAAATTTGTCTTGGGCTCAGTGTATATGCTGCATTTCCAGAATAAAATTAAAAAAATATTCTAAATCCATCACAGAATTAGTCGATCACATGATATAGCTCACGAAAACAATCTGTACAGAAGAGCAAAACATGTAGACCATGCAAACGGTCATCATACTGCACATCTACAAAGACAACTATTATCACCCAAATACCGGTACATGAACCTAAGACCAGCAGTGAGTACCAACAAAAAAATAAAAAATAATAAAAAAATAATATAAAACAGTAAATAATGTTAAGTAATCAATCCAAACCAGAGACGTCATAGGCCTTTGTCCTTGTCATTCAAAGTCATTCATTTTTAAACCGGTTCATTTTAAATTATTATATCTTAGAAACAGTAAAGTAATATCAAAATAGTAATATAATTTTTTTTTAAATGACTTTAGGTTCTCAACCGTTTTTGACTCCAATCAATGCATTGTAATATTGTTTGTAGTACTATGTTTTACTCCATATACTAACCGCTGTAAGTCCAGTGATGTCATACTGGAGTTGAGTCACGTCTTCAATTACCGCCTCACCGAGCAATGGAGTAAATGAAGGAACGCTGCTCCAGCTCACTGAGGAACACACAAGTAAGCAGTCATTTAGAAGATGCACTGTACTGTACTAGTACTACCACCATGCTGTGGGCATGCGCCTACTAGTCACGGATCATGTGACTTCAACAGTACTTGTTCTATATGGCGAAACAAACTGCGACCTGGTGTATTTGTGTATCGTTTGTTTTGTATGGTAACCCTGTGGGGGCTAAATATTTTTGTATACTGAAGTGTATTTGTTCACAAAGTCTGACCAGCAGGTTTCTAAGATGTCTGAACCACTCAGAGACCATCTAATCTAATGTCTGACAGAAACTACAAGCGAGTGTGATATGTCTGTTCTTTTGACACAGTTTATGACATTATTATCATTAACTAACTAATGCTAAAACTAAAATTATTAAAAACATTTCTGTTTAATTGAAATAAAACTGAAATAAAAATATAACTTAATTGAAATAAAAAAAGACAAAAGAACAACTAAATTCTTTGACAAAATGCTTTTGCTCCTCTTTTGTAATTCGCTTTGAAAAATGCATGAATGTAAATGTAAAATTGAACAAATTAAAAGCCAATTGTAACGTGTATAGTCATTTTTAGTTTCGTTTTCACTGTGTTTCCTGTGCTAGTGTTGCCTTAGTTCCTAGTCACCGTTATTTTCCTTGGTTGTTCATTGATTTCAACCTGTTCTGTTTTCCGTTGATTACTCTATGTCTGTATTTAAGCCCTCAGTTCATTGTTGTGCATTGTATGTTCATCATTGCATTGTGTTGTCTATGTTGATTTGGTTGTTAAGCTATGATTATTATTACTCCTGTTATCTCCTGCATGTTCCTAGTCTGTTTGTTAATAAAGTGTGTTTTGTTTTGGATACTCCTTCGTCGTGTGCTCACTACAGCCAAGCGTGACAGAAATTCTAAATATTTATAAAAACTAGTAGTATATAAATGAACACTGGATAACACTAGAGGTGTGAATCTGGCAATATAATTTGTGAGATATTTTCATTTCTCACCCGCATCTCACTCGGCTGTGTGGAACATATTCTCTAGCTGGCCGTCAAACCGCTGATGCTCACCAGCGAGTCGATGAGTCAGTCGTGTGTGTTCATGTGTTTTGGTGGTATAATCTAAATCATCCCTATAACAGGATGAGTCAGGGGTCACTCACCGCGGTATTTGGTAATAACAGCAGAGTTGTGACAAAGAGGCTCTTGGAAGTAAACTCTGAGACTGTTGATACTGCTGACAGACAGATGAACGTTGCTGGGAGGTTCAGGAGGACCTGAAAACAACACAAATCACTCAGAATCATGACCAGCAACTATAACCACATTTGTGTGTGTGTTACTCACTGGCGTGTGTGTATCCTGTCTGCATGCGCTTGTAGAGGCGGAGCTTCCATTCCCATGTTTTCAGCTGTCTCTCTCTGTTTGACTCCTCCCTCTCCCCAGGCTCCTCCCCCGTTACCTGAGCAACCAGCTCCGCTATGCGATGCTCCGCCTCTTGCACCAGGGAGGCCAGGTGAGCAGCTCTGCCTTCAAGACTTAGAACTAGAGAATACATAAAAGAGATTTCAGAAATATTTGCAAAACATTTTTTAAATATTGAAAAATTAACATTTTTGTTAACCCCAAGAGCTAAGTTTCCAATTGTGGAATTCTACATCCACCATGTATGTTTTAAACATTTCATTTCCAATTTGGAAAAGAATAACGAGAAAGGAAAAGACGGCTTGTTTTTTATTTTTTCGTTTTGTTTAACAAACCAAAAACCTTTTTTTATTGTGTACAAATTGGTTTATGGCTTCAATATTTTATTTGCACATGTGGGTGCCACCGAAACTCCCTTTTTATCCGATTAGTCAGAACAATTCCACTGATAATTCAATGTATTTCCTCCTAAGGCTTTGAAGCTACATCCATTCATATACTGATCTACAATACACTTGTGTAAAAAAACTTGAGTGAATTTTAAAAGTATATTATAAAGTTATGAATGGGCCATGTTCGTAACCAATGTAAAAAAAAAAATGTATATAAGCAAATTAATTCCAATTATCTTTGATAGTTATATTACTTTATATCGTTAAATTGCAAGAAATGTCCCAATCATATTTCACCCCAAAAATTTGCTGGAAAATGTTCACCAAAAATTGCATTGCTGTAATAAAACAATAATAAGCATAAATTAAGTTCAGAACAGCAAAAACTACCATGATACCAACATTTATTAATTTAATTAATTTTTTTAAAAAAATATATATTTCAAATGACAGTAATAAGAATGGGAGGCTGCTTAATTAATGCAACAATGCTAAAAAATCGTAATGCTCCTAAAATTACACTTCATATTCATTATCCAAAATATAACATAAAATAATATAAAATATAATATGGGATGAAATATGACCTGAGTATTTGATTTAAAAACATTCATTAGAGATAATGATAACTACAGTATAAAAAGTGTGGGGGAAACTGACATTATGTTTTGATCTTTGGTGTTGCATACCATATCACATTGCTGTTGCCGCCGTTTGATTGAAGCAATAAGCCACTACTGCTTTATTGTAATGTATAGCATGTGGCAAACATCTGTAGATGTATGGTTTATGATTCATAAAGTGGGGCTCGTGCTGCATGCGTTTGATCGCAGTAAGTGTGTACTCACAGTGGGGACTCTCTTTGGCCCCGGCTCTCAGCAGAAGCTTGGCCATGGGGACGTTGTTGGTCATGATGGCGATATCGAGTGGCAGCAGGCCTTCACTGTTGGGTGTGTTTAAGTCCAGCTCCTCCAGACTGAAGGTGCTCAACAGAGACTCCACAACATCCAGCTCCTGATGCTCCACGGCTTCAAACAGAGCCTCGTTGCCCTGGAACTACACATGCATGCACAGATATATCTCACACACGTAGAAAATGCATGCAAACACATCCATGAATGCACAAAATTTCAATGCCATTTTTTACTATAAGGTTTTTGAGTTGCAATATGGTTCTTCGAAGGTTAAAAAAGGTTTATTTTTCAGTATTGGTTTTTTAAAAATAAGTTTTTTTGGATCTTCTCAAATGGCATCATCAACTGCTAAAGGTTATTTATATGTCAGTCAAACAAGCTGAAATGTCAAAATTCAATAGTTATATGAGACTAATTTGGTTTCTACTATTGTATAGGTCTTGTTTAAGTGTTTGCACCTCACCATGGTGGTTTTACGCGGATGGTCCTTGTCCGACTGGCCTGGGAGTGCCGTATCTTCCAGAAGCAGGTTCGTCGTGCGAAACTTTCCAGACAGGTTTCTGTAGAGGCGTCGTGCAGCACTCGGAGGAGACGAACATGACGTGCTGGAGCATTTGCGTGGAATCAGAGGATGGGGGTCTGGAATCTGTTGAGTCATTTTGGATTCGGCCCTGGAAATAAAATTACACAAGAAAAAATTACGAGGAATAAAGAAAGATGCTGCCAGCACTGTCGTCAGGACACAAATAATAATAAAAAAAGATCGTTAGAGGATAAACACATCATACTTATAACATTTTTATTTTTTAACAAGAAATACACCACAAAAACATTTTTAATAGGCATTTTTTATTTCTATTAAACATATCAGTAACACTTTACAATAAGGTTCTATATGCTAACATTAGTTAGTTAACACGAACTAGCAATGATAATTCTAAAACAAATTAATTTCAGCATTTACTAATACATTATTAAAATCAAAAGTTGTATCTGTTAATATTATTTAATGTACCTGAGCTAACTTAAACTAACAATAAACAGCTGTATTTTTTATTAAATAATGTTAATAAAGATAAAAAAAATACTGTAACAAATGAACTGCTTATTGTTAGTTAATTTTAGTTAATGCATTAACCAACGTTAACTAATGGGTCCTTACTGTAAGATCAATTTACGTTAGAAGCCAAATTAATGTAAGATAATAAGATACGTTTATTTTTCTAAATTTGGTCTCAAAATCTTTCTTGCAACTAAGTTTTCTTGTTTTAAAAATAAAGCACAAAATAGTGAGGCTTATGTAAAAAAAAAAGTCACCAATAGACTAAGAATGCAAGGAAATAAAAGTAACATTTTAAGAATCAATAACTGCAAAATCCATTTTGATTGACCGCTGATATAATTCGAGGAACAACATGTTCACCCTGATATCAAGATTCATTCAGAGGGGCTTCAGATTTGGAAACAGAACAAAGGGCTCCAAGAACTACAACTGTCACAAATGTTCTCGTATTAGGACGGACCATTGTCCGCGTCGGATGCAGGCGAACACCTCCGAGTGCTCTGATAATAACGTGCTTATTTTAACGGGCAGGTATGTGCTGTGAGCAGATAAAAGTGGGTATATTTGTGGCAGCCCGGATCAGTTTCAAAGGCGGCTGATCTCTGGGCTTAAAGTTTCTCCTCTTGTGCTGAACACACGGGCTGCCGAGCGAACAGCGCGCGCACTCACATGAAAGACTAGCAGATGAAAGAACGAGGGATAAAGAGAGAAAGACAAAAGAAACAGGGACACCACATGTTAACACAGCGGTCTCAGCACCCCATCAGACGAATAGTGATAGAATAGAACAGACACACACACACACACACACACACACACAAAACAGTTTCCCACCACACAATTACTGTGAGGAGACCACACTGAGAATATTGGATTCCAAAGCATATTTAAACCTGGAAATTAGATAATTTTTTGAATATTAAAACATTTACAATCAAGAAACATTGTGATATTTCGGATATTTCTATGTATTAATCATATGTAAGTAAATTAGCGACATTGATCATGTGACAGTCTGATTTTCCTCTTCCATTGAATCTCGAGTTTTATGTAGCTTCAGTGCCAAAAGAGTCTCTTTTGTGACATTTTTGAATTCATGTTGATTTTTGTAATTAAAAAATGGTATTCATTTAAAAAACGTAGGACATTTGGACAGGACTGTACACACAGCATCAAACAATTATTTACATGTGCACACAAACACACACACACACACACGCACAGAGTCAAGTTGGGGGCAAAAGTGCTCAGATATCTGGGGATTGTGTCTGGCATCACATCAAAAGGCAAAGCAAAATTTAGCACACAAATACGAGCACATTTAACACGTCCAGTAAGTCAAGGCTAAATGAGAATAGGCCATAGTATGGAAAATTTTGTGAGTAATGCCTCCGTCTAAGAATAATAGCCATTGAGAACAGTAGGCGCATATAAACACATGCAATCCCGCACACATGTGCATGTGTTGAGCTCACTGATGGTAAGAGATTACTCTTTACCGTTTCCCCGAACACATGTTCACATTTACCTCCGAGATCAAACTCTACCCGATACCACTGCTAATGTGGCCGCCGGTAAATTATCTGCCCCGTTTCACGTGAAACAATGATAAAAGCTGGAGAGGTCGTTCGAAGAGTTTGTGTCACTTGTTTTAGATCTGATGTTGCTATACAGAAAATAAATGACAACTTCAACGTTCTGTTGCTCGCTGTATTCTGACCTATTCACCAGCGCACTTGTTCTTCATCTGAAATGATTTTTCATTGACATCATATAGGCTAGGCGAGCTATTCAATAATGTTCACTAATAGTCAAATCGATTTTTATGAAAAATGTAAGTAAATGTCATGAGATTTTGGGTCGCAGACGGCAATTCACACTGACTTTGAATGTCACTTTTTACATAACAGTCAGACAGATAAACAGACAGCAACGGTTGGGAATGAGTGAAAGGTGGGAAATGGGAAAAGGTTTAAAACTGTTAAAGTTTCGACTTTCAAAGGATAAAATGTTTTTGCATAAAAAAGTTTATATATCGTCTCTTGACAACAGCAAAATGTATGACTATAGATTATGTATATTTAAAAAATAAAAAAAACATAATACACAATTATCAGTAGATTATTTAACATTTAATTTAGAATTCTGAATTTAAAATCTGGAAAAAATTAGAATCTAAATTTAGCTCTTCTATATAATGAGGCATTAATGAAATATCACAATTACAACTTGCATTTTCTACTCATTGTATTAAATTAATATTGTCTTACAGAATATTAAAGCACTAAAATCAGGTAACACTGGTTATGGCATATCAAACTAAATTATTTTCTATTTCTATTTTCTACACTATTTCCTTACTGTATAGCTGTAATCATGAATAGACATACGTTTTTACTTGTTACGCTAATTCTGAGATGTAATGAGGTCAATAAAGTATAAATTTAGAGATACATTTTTGATCCTAATCAACTGCAAAAAGATGCTGAGATGGACTTCACGTAAATACATAAGATGCAAGAGACACAACGATCACAATGCACGGATGTGTGCGAGAAACACCAATCAGGCTGATTCTTTCACGTCGTCATCAATCAAACAAAACAAAATGTTTAGACATGTACGCAAAGAGCGGGCGACATCTCTCTTTCTTTCAGAATAGTTGGTTATAACAGACGTAAAGGGGGCAGAGGGACTCCTCTACGAGGGTTATATGTGGCTGCGAGAAGGAGAGTCGGAAATTTGATTCTTGGCACCAGACAGACTGCAGTCCGACCAGCCAAAATTTGGAGGGGGAGTGTGTGTGACAGTAAGCAACAGGAGGGGGGCAGCGAGGACAGTATTCTCGATTAGTGTGTGTGTGTTACTAGGGTCAACAGAACCCCTCTCTCTCTCTCTCTCTTGTGTACTTCAGGCCTAGTGGAGCCAGTCTAACCCTTCGACCTCTCACACACACAATGGGGAATCAAAGCTAATCAGTTGATTCCCTCCCCGTTTGAAAGACACGCAGACAGGTTTGCATGTCACCACAGAGATCTTCAGCAATCAGAATCTCACAAGAACGTGTCCAGCTCACATTTCACCTTAAAACTCAAGAAATTTGTATATTATATTCTGCATAAACAAAGTATATTTGTAATAAGTGCCTTTATTTTAATGACAATTAAGCACTTTTCCAAAGAATATTCTCATTATTATAATGCATCTGGATGTTTTACCTTTTTCAGCCTTTTCTCATAATAAATTTACTAAAAGGCAAGACACTACATAGGGTAAAAATAATGTAACTAAGAGAAAGTTTCAACTTGATATTCCCTTGTCTTGGTAGCTGTCTGTTGCGGTGCCCTGTAAACAAACTGTTTTTATCGGTGATCTTCTGCACTTCATGAAAACCACTGTCGATTGTTGCTCTGATGTAATTTCGTTGTACTTCTAATGACAATAATAAAAAAATAATAATAATAATAATAAATCACCAAACGTTCCCTAGTTGATTAATCACAGTGCATCAAGACAACTGTTTCGTATTACAAGTTCTCTGAAATGTTATGTTTAAATATGCAAATGATACATTCATTTAACTAAACATGCACTAATTTGCATTCATTTCCAGAGCAGAAATCTGAATGTACTGAAAAAAATTATATAAAAAAAAAAAAATGCATTGCATTTTGAATTCAACACATGCAAACAGATCAAATGTAATCAAATAAACCTAAATGTGTATTTTGGAAGTTCTTTCCACTAGTCTGAAAGAAGACAAGTTGCGGATGTAAAATAGCGCAAAATCTTGAAATTGACTAGTGCATGAAAAAAACACACTGGTTTTGCCTTAAAAAATGTTTAAAACCTTGGAAAATATTGTAAAATTTAGTTTTTTTTCACAATTAGACCTTTTTGCATTACAGCAATGGAAACATCAGATTGTAAAACATCTAAATAATACAAAAATAGGTTTTTCATTATGTGAAATATAATTTCTTTCTTTTGATTTTGGGGTGAAATGTGTTTTCGGCAGCATTAGAACAGGAACAGGAGTTTGTTTAACGCAGTAAAGGCGTAAGTCTTTTCCCATCACGCGTACGTCTGCATGATTGCGTGTTTCTGCCTTGGCCGTTTGCGTTCTAATCCAGTCAGATTAAGAGATTAAACGCGGGAGTATTTGAGTGCATGTGCCGGTATGCGGGTGTGTTGTCACAGTAGTAGTCGCTCCCCTGTGAGAGTGTTTGCTGTGTCGAGTTCAACTGCCCGCCACCTGTTCGCCCCCCCACCCCAGGGGGCAAATCTCTCTAATTCTGATGAGCAGAGACAGAAGACCGTCGCCATGGGGATGTTCTGCAGGGGGACGAGAAGCGCATGTGAGCACAGGATCAATCAATGTATGAATGCGTGTGCGCGGATGTGTCTTTGTGCAACGGCCCCGTACGTGTGTGTGTGACGTTAGGCCAGTCTAAGAGGCACTGGCGACAGACAGCTCGGCGTGCAGGAGGTGACAGGGAGTCTGCGTGAGTCTCTGCGCGGTCCCAAAAACAGGGGGGCCCAGCCCTCATCGTGCCCAGCCAGGGTGACTACATCCTGGGGACAGGCCGCCCCGAGACTCCCCGGAGTTATATGCGTCTCTGGAGCCCGGCTTCCAATTTGCCATATGCCATGACCCAGATGCGGCCACCGATAGGCACCTCTTCTCATGCACAAAGAAAAGCACATAAACTTAAAATGGAAATAAAAAGTGCATACAAGATTACAAAAAGATTGAAAGTCCATTTAAAGACCTTTTAAGGTCATCTGAACATTATGGCACAGCTCTGTATATGAGGTTGGATATATATTATATACAACAGTCTGTAACTTTATTATCGCCCAGCTCTTTATATAAAGTTGGATAAGAATGTCTAACTTTATTTGCATACGTACATTATACGCACATAGGGCAATATATACTATAACTATATTATCGCACAGATGCGACTATATGGCATAAAGATATTAGGATATTAAAAAAATGAACTGTGATTTTCTAAGAAGCTGCTTTAAAAAACAATTTGTGAAAGGGCTATACAAATAAATTTGACTTGACTTGAAAAATTGTGTTGCCAAATGAGTAATTCTGGTCAAAGTAAAATAAATGCCAGACAGATTCTTGTGCCTTATGTGTATGTTTATCATCTCAGAAAAAAAAGCTCCCATGAAAAGCTCATCTTTTCTGTATGCATCTTGGAAGTGACTCCATTTGTGAGTTTTGGACATGCAAAAGCCGTGACAGATGGGGAGGGTGGAGAAGAGAGAGGCAGTCATAACTGGAGTCATGATGTCTGTGGAGATGAGCAGAGGAAAAACCATGGGAAAACAGCAGCGTTCAGAGCCAACATGGCTTCCTTGCAATCTTTTGAGTCCAAATGGCTGGTCAACCTCTCTCAAACTGGTTTTTAGCTGTTTAAAGGCCAACTCACACTGCATCGACAGAGGCAGACTAACGCTGACAGTCACCAGATTACAGTACGCCACTTCTCAGATATTCTAAGACCGATTCAACATGTTCGCTGATCCGACAAAACCCAACGAAGTCTGTTGCCGTCTGTCGGTATGGGCTTTAAAATGACATTATTTCTAACATAGACTGAGGCTCATTTGCTGTGATGTAAATGTTGGAGTAAAAGTACCAGTCCACGCTGAGAGAGCGCCTCCTGTAGGCTGGAGGTCTGGACGGCAGGCTCCTGTCCTCCTTGCTGTGTTTGTCCTTCAGAGAGAGTCGCTGAGTCAACTTCACAATCCCAGACTCAGTCCTGCAAAACACAGACACACACACACACAAATAGCATGATTACTGTAATTAATTGTCTGATTTACGAAATGTTCCCGCTGCCAGAGATTAGTTCAGAACTTTACCAACTGTTTTCCATCGTAATGTTTCAACAGGTTTCATGTGTATGTATAAATATTTAATCTTCAACTACAAACAAATAATATATTTAACCATTTCGGTGTCACTAAACCTTCAGTTCAATCAAAAATCCTTTTGCCCAAAACTAAAAGGAGGAACCTCATGAAAATATTTTTTATGATGATTTTATTATTATTATTGTTGTTGATTATTATTCTGAGTGTTGTTGTTATAATGACATTGATTATTATTATCATAAAAAAAACATGGATTATAATATTAATAATAAAATAAATGAATAATAATACAATTTAAAATGATAAACAAACAAATCTTCTAATTAATCGTTTTACATTTTCATAACATTTTTCCATGTTTTCAATTTTTATTCCCAGAATTTAAATAAAATATGGATAATAATACATTAAATTAAATTTAACTAACAAACAAACAAACAAATAAATATTTTAGTTGTTTTACATTTTCCTAAAATTTCCATGTGTTAAATTTTTATTCCCAGATTTGGGTTTTAAATTTATGGAGCAAATGTTTTGGGGTTGGAAGGAAAATGTTTAACTGTCATAAAATAATATCTCAGTACATTTTTTTTTTTTTTTAATGATCCAAAAACAGGCTTGATTTTCTTTTTGCGAAATATAGCCTGATATTTTTCTCTTTTGATAATGGGGTGCGTGCAACATGACCCGGGAATGTTCTCCATGAGATTCCCCTGTAAAACTTTATGTAAGAGGGATTGCGTGTGTTGAATTTGGCGTCTCATTAGCAACAGTGTGGTCATAACAGCAGCAGTCGCCTGGACGGCAGCGGACACTATATGCAGATCTGACAGCGCTGTAAATGCGTGAATCAAAGATCTTGCAATCGCTTAATGACAAACAAGTCAACAAGTGCGACTGAAGAATGTTTAAACACTGAAGGACAAGGTCAGCGTGTCCAAAACACCCATGACACGGAGAGGTGACCGCATCCGTATTTCTAGAGGGAATGTTCCTAGATAGAAGCCGTTTGGGAATAAGACAGGAAGAAGGACTGCGGGATGAATCTGATTCCAGCGGCAGCTGTTCTGGATGACACTGCGCTCGGTTGGGGTCTCACATGCTGATGTAATGCCATTCGAAGATTTCTTACAGTAGGAAGGCCTGAGTGATGACATCACCTCCTTCAAGAGAGCACACGCCGCGCGGACACATACACACAAACACGAGTATAAAAATAAATACCAAACATAAACACGGCACAAGTCAACGCTCAATTCGTACGCACTTTAAG
>JARWKJ010000240.1:20000-27824 GCA_029959095.1 Rhinichthys osculus
ACACATTAACCACAAAACCAAACACTGAAACATGCACACTTATTAAACTTATTAGACTGTCTATGTGAAAAATGCTTATGTGGGTCAGAGAGAGAGAGAGAGAGAGAGAGAGAGAGAGAGAGAGAGAGAGAGAGAGAGAGAGAGAGAGAGAGAGAGAGAGAGAGAGAGAGAGAGAGACATTGCTGCCATATATCATTCAAGCTAATTCATTTGATTTTCTCCCTTTAGTTCTGTAAGCCACAATAACTAGTCTCAAAACTTAAAGCTTGTGTGATTTGTTCACAATTGGTTACTAGACGTTCAAACAGAAGACCACAAATGGTTACAGCACATGCATTTTATTTCTCACTAATTCTGCACCTAGTCTTGCGGTGACCACTAACAGTTCATTCACTGATTGCGTTCACTCACTGCACTCAAAAACAATGTGATTGGCTGAATTTAACTTCTGGGTGTAAGGCCACGCTGTTTTCGGATTTCGTCTGCATGCTTGACAAGACATTTGGCCAAAGTTTTGTCCGAAGCACTCAGTAGCAAGTAAACTATATATTAAATTGTAAATTACTTGGATGAAGTCTACACACATTTCCAGAAGTCATTTATATTCATTTAGTTTTGAGACAACTTGGGCGACATGCAGTCAAAAGTTTGAGATCACTGTTTTTTGTTTTTTGAAAGAAATTAATACCTTCATTCAGCAAGGATGCATTAAATTGATCAAACGTGACAGTTATTACATTTATAATGTAACAATGATTTCTATTTCAAATAAATGCTGCACTAAATTTTCATTCATCAAATAATCATGAAAACAACAATATATCAAGGTTTCCACTGATCATAATAATCAGAAATGTTTCTTGAGCAACAAATCATCATCATTAGATTGCTTCATGTGACACTGAAGACTGGAGTAATGATGCTGAAAATTCAGCTTTGATCTCAGGAATAAATTACATTTTAAATATATTACAACTGAAAACAGTTAATTTATAATACAGGTTATAATAATTACAGGTTTTTTTTACTGTATTTTTGGTCAAATTAATGCAGCCTTGGTTTCTTTCAAAACATCTTACTGTTCCCACACTTTTGAACAGTGGTGTATTTAATTGCTGTCAGTGTGAATTTAGATTTAGTGAAACTCATTTTGATTTTGTTGCTTTGCACAGTGTTTCGTTTTAAGCAAGGACAAAAAAATGATGACTCTTCATGTCCGCTTAGGACACGTTATTAGAGCCGTTTACCTGTGACAAGAACACACACAACCAACATAGCAATTAGGAAAAATGAAACCAACACTATATCCAATATCACTGATCTAGGGTGAAAAATCTCACAAAGCAGCTTTATTAAACCCACCCAGAGAGTAAAAACCAGACTACATCTTGTGCTCGTCCTCTGATCAGATCCGATCAGCGGTTCAGATATCATCACTCAGCCATTAGTGACAGATTTAGGAGATTTTTCTTAATCTAGTAACCAAGGTAACACGGTGTTCTTGTGGATAGGAAGGCTCTCCTACGCCACATTGTGTGACAGTTTCATAAAGACACAGACCCTCAATAATAAGGCAATCCTGAGTCAATTTAACATGTCAGAAGCACTAAAGCATTAAAGAGCCAATGAAGACTCGTTTCACTCATTTAGTGTTGAGATGCAACTGCAACGACCCGTAACCTACGGTATACTTACACGATTACACAAGCAATTTACAGCGTTATCATAACCAGAACACTATCATAACACTATAGTAACCTGATCTTTAATGCACTCATTTCTGTCATGGGATGTTTAGTTTTTATTGACTTGTGAAGCCTCATCTTCACTCAATCATTAAGCTTTTGACTTTCGACTCAATTTTTATTATAATCACTTCTTTCTTCATTGATTATCTCTCAAGTTAATCTATGCTAATGAACCTAAAGCAGCAAACCACCTAACAACACACCACGACCAGAGAAAGACTGTATAATGAGTAAACGAGTCTACTTGCATGGATATTGTAATGTCTTATAAGCTAATTAAAATGACGTATATAATATAATAGGTATGCTTTTTTCAGTTGAGGATGATCCCAAAGGAAAGTTATGTCTGATTTAGCTTATTTCTGGTGCCAATAAAGTAAACACACATAAACACTCTCAGACTAATGCAGTACTGTAATCACAGTTAGGTTGTAATACTCTAGATTACAGTTCATCTAAAACTAGATTATCTCTCTCTTCAGTGGGTCACTAGGCCCAATGACTGGAATGATTCAATATGAAGTTTTTTTAACCACTCGTTTAACCCTGGCATCACCAGAATGAGAGCATGACAGTGTGAGAATAAACGAGTCTTACCTTCTCTGACGCGGTCCCTTCCTGTCGATGGAGCCCAGACTCTGAAACACACACAAACACAACATTACAACCAATTTACAGAGATAGTCATTTCAAAGCATTATTATTACACTGAGAATTCTTAATTCTGATTGGCCAATAGCAACATTCTGTTTTGTATAATGATACTAAACTGTTAAAATGACTGCTGACCCACCAATTTCCTACATATCTGTGCTAGTTTCATGTCTCATGTATTCCTCCACACACTTTCGTCTCTCATAATCCAGTCATTTAAACCCTTCATGGCAATTTATTGATTGATTTGATAAGAAGCCGTGACATAGTTAGATGGTCTCCAGCACCCTGCCAGCAGTTTCATTTGCAATAATGTCTGGATACATTAAACATTAATTATTCAATACATTTAACAATAGTGGATGGATGGATGGATGGATGAAATGGGTAGAAAGACAGAAGGCCCTATTTTAACGATCTAAGCGCATGATCTAAAGCGCACGGCGCAAGTGCACTTAGGTGTTTCCTAATCCACTTTTGCTAGTTTAACGACGGGAAAAATGGTCGGCGCGCCCGGCGCATGGTTTAAAAGGGTTGCCCCTATTCTCTTAATGAGTAATGGGTGTGTTTTGGGTGTAATGTGCAAAAAAACAATCAGAGTGTAATTTCCCATTCCCTTTAAAAGCCAGTTGCGCTCGCGCCATTGGCGGATTAGCTATATACATGGCGCAATTTGCAAGCGGAAAAACTGACCGCTACTCCAGAGCGCAAACGGATCTGCTCGTGCGCGAGGTTAAAGCGTGCAAGCAAACCATCAACGGGGCAAGCCGGATTCCACCATATCTTTATGTACACAATATTAATCTTTTACATTGTAATCCTTTTATTTTTATTTGGCATGTTTGTGTGCTGCTGCGAGTCCCTGTGTGTGTAATAAGCAGTGTGTACGCACGTTGTGGACCCGCCTATAGGCGCATAATTACTAACGCGCTCTTTAAATAACGAAAAAATATTGTGCCATTGACTTTAGACCAGGTTTTTGTTGGTCAATGGCGCAGTCTATTTCAGTTGCCTCAAAATAGCAACGCGCCAACAATGCGCCGGGCGCACAAATGCATTTACATTTGCACAACATGCCGCAGGACGTGAAAATGATAACTGCGTCAGGCTGAAACTAGCAAAAAACAGTTGCGTCGCGCCTGGCGTTGCATTGCGCCGAGTGTATGATAGGGCCCTGAGAGACAGAACGATAGACTGAGAGAACAATACATAGAACGATATATAGAATGATAGACAGTAACAGACAACAGATATGACAAAACAATGATAAAACGACAGATAGAATAATAGATAGAATGATAGACAGATAGAAAGATAGACAGAAAGAACAATAGACAGAGGGACAGACAGAGCAATAGACTGATAGAATGAACAATGTATAGAACGATAGATAGTAGGATTGAATGACAGATAGATAGAACGATAGAAAGATAGAACGATAGACAGACAGACAGATGTGGTGACATTTGAAATGGTGTGTGTGGTTGTTTCAAAGGTAACAGCTGGAGACAGGATGATCACTGCTGCGATTCTGACCTTTACCTTTGAGAGTCTCACAGACAAAAAAGACACCGAACATGACATCTAAAGTATGATGATTATACAATTATACAAAGTTGTTTAAACACCTGTTAACCGCTGATAACATCTGTTAACCACTGACACTGTGTTTCCACCCGTTACTCCAGTGCATGAGCTACTCAAGAGCCTCCATCACAGTGCCGTTAGTTGTGAATGAAATCACAGAACATCATCTTCTGAGTAATTTTACACCTGAGCACCTCAAACCAGAGGAATTACACACTCATCAGAGCAAACAAGTGCCGGGATCAAATAAAAGGGTATAACTTCTCACTGAGAACATCACTCAACACAGCATGTGTACACGCATCATGTGTGATTAGGTAAAGTCGTTTAACAAAACTACTAAACACACACACACACTCTTCAACAGCCTTTAGACATTCCAGTGATCACATACCTGTGTGGTTCCAGTTTCACCTGTCGCACTCGCTTTCTCTTCACTTAATTTGAGGCTCTTCAGGTACAGACCAACTAAAACACACGCCGGATTCTGTCTATCTGTCTCTCTCTCTCCGCTGGAGGTGTTCGAGGATTTTTTTTTTTTTTCACAGCCCGTTTCTTTGCTACTGCTGACTTGGTGTACTTTAATTGTGGTTGCCAGGCGATAAGCTTCACTAACTGTGCAGTAAACAGAGAGAAAGAAAGAGAGAGAGAGAGAGAGAGAGAGAGAGAGAGAGAGAGAGAGAGAGAGAGAGAGAGAGAGAGAGAGAGAGAGAGAGAGAGAGTGTGTTCTAAATGCTTCTGAATACTAATTGCTGCTACTATAAAAGTAAAAAAACAGGCCAGTGGCACACACTTAGTGTTTGTTAGAAAGTTGCATCATATAATTGTGGAGCAAAATTGTGTCACATTTCACATAATTCTTCCAAATCTGTCTTCAGTAATTCACAAGCTAGTTTTATTTTCCATTTGAAATGACCTAAAACATCACCTGTCAAAAGTCACTTTTCCTGCATGTAATGTATATTTCTATTTGACATTTCATTAATGCAGAGGCGCAAGTGAGCAGGTATGAAATATTCATTCATTCACATCGGCCCCCGATTCACTCGTTTATCTGTTTATGTGATGCTGTTTCTCTTTTGTTCCATTGATTTAGTTGAAGCGCATCATTAACAGCTCGTCAAATATTCCTCCAGAAGCTTCTAGACGAGCTGCTGAATGCAAGCAATTAAACTGTAAGAAATGGTCCAGCAGATGAGGAAGCAGTTGTGCATGAGAATTTGTTTTTTCTGAGAATGAGCTGCTTTTCTGTTTGCTTTACTGTGAATGAATCTGATCTTCAATGACTTCACTGACCCAACTGAGATATTACAATAGTTGTGGAATTTGTGAACTCTGTTTCATAGTTAAAATAACAAATATTCAACATTATGTTAAAAATGAATGATTTTTTTTTCTTCATGATAACATCTAACTCTGAAATCCACATTATAAAAATAAAATAATCAGTTACAAAAATAATCATTAGCAAATTGAATGTAAATAGTCAACTTCTGATAAAGTAGCTGACTACACTATAAAAACACTACGCTACATAAAATTAAAACATATTTTACAAAATAATAAAAATTTAATGTCTATTATTATAATAGTTATTATTTTATAATATATATATATATATATATATATATATATATATAAAATGTTAACATGTTAACAACTGAGACCTTATTATAAAGTGTTAACGAATATACTTATATACGTTTTACTTTACATGTAATATTTCATATTTCAACATATTTTCAGCACCTTTTATATACTTTACATATAAAATAACGGAATTTTTTTGTTTGATTCTAGACTCATTTTAATTGTGAAAGAAAATTTGATGCATTAAAATATAATCATAAAAAAATCAAAATTACAATAATGATGTTACTGAAATAATTTCTTAAATAATTTTAAACACACAAAGTGTGTTTAGTGATGATTTTTTTTTTATATATATATATATATATATATATATATTTATAATTCATAATTTAGATTTAAACAGATCCAGCTTTCTAAACTCCAGGAAACAGGAACATTTACAATTCACTATAGAAATCTTAAATAAAACATTTCCATGACTTTTCCAGGACTGGAAATCACAATTTCAATGACCATGGGAAACCTGAAAAAAATATCCTACAAAATTGTATTAGATTACTCACAAATGTATGTATACACTATAAAAGTTATTCTGAGAGACCAAGTCGTGTTTATACACGGCAAATCCTAGTTTCTAGTCAGGTTGTCTGGTCAATCTAAAGTCCCTAAAACACAATCACCCCCCCCCCCCCCCCCACACACACACACACACACACACACAAACTGCTCACTTCTGTGTGTTGTGTGTCTATAGGAGGGCAGAACTACAGAAGAGATGCCTGCTGAGGTTGCCATGGTAGCAGTGTCTCAACCAATCCAAGAGCTCCCATAATGCCATGCAGGGATTTGGGACACTGGCTGGGCATACGTCAAAAGAGAAGGTTAATGAAACTAATGATGAATATATTATGAACATAAACACATGCTGTGAGACTCACGTTCTGTCTTTTAAATGTGTTTAAGTTAAATTCCCAAAAGCCAGAGCCTGATACTGTAGCTTCCCGTCTCTGGCAGACACATATTCACACCCACTTTAACTAAATGAGGTTGTTCTAGTATGAAATGGAAAATTGGAAACATTTGCAGCACATTATATGAAATGGAAAATCTAAAAGTGTCTCTTTCTCTCTCTGTTCGTTTGCCATAATGATCCGCAGTTTAGCTCCCGTCTGCACGCATGGCTGTGCGCTAATTATAATTGAAACTGCTCTCCAAAACATAAGACCTTTTATAATTGTTCTTCCATATTTCTCACTGAATTTCTGTTTATTTTAGACTATAAAACATATAGAGTAGCAGTGAAAAGATTGGAAACACTTGACTGGATTTATGTTTCTCATGATTTTAAAAAGCCTTTTGATCTAAAAGCTTCGGCAAGTGTGAATTTGTTTAGAAAACTAAGATTCAAGAACATTTAACAGAATATTTATATATATGTAAATATATAATATATTATGTCTGATAAGAAATGGAAGTGTTTGATTTATTTGTTGAGCAGTTTTTCTAATGTAAAATAACCACACACACACACAAAACAGCTACACAATTAAATGAAAGAGTCAAAAGCTGTTTTTGTCCACACACACTGAGCCGTAGTTCTAATCCTCTTTTCTCTCAAAAATAATTACCTCTCAATCGATTAAAAAGACCCAAAAACTGAATGTGTCTTTTGTTGGCATATGATTATTACCCAATTTAGTCCAATTCGTTCCAAAAATTCACGAGTAGTGATGAGCAAATGTGTGATGGCGTAGTGTGACAGGAGTAGTGATGACAAAAATGAGCATTTGTTCAGCAAGGACAAGCACACTGAAACTGACATGACATTCAAACCATCAACACGAGGGGGGAAATCTGCTTCAGTCACTCACTATGTCCAAATCAAGAGAGAAATGGACAGTATTTATAACTAATTTCCTTTATAACTACCAGATGTACATACTTTTATGCAAAACAGACCAAAATATTTGCCATTATTTACTTAAAATATGGACTGGTACATTTATGATTCTTGTATTTTTTTTTTTTAAGCTTCAAAATGTCAGTTCCATTCATTGTAATTGCAAATAATTGCAAAATACAGATTTGGAGGATGAATAATGATAATTATATTTTTTGGGGGGTGAACTATCCCTTTGAATGAAACATTATGAAACATTAAACAAGTATTTACAGGGTTCTCACATCTTTTCAACAATTAAATCCTAATTCCAGTCATTTGTTATATCAACACCAGAGCTGA
>JARWKJ010000241.1:5000-27812 GCA_029959095.1 Rhinichthys osculus
CTCACACAATCTCGCACACTCACGCACACACACGCACTCTCGCACACACTCACAATCTCGCACACTCACGCACACACACGCTCTCTCGCACACACTCACGCACACTCACACAATCTCGCACTCACGCACACACTCACACACACACTCACACAATCTCGCACACTCACGCACACACTCACGCACACACTCACGCGCACACACTCACTCACGCGCACACTCACTCTCTCACACACACACATCATTTGGTTATCCGAGTGCAGTTGGGATTTAAATCAGGGAAAACACGTGCCGGTGGGTTTGGATCTAACGGAGTGTGTGTCCATCAGTGGAGGAGAAAAATAACATGTATTCACAGTATGAGGGAGAAACACACACGTGTTGTGTCAATCAAAGAGCTCTTTCCTGCACTGAAGCCTAATCCAGCCCGGTGTGTGTGTGTGTGTGTGTGTGAGGCCACGTGAGTGTATGAGCTATGTACCTCATCTCATACATCAACTCACCCTAAACCACAGCAGTGTGTGAATCATACAATGACCTTCGCTGCTAACTAACTACACAACGTTTACTATTTACTGTTGTCTTCCACACCGGCCTCTTTCAGATCAACGCAATTCTGTGAATAGACAAAGAAGAGAAAAAAAGAAAACCTTAAAAGTGCTCTCGTTTTCCACACGTCATGCCAGTAGATTCACACACACACACACACACATGCATTTTTAGTACGAAACGCTGAAACGCAAGGTTACACAACTGAGAGGACGCTTGCGTAAGTGTGAATCCTCAGGTGTGTGTGTGTGTGTGTGTATAACTCTGTGCAGATGTTATAGTGTGAGTGTGTGTATAGTTGTAATCTTATGTAATAGTGTGTTTTCCTCTTTAAAAAAGTGTTACATAAACAAATCATTAAATTCACATTTATTTGCACAGCGCTTTTCACAATACACATCGTTTCAAAGCAGAAAATGCAAATAATATATAGGTAAGCACTGCAGTGCATGCTGGGAGCTGACAGACCCTTCACACATCTCTGCAACAATGGCTACGATTAAGCTTATGTAAACACTGACATGATTAGGTGATTATAATCAAGAATATAAATGTAATATGTGTACAAAATGTATATTAAAATTAAGTGAATAGCGATACAATTGCAGTAAAACAACCACATTTCTCAGCGAATAATCAAAATTATAAACGTCTTAATCCGATTTAACTATTGATCGGTAAAAGTATGGGATTGTTTAGACTCTGAAATAATATTGGCTTATCATATGCTTTTATGTAGATTTAAATTAATGTTTTAATATCTGTGACCAAAAAACTCTGCATACTGGATCAAATGTAGTTGACTTTCGCACTGAAAGAGTTTCTCACACTCAGAACTGAGAAATTCTTCATGTGTTGGTGTGAGACGGAAGGACTTGGCCTTGGTGAGAGCACACACACACACACACACACACACACACACACACACACACACACACACACACACACACACACACACACACACACACACACACACACACACACACACACACACACACACAGAAGTCACAACATGCTAACTTTGACCCGACATCTCTGAACATTAAAACACTCACTCCCTACAAAACCCTAGTGTACATCAGACCACACACACACACACACACACACACACACACACTCACACGCAGATGGTGAAACTACTGTAGTGTCTACTTCAAATCTAGAGCAACATCTCAGGGTCTATTTACAGACATTGAAGTAAAATATGTAATTTAGCTGTCACTGTGAAACTTTAAAATCACTATATATAAAATTAATCATAAATATCATAATGTATTCAAAATCATCTAACACAGTTGTATCATTGGTAGATTATAAAATGAGTAAAAGATTACAATACAAGCATTTATCCAATATGTCAAACCTATAAACAGTTTAAAAATAGCCCAATTCCACAGGACAACTTGGCAACCCTCACCCTGGCTCATTAGCATTTTAATTATTCTCGTTTCACCATTCTCACTAACAATCCCTTCATTCAGCTGAGAGACAATGTAATGCAGTGATGCGTGTCCAAATAAACTGGTGTTCAAATGAGTGTGTTCATGAGTTACAGTGCCAAAACTGAATTGTTTCACTAATCATCAGATTTACTCATTTGCTGGACGATAAAACATGCGAACAAAATCGCACGGGGACCAAAGATATATCTAGAGACCAGAAGATCACGGAGACCAGAGTGTGAAATTACTCAAAAAACACAACAGAAACCACCTAGCAACACCCTATAAACCAACTAACAAGATCTTAGAAACTACCTAGCAACACCCTATACACCAACTAACAAGATCTTAGAAACTACCTAGCAACACCCTATACACCAACTAACAAGATCTTAGAAACTACCTAGCAACACCCTATACACCAACTAACAAGATCTTAGAAACTACCTAGCAACACCCTATAAACCAACTAACAAGATCTTAGAAACCACCTAGCAACACCCTATACACCAACTAACAAGATCTTAGAAACTACCTAGCAACACCCTATACACCAACTAACAAGATCTTAGAAACTACCTAGCAACACCCTATACACCAACTAACAAGATCTTAGAAACTACCTAGCAACACCCTATACACCAACTAACAAGATCTTAGAAACTACCTAGCAACACCCTATACACCAACTAACAAGATCTTAGAAACTACCTAGCAACACCCTATAAACCAACTAACAAGATCTTAGAAACCACCTAGCAACACCCTATAAACCAACTAACAAGATCTTAGAAACTACCTAGCAACACCCTATAAACCAACTAACAAGATCTTAGAAACTACCTAGCAACACCCTATACACCAACTAACAAGATCTTAGAAACTACCTAGCAACACCCTATACACCAACTAACAAGATCTTAGAAACTACCTAGCAACACCCTATACACCAACTAACAAGATCTTAGAAACTACCTAGCAACACCCTATACACCAACTAACAAGATCTTAGAAACCACCTAGCAACACCCTATAAACCAACTAACAAGATCTTAGAAACTACCTAGCAACACCCTATAAACCAACTAACAAGATCTTAGAAACTACCTAGCAACACCCTATACACCAACTAACAAGATCTTAGAAACTACCTAGCAACACCCTATACACCAACTAACAAGATCTTAGAAACTACCTAGCAACACCCTATACACCAACTAACAAGATCTTAGAAACTACCTAGCAACACCCTATACACCAACTAACAAGATCTTAGAAACCACCTAGCAACACCCTATAAATCAACTAACAAGATCTTAGAAACCACCTAGCAACACCCTATAAACCAACTAACAAGATCTTAGAAACTACCTAGCAACACCCTATACACCAACTAACAAGATCTTAGAAACCACCTAGCAACACCCTATAAACCAACTAACAAGATCTTAGAAACCACCTAGCAACACCCTATACACCAACTAACAAGATCTTAGAAACCACCTAGCAACACCCTATAAACCAACTAACAAGATCTTAGAAACTACCTAGCAACACCCTATAAACCAACTAACAAGATCTTAGAAACTACCTAGCAACATCCTAGAAACCAACTAACAAGATCTTAGAAACTACCTAGCAACACCCTAGAAACCAACTAACAAGATCTTAGAAACTACCTAGCAACATCCTAGAAACCAACTAACAAGATCTTAGAAACTACCTAGCAACATCCTAGAAACCAACTAACAAGATCTTAGAAACTACAAAGCAACACCATAGAAACCAACTAGAAACTACCTAGCAACGCCCTAGAAACCAACTAACAAGATCTTAGAAACCACCTAGCAACATCCTAGAAACCAACTAACAAGATCTTAGAAACTACCTAGCAACACCCTATAAACCAACTAACAAGATCTTAGAAACTACCTAGCAACATCCTAGAAACCAACTAACAAGATCTTAGAAACTACAAAGCAACACCCTAGAAACCAACTAGAAACTACCTAGCAACACCATAGAAACCAACTAACAAGATCTTAGAAACTACCTAGCAACACCCTAGAAACCAAACTAACAAGATCTTAGAAACTACATAGCAACACCCAAGAAACCAACTAGAAACTACCTAGCAACACCCTATACACCAACTAACAATATCTTAGAAACTACCTAGCAAAACCCTAGAAACCAACTAACAAGATCTTAGGAACTACATAGCAACACCCTAGAAACCAACTAGAAACTACATAGCAACACCCTAGAAACCAACTAACAAGATCTTAGAAAATACCTATCAACACCCTAGAAACCAACTAACAAGATCTTAGAAACTACATAGCAACACCCTAGAAACCAACTAACAAGATCTTAGAAACTACCTAGCAACACCCTAGAAACCAACTAACAAGATCTTAGAAACTACCTAGCAACACCCTAGAAACCAACTAACAAGATCTTAGAAACTACATAACAACACCTTAGAAACCAACTAACAAGATCTAAGAAACTACCTAGCAACATCCTAGAAACCAACTAACAAGATCTTAGAAACTACATAGCAACACCTTAGAAACCAACTAACAAGATCTTAGAAACTACCTAGCAACACCCTAGAAACCAACTAACAAGATCTTAGAAACTACATAGCAACACCCTAGAAACCAACTAGAAACTACATAGCAACACCCTAGAAACCAACTAACAAGATCTTAGAAAATACCTATCAACACCCTAGAAACCAACTAACAAGATCTTAGAAACTACATAGCAACAACCTAGAAACCAACTAACAAGATCTTAGAAACTACCTAGCAACACCCTAGAAACCAACTAACAAGATCTTAGAAACTACCTAGCAACACCCTAGAAACCAACTAACAAGATCTTAGAAACTACATAGCAACACCTTAGAAACCAACTAACAAGATCTAAGAAACTACCTAGCAACATCCTAGAAACCAACTAACAAGATCTTAGAAACTACATAGCAACACCTTAGAAACCAACTAACAAGATCTTAGAAACTACATAGCAACACCCTAGAAACCACTCTAATAAGCAACTAGCAACATCCAGTCCGGACCTCAGACCGTCCTCTCCACATCACCCCTCATACAACACACACACTTGCCCTTTGACCTTACATTTGGGTACATTAAATATCTGTATTTAATTGTGTTTGATTTCCAATTAATTATTATTACATTTGTTTATGTCATTAGATTCTATATTATTTAATATGAATATATTTATTATTATTCAATAGAATTGTGTGTGTGTGTGTGTGTGTGTAGGATTCATAAAATGCTTGTCATAAGTTTAGCATAAGCAAAACAAAGTTGTCTGTCATTTTAATCCAAAAATGTTTGAAATGTCATTTCCACAAGAGAGTGAGGGGTGATATGAATGGCATTTGTCCATGAGGTTAATGGACAGAATTCTGCAGTGATGAACGTATTAATAGAGAAAACTAAACTCTTTCCTTCAGTGCCAAACGTTCCCACAAATGAAGCAAACACAGGAATGTCGCAGGAGTAACGGGAACGCTAGGAATGTCAGACTGACCCGGGAATGGCCAACCTGGATGACACGGCCAGTTTCACACACACTCTCTCTCACACACACACACACACACACACGGAAGTGGTACAGACGGAAACTGGGTCACTTCCGAACCGGACAAACAAAAGGAGAGAGAGTGTGTGTGTGTGTGTGTGAGAGAGAGAGAGAGAGAGAGAGAGAGAGAGAGAGAGAGTGTGTGAGAGAGTGTGTGTGTGAGTGTGTGTGTGTGTGAGAGCTTTTGTGTCTGAACGCTGTCTAGTCAAAACACAGAGACGCAGTGTGTGGTTTGAATTAACGTTCTAAGACACTTGTGTAGGACGCAGAAAACTTTGTTCCAGAGATCCTGTTGTAATTCTCTCTCACTCACTCGCTCGCTCTCTCACTCTCTCGCTCTCTCGCTCTCTCGCTCTCTCACTCACTCGCTCTCTCGCTCTCTCACACGCTCGCTCACACGCTCGCTCACACGCTCGCTCACACGCTCGCTCACACGCTCGCTCGCTCACACGCTCGCTCGCTCACACGCTCGCTCGCTCGCTCACTCACTCACTCACTCACTCACTCACTCGCTCACTCGCTCACTCACTCACTCACTCACTCACTCACTCACTCACTCACTCACACTCACTCACTCACTCACTCACTCACTCACTCGCTCACTCACTCACTCGCTCACTCGCTCACTCGCTCACTCACACGCTCGCTCACTCACTCGCTCACTCACTCGCTCACTCACTCACTCACTCACTCACTCACTCACTCACTCGCTCACTCACTCGCTCACTCGCTCACTCACTCGCTCACTCACTCACACGCTCACTCACACGCTCACTCACACACTCACTCACTCACACACTCACTCACTCACTCACTCACTCACTCACTCACTCACTCACACACTCACACACTCACTCACTCACTCACTCACTCACTCACTCACTCGCTCACTCACTCACTCGCTCGCTCACTCACACGCTCACTCACTCACTCACTCACTCACTCACTCACTCACTCACTCACTCACTCACTCGCTCACACGCTCGCTCACTCGCTCACTCGCTCACTCGCTCACTCGCTCACTCGCTCACTCACTCACTCACTCACTCACTCACTCACTCACTCACTCACTCACTCACTCACTCACTCACTCGCTCACTCACTCACTCACTCACTCGCTCACTCACTCACACGCTCACTCACACGCTCACTCACTCACACGCTCACTCACTCACTCACTCACTCACTCACTCACTCACTCACTCACACACTCACACACTCACACACTCACACACTCACTCACTCACTCACTCACTCACTCACTCACTCACTCGCTCACTCACTCACTCGCTCGCTCACTCGCTCGCTCACTCACACGCTCACTCACTCACTCACTCACTCACTCACTCACTCGCTCACACGCTCACTCACTCGCTCACTCGCTCACTCGCTCACTCGCTCACTCGCTCACTCGCTCACTCGCTCACTCGCTCACTCACTCACTCACTCACTCACTCACTCACTCACTCACTCGCTCACTCGCTCACTCGCTCACACGCTCGCTCACTCGCTCACTCGCTCACTCGCTCACACGCTCACACGCTCACTCGCTCACTCACTCGCTCACTCGCTCACTCGCTCACACGCTCACACACTCACTCACTCACTCACTCACTCACTCACTCACTCACTCACTCACTCACTCACTCACTCACTCACTCACTCACTCACTCACTCACTCACTCACTCACTCACTCACTCGCTCACTCACTCACTCACACGCTCACTCACTCACTCGCTCACTCGCTCACTCACTCACTCACTCGCTCACTCACTCGCTCACTCACTCACTCACACGCTCACTCGCTCGCTCGCTCACTCACTCACTCACTCACTCACTCACTCACTCACTCACTCACTCACTCACTCACTCACTCACTCACTCACTCACTCACTCACACGCTCACTCACTCACTCACTCACTCACTCACTTACTCGCTCACTCACTCACTCACACGCTCACTCACTCACTCACTCACTCACTCACTCACTCACTCACTCACTCACTCACTCACTCACTCACTCACTCACTCACTCACTCACTCACTCACTCACTCACTCACTCACTCACTCACTCACTCACTCACTCACTCACTCACTCACTCACTCACTCACTCACTCACTCACTCACTCACTCACTCACTCACACACACACACACACCTGTGCTGCTGTCCTGTGTGTGTTCATCAAGCTACTGTGAGGAAGGCAGTTTCTTATTGATCAAGATATTGCTAGTGTGTTTTTTCACACATTATAACACATGTATATTCTGCCCGATTTCTTCTATACGGTTTTAGTATTTTCATATATTCTTTAGATATTGTAAGCTATACGCTGTTGTTCCTGCACTTACCTGTATATTGAACACTATATTTCTGCACTTCTGGTTAGATGCTAACTGAATTTCATTAGCTCTGTACACACTCTGAACAATGACAATAAAGTTGAATCTAATCTAATCTGATAAAACCTTTATTGTGACTCTTTCCACAGAAGCACACGCCTCGAGAGTTCTGCAGAACTGCAACCTATAAACCCATCCCGGCAAACATTTCAAGAGCTTCACTCACCATCTTAGCATTGATAAGCATCACAATTAAAAACACAGCGTTTAAATGCAGTCGACACCAGAAATCAAGCTCACAGTAACACACTTAAAACTGGAATCTGTCTTTTGGAGGATTTAAAAACCTCTCCATGTTCCTGGCATCAGTTGAAATGCTGCTGGTTTCTTAGTGGTTTTCGTGTGTCGGTCAAAAATTACGCTTTTTTTTTTTTAAAATTTATGAAATTAATGTACTATATTTTAGTTCAATAATGTTTTATATTTCATATTTAGTATTTTTAGGCGATTTTATGGTACTACATTATATTTACGCTGTATTTATAATCCATTTATTCACTTTTTGAGCATAGACCTGAAAATTAAATTTCCAGCTTAATCTGTGGTAAATCTCAAACGCTTTAGAGCGACAGAATGAAGTTTGATCTCTTTTCATAGACGATACTTGCAGATTATTGCTGAAGTGAAAAAAGTTTTAAAAATTAAGGATTTTACGTTTATCGTTATGAAAAATGCACAAAAATACCATTTTTTATTTTTAAATGAAATATATATTTACAAAAACTCGTTTTACTCTAAAACTGCAAGAAAATCAAAGACATAAATCTAAACAAGTCGTGCTCCACATGTGAGGCTGATATCTAAGTAGACGAGCGTTCAGTGAGAGTGTGTTCGGCTGCAGTACCACACGCTTCCACTAGAGGAAACTCTCCATTCATTTACAATGCGTCATTTCTGACCACGAACAACACAATAGTGGCCATTTTTCTCAGCACCAATCAACCTTTTCCAATCATGTCCATGATTTTTTGTGTGTGTGTGTGAGTGTGTGTGTGAGTGTGTGTGTGTGTGTGTGTGTGTGTGTGTGTGTGTGTGTGTGTGTGTGTGTGTGTGTGTGTGTGTGTGTGTGTGTGTGTGTGTGTGTGTGTGTTCACATAGTAAGCGCCAAAACCTTTACCAAGTTTCACACCATTCCGATAAAGTAAAAATTAAAAAAAAACAAAGCGTAAACTTCTTCGGTCAAAAGTGACCAAAGAGCACCAGAGTTCCTCATTTTTGGTTTGTTGAGGGATGAGCTCAAGTGTTGTCAGGGGAACCACCATCAGCACAGAAGTGAACCGCGAACCCAATGAAAAAGTCCAGATGTTCTGGGTTGAGCAACCGTGGCCCTTCCGACTGTTTAGTGAATCAGACCTGACTATCATGCATCATACACTGCATCAAATCCTCCTCACACTGTTATGTTAGTATCAATAACATTACATTATAGCTTTAATGGTATTTTAAGTTAGTTTTTATTATTATATCTCCGTTTTGGTAAAGTTTTAGTCTGCTTTTGGCTGTAACCCTGAATAAAAGCTTCATCTTCTGTTTAATCATCAGTAGCGAACCGCGACCCTTGAGCCTAAAACCAGCCTAGCTTACCGTGTCCAACAAGCAAACAGCAGCACAGCGAGTGTGAGAGTTACAAATCGTGTTACTCATTGCAAATAACTGCATCATTCATCACACAATCAGTGTGATTTCAGCGGAATATGGTGACGCAGAACGTATGACACACAAATCCAACTACATTTAATACAAGTCGGCATTTTGGAACCAATGTTGATATAAATATTATCATTAGACTGGATTAAATGAATGTAATTAAACGTATGATTTGGGAATAAATTGCAGTAATTCTGCAAATAAAGCTAAACATAAAACCGTGGCAGTATTAGATTGAAAATGACTGACCCAAACGGCAAACACTTGATGCTGTCGTCCAGGGGTTTCGCTTATAACCACTGGGGTTGAAATTAGAGATGCACGATATATCGGCCACCGTATCGGTATCGGCCGATATATGTTCAGTTTTAATGTTATCGTCATCGGCCCAATAAGAAGATTTGTCCGATACATTAAAGCCGATAAATAATGTATTATTTCCTTCCGCTGAGACGCTTCAGATGCGCACTGTTCAACATGATGGCTTTAAATGGATTGAAATATGAATATTGGAATCACTTTAATAAGGAAAATACAGTTATGTGCCGTCATATCGGCTACATAAAATTATAATGAGAACATCATAATTGTGTGTTTGGGACTTGGCTTTTAATGGTGAGACTTTTGTTTTTGTAATCAGGCTCTTAACAATTATATAAAAATTTGGATTTAGATTTATCGGTCAATATATCGGTTAACGCGCTTTCAAATATAAAGAATTATCGGTTATCGGCTTTCAAATATAAAGAATTATCGGTTATCGGCTTTCAAATATAAAGAATTATCGGTTATCGGCTTTCAAATATAAAGAATTATCAGTTATCGGCTTTCAAATATAAAGAATTATCGGTTATCGGCTTTCAAATATAAAGAATTATCGGCTATCGGCTTTCAAATATAAAGAATTATCAGTTATCGGCTTTCAAATATAAAGAATTATCGGTTATCGGCTTTCAAATATAACAAATGATTGGTTATCGGCTTTCAAATATAAAGAATTATCAGTTATCGGCTTTCAAATATAAAGAATTATCGGTTATCGGCTTTCAAATATAAAGAATTATCAGTTATCGGCTTTCAAATATAAAGAATTATCGGTTATCGGCTTTCAAATATAACAAATTACCGGTTATCGGCTTTCAAATAAAAAGAATAATCGGTTATCGGCTTTCAAATATAAAGAATTATCGGTTATCAGCTTTCAAATATAAAGAATTATCGGTTATCGGCTAAAATGTTCACATCGGTGCATCTCTAGTTGAAATGCTTTAAAAAGCGTTGGCTTTCTGCACAAAATGAAGCTCTTACTTTTTAAACTATCACTTAAAAGTTTGTAAATACTATTTTTTACAATAGTTCAGGGCCAGGACATCTCTGGTAAGACATTACAACACGTTTCATTTTATTAAAACGCGACACAACAAATGACAATGTATACGTTTTTCCCTCTGAATAGCCTAGAAGAACAACAGTGCGACAAAAGATGGTACATTCATTCATAATTCAGTTTACATGAAATATAAGTTATCCTTCACATTGTTGGCAAATGTTTTAACTATGCAACGAGATATTTTTCCACATCTGAAGTTTTCAAAACAAATCCACACGTGTAATTGCAGGGGCGTTGAAAATTATTTGAATACGCAAAACTGCTAGCCAATCACAGCAGTGGGTGTTTACTTCCAAGTCTTGAATGAGACGCCAGTGTTTCAAAAACAGGAGAAAAAAGAGCTTATTACTTCTGAATCAGGATGTTTTTTGATGTAAAAAATCTTGCTAACATTGAATATTATAAAAAAAAATTTTAATGACGCCTTTAATAGTTTTACTTAATGATAATAACACACAAAATGCTCACAATCCACCCCAGCTTATCAATCATCACTTGATAAACTCAATGGCCGTCAGAAACACATTTGACCCGTTTATCTGACAGAATTCCCCTCATGTGATTTTCCACATCAAAACTTCATTAAACTTTCATAAAGAAACTGACAGATCAGAAACGTCACGCCAACTTATAATGAAAACGGTTCTGCCAATCATGCAGTCACAACAGCATCACTGCACTATTAGCAGCAGAACAAGAACATACATGGCTTTCATTAAACGAAACGTCAGGAGGCCGAACAACAACTTATTTTTTCCATTTGATTGGTCAGAATCCAGTGTTGATCTGAACGCATGACCTTAAACTTCATTCAGATGCACATTCTGTTCTCAAGGGAATTTAGATCTGAACGTTTATCTAACAGAACAGCAAGGTCGAGTAGATTAGATTGTTTATATAATCTCAAGACATCACAACAGATGAATATTAATAATATTCATGACCCAGTCTGTTGTGATTGGTCTACTCTGCTCTGATTGGTCAGATGACCCAGTCTGTTGTGATTGGTCTGCTCTGCTCTGATTGGTCAGATGGCCCAGTCTGTTGTGATTGGTCTACTCTGCTCTGATTGGTCAGATGACCCAGTCTGTTGTGATTGGTCTGCTCTGCTCTGATTGGTCAGATGGCCCAGTCTGTTGTGATTGGTCTACTCTGCTCTGATTGGTCAGATGACCCAGTCTGTTGTGATTGGTCTGCTCTGCTCTGATTGGTCAGATGGCCCAGTCTGTTGTGATTGGTCTACTCTGCTCTGATTGGTCAGATGACCCAGTCTGTTGTGATTGGTCTACTCTGCTCTGATTGGTCAGATGACCCAGTCTGTTGTGATTGGTCTGCTCTGCTCTGATTGGTCAGACGGCCCAGTCTGTTGTGATTGGTCTACTCTGCTCTGATTGGTCAGATGACGCAGTCTGTTGTGATTGGTCTACTCTGCTCTGATTGGTCAGATGACCCAGTCTGTTGTGATTGGTCTACTCTGCTCTGATTGGTCAGATGGTCCAGTCTGCTGTGATTGGTCTACTCTGCTCTGATTGGTCAGATGACCCAGTCTGTTGTGATTGGTCTACTCTGCTCTGATTGGTCAGATGACCCAGTCTGTTGTGATTGGTCTACTCTGCTCTGATTGGTCAGATGACCCAGTCTGTTGTGATTGGTCTGCTCTGCTCTGATTGGTCAGACGGCCCAGTCTGTTGTGATTGGTCTACTCTGCTCTGATTGGTCAGATGACCCAGTCTGTTGTGATTGGTCTACTCTGCTCTGATTGGTCAGATGACCCAGTCTGTTGTGATTGGTCTACTCTGCTCTGATTGGTCAGATGACCCAGTCTGTTGTGATTGGTCTACTCTGCTCTGATTGGTCAGATGGTCCAGTCTGCTGTGATTGGTCTACTCTGCTCTGATTGGTCAGATGACCCAGTCTGTTGTGATTGGTCTACTCTGCTCTGATTGGTCAGATGACCCAGTCTGTTGTGATTGGTCTACTCTGCTCTGATTGGTCAGACGGCCCAGTCTGTTGTGATTGGTCTACTCTGCTCTGATTGGTCAGATGACCCAGTCTGTTGTGATTGGTCTACTCTGCTCTGATTGGTCAGATGACCCAGTCTGTTGTGATTGGTCTACTCTGCTCTGATTGGTCAGATGGTCCAGTCTGCTGTGATTGGTCTACTCTGCTCTGATTGGTCAGATGACCCAGTCTGTTGTGATTGGTCTACTCTGCTCTGATTGGTCAGATGACCCAGTCTGCTGTGATTGGTCTACTCTGCTCTGATTGGTCAGATGACCCAGTCTGCTGTGATTGGTCTACTCTACTCTGATTGGTCAGATGACCCAGTCTGTTGTGATTGGTCAGAAAACAAATGCTCATTATCATATCTGAATCTCAGCTCTTGACACACAGTGATACGAACAGTAACAATGGCGTGGGTTTTACCGTATCAATCTCATCAGAGTGGATTTGCTTTGTCAGCAGAAAACAGCGTCTTCTCGACATTAACAACACGAACCAAACTCTTCCAGTCTCAGATACACTACAGTGTTTGAGGGCGGGGCTAAGAGACGCTGTTCAGTCAATCAAGACCAAAGGCGGGGCTTATGCAAATTTATTCCAAACCTACGTAAATTAAGCAGAAAGCAAGTCTGGAATTACTGACGACTTCTTTCTTTTAAGAGACAAAGACTCAATTTATCCACTTTGATCTTTGAAACTTCATTCACAAACAGCTTACACATACATGAAAGGGAATATGAATTATAATATACCAAAATGCATATTAGGGGCACTTTAAATGTAATTCTAAAGAAATATTAAAACAGCAGAATTTTCTGTATCATTTAAGCAGAAAATGCGTCATTTAAGACTTGGACAAAAGTACTTCTTCATACAAAAAGCACATCTACTAATGTGTGGCTGAGTGCATGAAATCTAAAATAAGGTTAAACTAAATATATTCATATTTAGAAGATATATTCATTAATATTTCAGTAGCGTGGGGTCATAGTTGAGTGCAATTTATCGATCCATCCGTCGCTAAACATCAGTCACGCAACAGTGAACAACAAGAGTGTGTGTGTGTGTGTATTTAGACCAATCAATACACATGAAAGCTCTTACACACACACACACTCTGTAGCAGATGGCGAAATATATTTAACTGCGACTGCAATATGAAGCTCAAGAGAAACATGACTTCAGTAACATTTTTCATATTTACTGACAAGAATAAGAGGTATGATATACAATGCAACATTAAAAAGTACATTATTCACATCCGAGAGCAACAATGAAACGGGCAAATACAGTTATAATTGGATAAATTGGAGTTTACCATGGTGAAAGACTCATTGCACCTCTTAACCATGGTAAAACAAACAGCATGTTATGAATAATTGCTTATGCATTTTTGGAAATGCAGTTTTTACACAAGATGGTGATTAACAAAGCAAGGTTAATATCTAACCACACACTCCACAGAGGCCAAAGACCAACAGTTTGTTACGAGCAGCTTTTGTGCTGGTTTTATATCTGAAACCCTTTCTTTTATCAGCAAAGCCTTTCAGAATCAGGGCAACGGCGACAGCTTTATGAACGCCGGACTGTGTGCTTTGCTCAGCTACGGCATGTGAACGCTAAAAAATGTTCCTAAAGCAACGGCTCCAAGATGTAAGATAACGCTAAACTGTGCTCCTGAAAGAGCGAGCCCTTCCACACAACCCTCGTTATAGGATCAAAATGTGCTCTTAATTTCAGCCAAACTGCACTCAAACGACAGGACCTAAATACCTCGATCCAAGTTCCTTTCACAACGACACAATGCGTGCTTCAGGAGATGTCGAGTGGGTTTATTCACAGCAAACAGATTCACATTTCAGCAAACGCCACAGGCCATGATCTTTCATGAGAGCTGACAGTAAAAATAGCTCTAACCGCTTATTATGTAATTTGCCGTTTTCTATGAATTGAGCATTTAAAATGGCAACAGTTTGAGTTTGACCTAAATTCCTCCGTGATGCAACAATTCGTTCTGCTAAACAAGTCATGGTTCACCTGGGGTAAACAGCCAATAACCACACATATATAAGTCTAAATGCAATGATTTGCCCATGCAAAAGCTTTTTAAAGTGGCCCTGACATGAGAAATCAAACTTGCCTTGATCTTATGGCATATAAAAGGTTAAAACATCTTGATTAAAATATCCTTCTCATTATAAACAAAGCATTTCTTTAATCAAGCTCCAAAAACAGCTCGTTTTGATATTGCGTGATCTGTGACATCACACATTTGCATATGCCCGCCTCCAGAGCGAGACATCGACCAATAGTTCCACCTCATCACACCATAGGCTCCGCCCACTGGCGTTCAGTCTCTGAAATGAAAGAGTGGAAGAACGTGTGTCCAGTTTAAACGGCTGGTTTGAGTTTCTGTCGAGGCTTCGGGAGATCCAGCGTCAGGAACAAGCGGATGCTTTATTTTAACGGCGTCCCGGATGGCGTCGCAGGATTATGTGTGTGTTCGGAGCGTTTGACTGAGACACAGTGTAATGGAGAGTTCACAGAGAAACTTCTGTTGACAGATGAAGCAGAGACTGTATTTATCTGACAGAATCTGCATCATAAACCCTCAGTAAATGATTCATAATGCTGTAAATGATGGTTTTATATGGATCATGTTTTCAATAGCGAGTGTGTGTTGATACTGTTTCCTATTGTTGTAGATTTTACCCTAAACCTAACTACGTACCTAAGTCTACCTGTGTCGTCTCCAATCGACGTTCCCTAACAGTTTTATTCCTCTAACTAAAGCCCCTTTCACACAGCGCGTTGATCCCGGGAAATTGCCGGAACGCCATCTGTGTGAACCCAAACACGACCCGGGATTGATGCCGGGTTGGGGATCAATCTGTGTGAACAAAACCGTAATCAATGCCGTGTCGTAATGATGACGCTGAAGCCGGGATCGTGCGCTAGTTTATGATCGAATCAGAGAAAGAAATGCACAAGCGTGGTTTCATAAGCAATCCTAAGACGCTGCTGAGAGATTACATGTCACATCAATGTCACGTGTCTTTACGGGATTTTTACGGGTTGTGTGTGAACAACACTCTCTGATTCCGGAAAATCACTGGCAGTGTGAATGAACCAATGTCAAACGAACCTAAAAGGGGCTTAGCTTGCTTCCCTTAACTAACCAGTCCCTCCAGGATTTCACGATTTTTTTATGTGATTTTTGCGATCAAAATGACTGATTTTGTGGTGGTAATTTCCAGAAATTTGTGAAAAAATTTGCGATTTGTATATTTTATAATTAGGACATCACATTTACTATAATAGTATTATGTCAGATGCACAATTGTCATACTTGACAAAAAACACAAACAACATGCATAAAGCTTGTTTATTTGGTCTAATCAAATTCTTTTTTAAAATTGTGCTGTAGCCTATTGTTGTTGCTTGATTAACATTAACATTAATGCTTGGTAAATTAGGTTACTGTCACTTTAAGACCTACTACAGTAATGACAAACGTCCCAATCAGTTATTACTGATTGTTTTACGTAAATACTTGCCAAGATGAATACTTTGAAGTAATTGTAGCTATGTGTATTTGTTCAAGCGCTATAAAGAGAATTCAATATTCCAACTAGGCCGACAGGCGGTGACACGCAGTCAGTCAGTCAGTCACACACACACACACACACACACACACACTTGCAGTCAGAGACAGACTGTCACTCGACTGGCTGAAATTAGTTCTCTTTCACGGTATACTGCACTTTTAATAATTATTTTTAGTACCATCGAGCATATCATACTTTTTGTTATGTCATTCAATCATAAGTTTGCCGTACTGCCCAATGAAAACCTGGGCGCTTATGTGAGAGGGCAGGAGAGACGCTTTTTCTTTCGCCATGTTTCTGACAGACCGCTCACAGACATCACGCGTGCGCAACATCTGTATCCACGTAAAAATGCATTGATACTTTAATTAACTAGAGATATTTCAATTGGGTGATTATAATTTAATGTTTTGTGAGGTCTTTTATTGAATTTTTGTGATTATTTTGCGGTTAATTTAGGAATTATGCAGGATCACAAAAATTTGCGACATTTTGTTGATTTTGCGTTGTATTCAGCGATCGCAGAATCGCGAAAAACTGGAGGGACTGACTAACGGCAGCAGCAATGAGTCTAATGACAGACAGACTTCTGCAAATGTCCTCTAAATGCTTTAATGACGGCCGGGAGATACAATACAACAGGTTTTATAGAATATAGGGGTATGGCAAAATAACATGACATTACATAATTTCCCTACAATTTGATTGGTTCTTCATATGCCATCTCTTCTGTTACTAGGAAAGAGTAAACTCTGTTTTAATGATCACTTCATTGTTAATCACAAGGTTCTAACCGAGTCATCCGTCTAGTTTCATTTCCCATGTTATTTATACACTCAACAGGAGTTTGGCAACATAGGCCTACAACATTCAAAAGCACAGAACAGAACCTTTTAGTACATGGTGTTTCAAAGTGTTAGAAACATGGTTAGTTTAATATACAGTTTAAAAATCTATCACACTATAAGCAGTGACGTCGTTAGCCAATCATAACAGTGGGGGTTTACTGAAGCCTTAAAGGGGCCGCGCATTAAAAACTGATCATTTCAGACAGGCTTGAAAAAAATAATCGTTTTCAGCATATTATTCGTTTTTTGTGTGCAACTTTAGTAACGTTATTAGTGAACCTAATGGAAAATATTGAAATCATTAAAAAAAATCCATCTCATGAGCCTTTAAGTGCATTGCACCTGGATGTTTGCTGCAGGACGAGGCACACAATGATCTTTTAAACTTATTATTATAGGTTTGTAGGGGATTCCTGACTTTGCAAACATCATTAATGAACATTTAGGCAATCAGTCAAGTGGAGCAGTCTTAAAGCTCAATCTCACCCCTTACTAGCAAACACACAAGACTAATTAAGCAAAACCATTAGGGTAATGTCTCAAACACAGATGTTTAGTCTTTCAGCAGGAAGGATGTCTAAATGGGTTCAAATTACAGTGAATAATACGTAAATATACAACGTATACGTGCAAAGCCGTTTTGGAAAAAAGAGTCATAAATGTAAAAATTATGTATCAATACATCTACATTTGATTCATACTCAACCAAATTCATTTTGATGCGAATTAATCCAATACAATGTCTTCGTACAGTGGAAATTTGTGGAAAGACACATCAATGTTTTGTTGGCTGAACGTACAACCACACAACTACAGCTGACTTTCATCCTGGCTGTGAATTACCAAGCAAATAATCTCACATTCTTATATTATAAAAGCATAATTTACATTAACACCTCTTCAATAATCAGAAGAATTACCCAAGGGATCTCAAAAATGCCTTTGATGGTTAAACAAACCCCTTCCCGACTGACATATAGATCAATCCAAACCATCTTTTCTTCATTTATTAACACACCTGCGACTACAACCCCTCGCTAAAAGAGAGAAAACTAAACAGCAACTACAATACTGATGAAACGACAAAACGAAACCCATGACACTCTCACTCAGTGATCCAAACGGCCTCAAACACAATCATGCGGAGGTCCATTAGAATAAAACTACGTCATATTAATGAGATGGAAAGTCAAAAGTAAACATACTAAGTCGTATTAATGATGAAGTGTCAAAAATATGGCATACTAAGTCATATTAATGATATGAAAAGTAAAAAATATGGCATACTAAGTCATATTAATGATATGAAAAGTAAAAAATATGGCATACTAAGTCATTAATGATATAAAAAGTAAAAAATGTGGCATACTAAGTCATATTAATGGTATGAAAAGTCAAAAATATGGCATATTAAGTCATATTAATGGTATGAAAAGTCAAAAAGATGGCATTCTAAGTCATAATGATATGAAAAGTCAAAAATATGGCATACTAAGTCATTAATGATATGAAGTAAAAAATATGGCATACTAAGTCATTAATGATATGAAAAGTAAAAAATGTGGCATACTAAGTCATATTAATGATATGAAAAGTAAAAAATATGGCATACTAAGTCATTAATGATATAAAAAGTCAAAAAAGTGGCATACGAAGTCATATTAATGGTATGAAAAGTAAAAAAGATGGCATACTAAGTCATATTAATGGTATGAAAAGTCAAAAAGATGGCATTCTAAGTCATTACTGATATGAAAAGTAAAAAATATGGCATACTAAGTCATTAATGATATGAAAAGTCAAAAATATGGCATACTAAGTCATTAATGATATAAAAAGTCAAAAATGTGGAATACTAAGTCATATTAATGATATGAAAAGTCAAAAAGATGGCATTCTAAGTCATTAATGATATGAAACGTCAAAAATATGGCATACAAAGTCATTAATGATATGAAAAGTAAAAAATGTGGCATACTAAGTCATATTAATGATATGAAAAGTCAAAAATATGGCATACTAAGTCATATTAATGATATGAGAAGTCAAAGATATGGCAGCATTCTAAGTCATTAATGATATGAAGTCAAAAATGTGGCATACTAAGTCATATTAATGATATGAAAAGTCAAAAAGATGGCATACTAAGTCATATTAATGATATGAGAAGTCAAAAATATGGCATACTAAGTCATATTAATTATACGAAAAGTCAAAAAGATGGCATACTAAGTCATATTAATGATATGAGAAGTCAAAAAGATGGCATAATGAGATGAAAAGTCAAATATATGGCATACTAAGTCATTAATGATATGAAAAGTAAAAAATCTGGCATACTAAGTCATATTAATGATATGAAAAGTCAAAAATATGGCATACTAAGTCCTTAATGATATAAAAAGTCCAAAATGAGGCATACTAAGTCATATTAATGATATGAAAAGTCAAAAAGATGGCATTCTAAGTCATTAATGATATGAAAAGTAAAAAATGTGGCATACTAAGTCATATTAAATGATATAAAAAGTCAAAAATATGGAATACTAAGTCATATTAATGATATGAGAAGTCAAAAATATGGCATATTACTAAGTCATTAATGAGATGAAAAGTAAAAAATATGACATACTAAGTCAGTCATATTAATGATATGAAAAGTAAAAAATGTGGCATTCTAAGTCATTAATGAAATTAAGTCATAATATGGCATACTAAGTAATAATTATGAGATGAAAAGTCAAAATGATTACTTAAAAAGGCAATTGACAAAAAGACGTAATTATGACATAAAAAGTCATAATTTTGACTTTTAAACCAATTACATTCTCACTCAGTTGATGAAAAATAGCCATAAACAAAATTCCTGGATTCACATCAAAGAAGATTAAATGATCTGTTTCAAATGCATTAGCAACTACCTAGCAACCCATAACAACACATTGAAAACTACCTAGCAACCCCTAACAACACATTGAAAACTACCTAGCAACCCATAACAACACATTGAAAATTACCTAGCAACCCCTAACAACACATTGAAAACTACCTAGCAACCCCTAACAACACATTGAAAACTACCTAGCAACCCCTTAGAACACATTGAAAACAACCTAGCAACCCCTAACAACACATTGAAAATTACCTAGCAACCCCTAACAACACATTGAAAACTAGCTAGCAACCCCTAACAACACATTGAAAATTACCTAACAACACATTGAAAATTACCTAGCAACCCAACTAGCTAGCAACCCCCAACAACACATTGAAAATTACCTAGCAACCCCTAACAACACATTGAAAATTACCTAACAACACATTGAAAATGACCTAACAACACATTGAAAGTTACCTAGCAACCCCTAACAACACATTGAAAATTACCTAGCAACCCCTAACAACACATTGAAAACTACCTAGCAACCCCTTAGAACACATTGAAAACAACCTAGCAACCCCTAACAACACATTGAAAATTACCTAGCAACCCCTAACAACACATTGAAAACTAGCTAGCAACCCCTAACAACACATTGAAAATTACCTAACAACACATTGAAAATTACCTAGCAACCCCTAACAACACATTGAAAATTACCTAGCAACCCAACTAGCTAGCAACCCCTAACAACACATTGAAAATTACCTAGCAACCCCTAACAACACATTGAAAATTACCAAGCAACCCCTAACAACACATTGAAAATTACCTAACAACACATTGAAAATTACCTAACAACACATTGAAAATTACCTAGCAACCCCTAACAACACATTGAAAATTACCTAGCAACCCATTGCAACACCTTTGCATCCAATTCATATAACTGTTTTCATATTACAAACAAATATCTCTATTTAACAGCATAACTGGTTTAATTTTTGCAACAACAACAAAAAAAATCCTGTAGCTTTAACTAAAGGAAACAAAATGCATTTTAACAAATGAATGATACAACTTAGATACAACTTGAAAAGTTGGATACACATGCATGCAACAGATGAAACTCGCTGTGTTTAGTGATGCTGAGGAATTAAATCTTTCAATGCCAATCAATTGTTCGCTTGATGATGATATGCATGAGGACAATATATTGATTCACTATATTTGGTTTAAACAAATAAGCCAGTCGATCTCTGCATAAGTTGCTCATGCTTTTATGCCAGTAAGTTGCACAACATGGATGAACCGTTTTCACAAAACTTCACAGCCAGTTCATGCATTTAACTCAATAACTGCTTACTAAAGGAGAACGCTCAGGAATGACCCTTGACCTCAAGCCTAAGGAAAACTAAAACTTGACACATTGTAGTTGAAAATGCACAACAAAACAACATGAAAACAAACCATGCGCGTTCTAATATAGATTGACAACACGAATCAAATCACTCTCGGGCGCGCGCCTGAATCAAGTGCATGAACCCCATGTTACAGATATCGTGTTCTCTGATCCGTACCTCGTTCCTCCTGCTCTCGGCCCCGGGTCTCGTGATGAGCGCCGTGTCTCCGCACACCACCGCCGCGTCCTCCACGAACACGCAGTCCGGCAACGCCTCGTCCGCGGGCAGCTCCAGCACCTCCAGCCCGAGCCGCTGCTTCAGGACCGACACGTACAGCTCGTGCTCCTGCTGGGCTCTCGGCAGGTCCAGCTCGCCCAGACTCCCGGTGCGGAGCGCTTCTGTGGCCAGAGACCGAGGGACCGCGCGGACCACGGCGTGCGTAAAGCGCCCGAACGCGGACATCATTACAGGCTCACCGGGGCTCAACTTTCCGGATGCGAGATGCGCGCGTGTGTGTGTGTGTTGGTTTTTTAGGTGTTGTTTGTTGTGTTGTTGCCTGTTGTGGTTCACACACATACACACACAGACTGCTCGAGCTCTGAAAGGGCGAGAACAAACAGCGCGCTGATGACGTCACCGACGCTCCCGAAGGGCCGCGAACCAATAAAAACTATAGACTGAAAGACTCTAGTATTGTTGTATTATGTTATGACAATGATAATTGTTTTACATGTTTTTTCCTCTCGTTTCTTTTCTTTAAGCATTTAATAAATAAATAAAAATTCATTAAAAAAAACAACAACAACTATAGAATGCATAATATAGGCGGAGGGTGAACAACAACTCTAGGCTAGATGTGATTCCGCCTTAAAACACACATTTTAAAGGAGGAGTTCACGTCTGAATTAAACATTTCTAATGATTTATCACGTCATCCAAGATGTTCATGTGTTTCTTTCTTCAGTCGAAAAAAGAAATGAAGGTTTTTGAGGAAATCATTCCAGGATTTTCCTCCAT
>JARWKJ010000242.1:0-27800 GCA_029959095.1 Rhinichthys osculus
GTGCAGCCGACAAATCTGCGGCAACTGTGTGATGCCATCATGTCAATATGGACCAAAGTCCCTGAGGAATGCTTCCAGCACCTTGTTGAATCTATGCCACGAAGAATTGAGGCAGTTCTGAAGGCAAAAGGGGGTCCAACCCGTTACTAGCATGGGGTACCTAATAAAGTGGCCGGTGAGTGTATATATATATACAGTGTGTCTGTGTGTGTGTACTATTTTTAAACATATACAGTGAATATAAACATTAATTTGTCTGAAATGTGACTCAGGTGACCCACTAATTGGGTTTCAGTGGCATTGCATAGGTTGTAATTTTTACATTAATTGTGCAAAAGTTCTGATATGATTTATGTTTGTTTCAGTTTATTTACATCACAAAAGGCAACTGTTTTAATATCCACTGCATAAAAAATGTGTATTTAATAAAATAAATGAATTTATTAAAAAATTACATTTACATATTATATTTGTTAGCAATGAAGTACGAAGTTATAGTATAACATTAACGAGCATCTTATTTAAAAAAAAAACATTGAGAATAATGGGAGTAAAACATCTTGATGCTTGATAGTCCTAAACCTAAACATGCCTCAAACTTGCAGTAAATGTAAAAATATTCCAGAACAACATGGAGTTACACAGTGATGAATGCTTGTTGTCATGTTTTATGGGGACTTTCCATAGACATAATGATTTGTATACTGTACAAACTCCCCTTACACTAACTCTACCCCTAAACATACCCATCACAGCACACCAAAACTTTCAGCACTTTTACATTTTCTAAACACATCACTTAGTATGATTTATAAGCTGTTTTCTTGATGGGGAAAATCATTTATATAAATATAAATCATTCCCCCCCCCCCCCCCCCCCCACACACACACACACACACCCACGCACACACACACACACACCCCCACACACAAATAAACATCCTCTTGTGGAGGGTCCTTAATACACACTCAATACTTAAATGAACACACACACACACACACACTCAGCCACACTCTCTTCCTGTCAGACTTCTGCAGCTGTTTCTCTTACTCATGTTCTTAAATTCCTCTCAAAACCTGCTTTGCCAAAGTTTCTCTCTCTCTCTCTCTCTCTCTCTCTCTCTCTCTCTCTCTCTCTCTCTCTCTTTTCTCCACCATGCCTCTTTTCACTCACCCTCACTCATATGTTTGCTTTTCTTTCTCCTTCTCTCTTCATCTGTGAGGGTGTGTAGTGTGAATACGATGGGACGTGTGCGTTTGAGAGAGATTCTCCCTCATAATTAGTTAATTACTCATAATGAACCCCAAAAAAATATATATTTCACACTGACTGTCCGCCAACTACTGACTATCTGTGTGTGTATTTTTGGATTTTCCTTCATGTCACATATAGGCCTGTATTCTAATAAGATTAATGGATGCTTTTAGAGATAAATTGCTCATTATTACGTCAGGTTAGCTAATGCATTGTTTACAAATGAGACCTTGTTTTAAAGTGTTTTTTTTTTTCTAAATAGTTAGTACATATGATATGTTGTCCCTTGTTTAAATAATTAATCATATGCAACGTTTCTGTATCTTGTGTTTATTGAAGCCCAAAGAGCTGCAATGAGGAAAATAATGGATAATGGTTTAAAGTGAAATTGAAATCAGGGTTATTAAAGTTATTATTTAGTTGTTATTATTTTTGTTGCTTGAAATAAAATAAACAGTAAAACTTTACATTATAATCCCATTAGTTAACATTACTTAATCCTTTGACTAATTCTGATGAACACATTTGTTACAGTAATGGTTTTTAGTTCACACATTTTTAGTTCATGTTTGCTCAGGTCCATTAAAAACATGAACAACTTTTGATTTTAATAATAGTAAATGTTGACATTAGCATTAACTAAGATTAATACATTTTATTTTTAATAGTTCATCTTAACTACACTGTTAACAATTTATTGTAATTTTACAGGAAATTCCTGGCAACTAATTGCAGTAAATTTACAGCAAGTAATATACAGGATTTTTACTGTTTACTGTTACAATAAAGTACTGTATTTATACAGCAGTGCTACTGTGATTATAGTAGCATTATTACAGTAAAATGCTGTGATTTATTACAATTTACTGTACATTTACTAAGTTCCGTATTAGCCAATTAAAAACACAATTTACCATTGTACAATTTTTGCCACCATTATGGTGAACAGTGTTGCCTTTAGTTGGGCAATTTGACTCTAGACTTCTTATGTGAATTTATGGTCATCATACATCATTTGTTGCAAAGAAAGTCAGAAACAAAAGTGGTCTAGTGATAGGCGTATAGTTTACAACATAATAAAATACAAAAAACAACCGAAAGTTGTTATTTGTTATTAATACATTTTTTTATACAGATCAGACATCAAGCTGATATTTTTTCTAAAGTTGGGAATGTAATATTTGGACACACACACAGACATCAAGAATCTACATATGAATCTCAACAATGGTGACATGCTTTATGCCGCAATGCATTCTGGGAGGCTACATAGTTTAAAACTCCCAGCATGCATTGTAGCATGAAGCATGTCACCATTGTTGAGATTCATATGGTGATTCTTGATGTCTGTTTGTTTCTAAAAAAAAAAATATAATGATTTTAATACACAGGGTATTTTTGTATACATTTTTTGATTAAAAAAAAAAATATAATGATTTTTTTTTTTAATCAAAAAATGTATACAAAAATACCCTGTGTCAAGTAAGGTCAAAGTTATTTATTAATAACAAATTACAACTTTTGGTCAGGGTCCAGGATAAGATTAGTGAATCATTCTCCTTTTTGATAATGAAAACTATAACACCTGAACACCTTTGGTTTTGTTTTCCTATGTAACAAATTATGTGCCTTGGTAAACACTGTTACAAAGACCAAAATTTAACTTAAAATGCTAAGAGTCAAACTGCCCAACTAAAGTTAACACTGATCACCATAATGGTGATCAAACATTTTAAAACATCGACATCTAACCTCCGTTCATAGACTTATGACTGAATTAAAGTCAGTCTGGTTAGTAATAAGTGAAGCTGGTAATGCTGTTTGTGGAGTTGTTTAATCCTCCTCTGCTGAGATCTTCAGAGATTTAATGTCTTCTTTTTATCTTTATCTGATTTTAAGGCTGTGACTGGATATCCATAGACTTATAAAATAGATTTCATGGTAATGTTTCATACCTGATTCTTCCTAAAATGTTTGATTCTGGTACCGTTGGCAGCCGCCGGGCAATTTCAAAATTCAAACAGCAGCGATCCCACAATGCTATGCGGTGGCTGTAAAATAATGCTTCTACAGTGTAGTTACAATAAAATTACAGGACTGTCCATACATTTCCCATCATGCATTTGCATTTACAATAAAAACATGAATACAATATGTTGTTGTAAAATTTATTGTAAAAATTACATCAATTGCTAACAGTGTAATGTAATTAATAAATGTTAACAAATTGAATCTTATTGTAAAGAAAACTTTTTCAACTCTAATTTTATTTCAGCTATAGTGGCCAAGGAAACATTTCTATGAGAAAAACCTAAACATAACACATATGACACAATTCTTAGACCATTAAACGTCTGCGTCCGGTTGCATGCTCCTAGTCTTACAAGTTAGTCATATAATGTTTTTCTGGCAACACTTTACATTAAGGTTCATTAGTTAACATTAATGTATTAACTAGCATGATCTAACCATGAGCAATACATTTGTTACTGTATTTGTTTATCCTTGTTAATGTTAGTTAATATAAATACAGCTGTTCGTTGTTTGTTCATGTTAGTCCACAGCGCAACATGTGCTAATAATGCAAACAAGATTTTAATAAAGTATTAGTAAATGTTGAAATTAACATTAACAAAGTGCAGTTCATTATTAGTTGATAATTACATGCTAATTAGCGTAGTTTACTAATGTTAACTAATGAACCTTATTGTAAAGTGTTACCGTTTTTCTTCAAGATTAGTCATTACTTTAAGTTAGTTACATAAAAAGGTATTTGGTGTAGTTTGAATCTGAAAAGTAGAACTGAGCCCTAACTAATCGTTGGTCAGACTAGTTCGTGAACAAGCAACAGTCTTAGCGGCTTTGTTCATACAACTCACCACTGGTATTCAAAATCACATTTAAACTTGGAAAAAAAGAAAGGGATAAAAAAAAAAAACATGATGTAAAGTGAAAAAGAAATATTTCATTATTTCTAGACCGCAAAGTCAGTTTGTGACATTGATCTTGAAACTCTTTGTACACACTTTTCAGTTCAAATTTGATATGCTCTCAGACCGTTGGACCCTGATGTATATGTATATCTGTATAGAGTGTGTTTGTGCTGCAGAATCACAGTCAGGACACAACAACACACTCTCCACTTTCCCTTCTCGTGTCAGAACCGTTGGACGTGCAACAGCTGTGTGAACACATTCCCTCCTCAAAACACAGGCATCATTTCTTTCTCCCTCTTACAACATTTGTCCCTTTCCTCTCTGGGGCCCTTGTTTCATTATACGTCTTTTTTATCCCTCTCTATTTTTAGTCCCAAACACACGAGAGAGAAGCACATGTGCACTTTGACAACTGCCCCCTGTCCTCATAAATAAAGACGGAAGAGCCCAGTCTAAAATTAACTCGAAGCCTCAAACCTGTCCCAAACCAAAAGGACTAGAAAAACATCAACTGTCTGGTCAATCTCATTAGTGTTGTATAAATAAACAATGAAACATTTATGAAGGTGCTGACACCAGCTAAACACAAACATGTATATGTATGTACAACTTTTTAATCTTAAGAACTGCTTTAGAACGACTGGGTTGAAAAGAAATGTCAGAAGTTGAGAGTCTCATTTATCAGTAAATAATGCAGAAACTTTGTCAGTAGTCACCAGCCCAGTCGCCACAGAACTGCATTTCCCAGCATCCCCTCTGGTCCACCTGCACTCAGTCAGCCATCATCACTCCTGCCACTGACTATCACCTCCTCAAGACACACATATAAGCTCTTCAGTTCACCCTCGTCTGGTTTCGTCGTTCCTCCCGAGATCCATTAACCTGATCGCCTACCTTTGAGAACCTCACCTGTGTGATCTTCCTCAGTCCTCTGTCCTCTCCTGCGATCCAGTCTGTATCATCTTAACCTACAGAAGATAAGATCTGTCACTCACCATCAGCATTTCAGCATTGATCCACCAATGCAGTATCACCTGTTCCCATCACTACTTTCCTGCAATAAACCATTGTTTGGATATTACCTGTGTTTGCCGCCTTCAGGGTGTAGGGTGTAGAGTTACATTCAAGCTTTTTTAAGGCATGAAGTCAATATTTTTTTAACCTTTTATGAAATCTTTGTATTAACCACACGTTTTGCATTCTGATATGTTTTATTTATTTATTTTTTTAAAGAGGCCATGTTATGCCCTTTTACAAAGTCTTGATTTTTTTTTTGGACTTTACTTTACTAGGTTTTCATGCTTGAATGTTCAAAAATGTTTATTTTTCATAGATTTGCCATTGTTGCAGCTCCTCTCTTCCCAGTCTGTCAGTATCGCTCTGTTTAGTTCCTGTCTCTATGAAGCCCCTCCTTCTGAAAAGCACACTGTGCTCTGATTGGTCGGCTGGATCAGTGTGTCGCGATTGGTCAGCCACTGAGAAATATCCCACCCCTTACTGTGAGTTTCAGCACATTACTAACTAACTCAACCAGGCCCCGCCACTTCATTTTGCGTTTTCCTTTGGCGGGAATTATTTAAATGAGGAATATTGTGACGTGTTCGTTCACGGAAGAAAACTCAAGACTACAATGGAGGCGTTTCAGGGAGTTCAGAAACACTGAGACTGATATAGAGAATAACTCCCACTGGAGGGACTTTGTAACTTTGCAGAGCTTTTTCAAGCTCAAACAGCAACATTACACACTAAAGAAAGTTGCTGTCTCAAATTTTTAAGTACAATCAATTTGTATGTTTAAGTCATTTCAACTTAAATTAATGACTTAAAAAAAAGAACCGACTTAAATGAGCTGATTCTTATTCTGAACCTTACCTGTATCCCACCTCAATAGCAGCACAAGTGTTATACAATACAAGAAAAAGTACATTGTAGGGAATTTTTCATTTTAAACAATTACAGGTAACACTAATTACAGGTTACAGGCAACTAACCCTAGTCATATCGTAATTACATGTTAATTAATATTCCACTACTTATTTGTTTAATTACACTGTAACAATGACACCTTAAAAATAAAGTGTAACCCAATTTCTTTAACAACAGCTGAAAGCTGTTTGTGTGTAAATAAAGTATGATTTGCACAAAGAATCTTTTTGGCTGTTTATCAAAGTGATCATACACACTTTCATGTCGCCTGCAAACAGCAGAGAGCAATGCAGCACACCTGTGTGTACAAACCACACACACACACACACAGCTAGCATCTTAAAAAAAATGCTGTAACATTAACAAAGTTGCGCAACAGACATCCAAGATATCTGTTGTTACAAATGATAAAAGTAGTTTACTAACTTGAAAGTGTGTGAACCATCCGCTAAAACCTATTCCTGCACAACATCCACATATACACAAAAGAGCAGGACACACACACACACACACACACACACACTGCTGCCTCCCTATAGCGTGCAGTGTGGTGAAGGTAATCTGTCTATCTTGTGGTGCAGTGAACGAGTGCAGATGAGAGGAGAGACAGAGGCAGGGTGGGGTGTAGGTAGATGCTGTCACACACACCTGCGCTCAGCCGGAAACCACAGCTGTCTCCGAGACCACCTCACAACAAATATTACAACACCCCTCTCTCTTTCTCTCTCACTGTCTGTGGGAAAGTTCATCGCATACTCCTACACAGCTTTAACTTCTTATCTTTCTTTCTTTCTTTCTTTTTTTTTTCCTGTGAAATGCACATGGTAACCTGTGATATGTATTCAAGAGCACGGCATCCAGGAAATGTATTTTCAATTGATTCGTATCTGTCTTTGATGAGTGCTGTGGGGTTTGTTGAGTTGAGGACTGCAAAATGTCTCTGGCCATAAATGATTTCCCATACAGACACTGAAAATGAGTAAAAACCCATTTTGACATTAGAGAGAGAGAGAGAGAGAGAGAGAGGGGGGGTGGGGGGGGGGGGGGGGGGCAAAAGTAAGTGATAATATGATATAAGGCGAGCAGTGGCACAGAATCAGCAACCACAAAATTAGCATTTGTTCAAATAGGGAAACTTTTTTACTTTTACCAAAATAATAATAAAAAGTAAAAAACTAATAGAAATTGTTAAATATTTATTCAATACACACAAAAATACTGTAACCCAAACCCATCTTTGGGTCACATATGGAAAAACCTCACCGTTGGTTTAAATTAACCAAGGGTTAAACTATTTAAACCAATGATTGGTTTTGTGCATATTTGACCCAAACATGGGTTGAAACAACCCCGCATTTTTAAGAGTGTACATATATTTATTGATTTATTTATTTTATTTTTTTCTCTACTATGGAAGTTAATGGGGTCCATTAACTGTTTGGTTACTGACATTCTCCAAAATATCTTCTTTTGTGTTCAGCAGAAGAAAGAAATGTATGTTTGAAACAACTTAATGGAAAAAACTGATGACAGAACTTTCATTTTTAAGTGAACTATCAATTTAAAAGCGGCAGACGACAAACCTGCAGCATAAACAGAACGATATTGTCCGCAGATGTGGACACTAATATAGTGATCATTATAGGCTAGTTATTTTGTATACTTATTGTTCTTGGTGTGAACGAGCCATAACACATAATACAGAATAGTAACAGTGAGAGGGAGAATAACAAAATACTGAAGTACACACACAAAAAACAAAACAAGCTAAATGCATAATTTGCAAAAATTCTAAAAAGGAAGTAAATAGTTTAGACTTGCATGAGCTTAGACTGGGCTACAAGACAAGCAATTTACTTTTAATTATATTTATTTAAGTGATATCACATGAGCAAGAGTACTTTTGTTCAGAAAATCAGCTTGGACAATCAAATGCAAGGCCTGGAAGAAACTGTTCTTTTGTTATATCATGTGTATGTGAAATATGTAATATGATACTAAACTTTGACAACATAAAGCTTTCTATTATTAAACTTCTTGAATCTTGTGTGTGTGTGTGTGTGTGTGTGTGTGTGTGTGTGTGTGTGTGAGAGAGAGAGAGAGAGAACTGGTAAAGGGGACACAGTCGTCAAAACAGGAAACCATTTATGTTGCTGAAACACCATTTTTAACTCTCGTAGGCAGGCAAAAATAAATACAGCACTAAGAAAATAGAAAGAGAGAAAGAACAGCAGGGGAAAAGAGAAAGTGAAGTGGAGCAAAAACAAAACTTTGTGTAGCCGTTGGCCTATTCCAACAGCTTTAGACCACGAGCCAAACATGCAATAAAACAAAAGTATACAAAAGCACACACATCCACCACACCCTTAAACGGACACTTCACCAAAACATCATTTATTCACTGTCATGTGGTTCCAAACTTTTTTTCTTCTGTGGAACATGAAGATATTTTGTAGAACGTGGGTCCAAACAACTCCACTGGACCCCACTGACAGTCATTGTATGGGCCCTTAAAAAAAAAAAAAAAATCTTTTTTCTGACCAAACTTTTGTTCTTAGTCCTTTTTGCTTGTATAAATGGCAATGTTTCATTTACCCCTGGTTCCCTTTCCGTCGAGAACATCAGACGTAGTCGACGTCGCCTGAATGGGATCACGCCAGGGAGCCAATCATCTTCGAGTACTATTGAACGAGCCAATGGAATTTGGCGTGCGTGACTTGCATCGCACACTCCGCCCCCGCGGTGTGGGTATAAATACGGAAGTGGATGCATGCACTTGTTGCCTTACGCTTCGGAGTCGATCGTTTGATGTCTCTGAAGAGTGCTGTTGTTTACAACGAGCGAGTGTGTCGGTGTTCTTCTGGAAGACTCTCCCTCCCAGTGCTGGTGGTTTCTACAGCGCGAGTGCAGTGGTGATCGCGAGCTTTGAGCTCTTAACTTCTGTTTTAACAGCAACACATTTTTAAATGTTTGTGTTTGTTGACGGTTGGTTAGAGGGCGGAAAAGTGAGTGCTTCACTGTTTCAGTTCACTGTTCGGTGTTGCCGCGGTCATTCCCGTGTGCTCCGGCACTGGTGATGGTTCCTATTTTCTGAAAGAGCAACACGGTACGTTTGCATCTTTTTCAAGATGTCATTCCACCCGTGCGTTTCTGGATGCGGTCGTTCCCTGTTCCTCTCTGACGGTCACAATTGTTGCATCACGTGTCTGGGCTTACAGCATGCTTAAGCAGCTTTTGTGGGCGGTTCATGTTCTCATTGCGGAAATATGACTGTCGCGGTGTTGAAATCGAGACTCGCCTTTGTCCACGAAACGCGAGTCCCCATTACCATGCCCCACCCCTGGGTGCTGTGTGGGATGGGTGATAGGAGGATAGTGATGGAGGTCTCGCCCGGTAACCATTCCCTGTGGGCTCCTCACTCCTCCATCACACCGCAGCCGATGGAATTCCTGTTGAACGTGCTGGTCCCTCTGTAATGGACCGACCATCCATTTCAATTGGGGTTCCCCCAGAGGATAAGATGTCGATAGCAGCATCGGAGGGTGAGCTGGCCTCTGGAGATGACGACTCGGCTGTGAAGAAACAGTTCTCCTGCTTGCTTGGTCTCTACTAGAGGGTAGGGACTTGCTTACATTTCGGTCAGGGAATCGTGCTTGGGGTTCAGGCAGGCTACCTCTCACGAAATCTGAGACCCCGGCCTGAATATTTGCCCAAGGTTCCTACCTCTCCTACTGGACCAGGTGGTGAGCCTGCAAGCGCTGCCTCGAGGAGGCAGACCCAGCCCTGGCTTTTCTCTGCTCCGTCCGCTCTATTTCGGTTTTACGTGCACAGAATGCAAAGCCTGGACCTCAAACCAGCTCTTTTCTGTTTCGGAGACCAGCAGAAGGGAAGGCTGTTTCCAAGCAGAGGTTGGCCCACTACATGTGGTTGCCTTCATCTTGGTGAGAAAGTTTTCCCAAGATGCACGTGCCCACCTGGGTGGTGAGCACCTCCTACGTGAGAGTATTGCTCGCTCCTAGGCGTTGACACAGAGTAGAGTTCTCAACGGGCCTGAAAATTACAACCCGACCCGACCCGGCCCGTGGCTTTTAAAGCCCGGACCCGATGTAACCCGACACATCAACATGAATTATCTGCCCGAACCCGGCCCGCGGCCCGACGCCGATTCTTTTTTTCTCATACACGTACTATCATGACCAGCAGACGGGAATTAAAATCAACCTTTAATGTTCACGTCTTTTAACAATACAAACAATACAAACAACTGAAACAATACACTTTAAATATATAAATAGGCTTTAAATAAAAATCTTCATACAACAATAAATAAAAAGAAAAAAAAGCGGGCGGGCTACTTTTCACACCACACAATTTTTGAAAAGTTTTGAAACAAAAGGCCTAGCCTACAAACAAAATCGTATGCTTATAAGGCATCTTCGAGGAACAGTAGTGCGTGCACAGTGGATGGACTGAGGTGTGCTCTCCTCTCTTCAATGGTATGGCCAGCCACACTGACTACCCTCTCGCTGCTGCTGCTGGTTGGCACACAGAGCACCTGCCGTGCCAACTGAGCCAGTTTGGGATACACGCTGCACGTTGCACCAGACTTTATTTACAGTGAACCGCAGCGATGATTAATAAAACTTTTTTTTTTTTTTACTGAGCGAAAAATATTAAGCCCGAGGTCCGACCCGAGTCATTTGCTTATATTTTCGACCCGAACCCGCGGGTCCCGTCGGGTTTGTCGGGCCGACCCGACCCCGTTGAGAACTCTAACACAGAGTGCCTCGCTGAACAGATGTTAAATAGAGTTGGGGGCTGGGTGACACCTATCCTGATCACTAGAGAACTAGTCTATGTGTTGAACCACTGCTTCCCGTGGGCTCCATTAACATGAAGCCAGTTTTACTGTAAGCCCGGTTCGTTGTGTCGGCTTGCAGTGCCATTCCCCTCCTATGTACTGGATACGTGCGCAATTCTTGCTCCATTTGAGTTCCCTTTATTAGCTGAACCCTGTCGAGGTTCCTCCGTGCCCTTCAGCAACGGACGTGTCGGAACGTCCGAAGCCAGGCCTATCACTCGTATGCACTGGTGGAACCTGTGTTAGGCTGGGTCGTATGCTGTGATCCCTAGGGCGATCCCATATGTGTATTCTTCCACGGTACGGCTCCCTGCGGCGAGCCTGTGTATTCCCTTGGCAGAGCCTGCTCTGCCGTCATTGGCCGGTTGAGTCTCCCCCTGTTAGGCTGGAGCCACCCCAGTGACATTCCATATGTTGTACTGCCCAGTCATCCGCCCAGTTCATATGTGTATTCCCCACATGTTACCTGTCTTCGGGCAGGATGTGGCTTCCACAGCGTCCCTTCCTTCCATTGATAGGGTACACTTTCCCAGTGGTCCTGTAGAACAGCAGTGACTTCCTTGGCCTAAGCCCTTCCATCTCCGCCTCAAGTTGAGGAAGGTTCAGGAGGCTTTTGTCCAGGCACTGGAAGGTGCAGCACTAGTAGCGTTTTCAATTGGTGATCCCATTCGCCGCGGGGGCGGAGTGTGCGATGCTAGTCACGCATTCCAAATTCCATTGGCTCGTTCAATAGTACTCGAAGATGACTGGCTCCCTGGCGTGATCCCATTCAGGCGACGTTGGCTACATCCTCCGTTCCCTCCTTCAGGGAACGGTGGGTTGCTTACGCAACCAGGACGTTACACAGACAAGGTTTAAGTCTAGTCCCAGACTAAAATGCATGTTTGAGCTGTTTTAACTGAAAGCAACTTTCACTAACATAGCTTAAAATATGTCAGTGCCTTTGTTTTGTCTCAAGATGCACATCAGTAATGTTTTTTTCAAAGGCACATTTATTAAAGCTACTTAAATGTCCTAATTGAACTAAAGCCTGATCCGGGCTTAATCTAAGCCCTGTCTGTGAAACCAGGCCTTAGAAACTTATTAAAGCACTTTTTCACTTACACATTTTGAAACCCTGTTTTTCATTCAAACAACTGTTTCGTCAGGAGAAAACTATGTCTAGTGGGGTTCAAAATCATGATCAACACTTATTATTGTCAGTAAAACAAACATATATTGCAAAATCTTGCGAGTTAGAACTAGGCTTACTTGTCCATGCAAATCTTGCTGCAACAATTGTAGGGTGTTCTGAGCAAGCTTTAGTCTATTAGTCTGGTTACTATGATGTACATACCACTGTTTATAAATATTGTAATAATTCAGTACCATTGTATACATCAAAGTACCACTATATTATATCATCATTCATGGTATACTACCACATTACTACTTTTTTGTGTGTATCTTTTAAATTCCATGAAATTCAACTTCAAGTGTTCTAGTCCACCAACACTCTCTCTCTCTCACTCTCTCTCTCTCTCTCTCTGCAGTGCCGATAGGGGAAATGATTTTCCTCCTGCTAGCAATCACAAGGGGCAAACCCCATCTTTGACCAGGCACAGACGAGCCATTGTTTGTGCCTCCTCCTCCATTTGGTGTTTCTTATTAGTCACAGCGTCAATCTGTGTGTAGCTGCTGTCCCACCCAGAGAGAGAGAGAGAGAGAGAGAGAGAGAGAGAGAGAGAGAGAGAGAGAGAGAGAGATAGAGAGAGAGAGAGAGAGAGAGAGAGAGAGAGAGAGAGAGAGAGAGAGAGAGAAGTGGTATTCTGAAATGAGGTCCTCACAGTTTATATATATATATATATATATATAAAATCAAATGTAAATTCATGTCCCAGTTACATTTAATCTTTTCACATATTTTTGGTTAAATAAACATTATGTTATATTAAACCACAACAAAAGAAAGAAAACAAATTAAATTCTATTTTGTATTTTAACAATGTTATTAAGATCATATCAACAGTATATAACTTGCTCTACAACGCAGAGGAACACCACCTTATGCTGGGTACACACCAAAAGATTTTTTACATCTTATAAGATTTTCAAAATGTGAAAGGCCACACACATGAGGAGAAAAAATCCTAAATTTAACCGTTTTGCTCCTATAGTGTGTGGTGTGCCATGATGTGACAAAGACAGCACACCACACACGAACAGATTTTCAACCAGATTCTCGACTGTGAACACAGGAAATCTCGCAAAATCTCGTGAGACATCAGAATAATCAAGGCAGACCATAACCACAAATTAACCATAGTTTTGCACAAAAAAAAAAATCTAACTATAGTATTTATTTGGTTATACAAATGTTCAATACGCCTATAATAAAAACATGGTTAATTTTCCGTCCCTCTCTCTCTCTCTAATATTGCAGAAGCTATTTCTGACCAACTCTTCTCCTTGTCCAATCTATTATGGTAGGTTTTACACCACACGTCGTACAAACATTTGTGCTGTTGCCACAAATCAACAAGCTGATCCTCCATCTCTGCTGTCCACATCAATTTCACTGTGTGCTGCGCCATGACTGCGTTTGTTATGCTTCCGTCTTCCGTCATCTCGCTTTCTGATTGGATATTGTTTCATTTCACGTGGTAATCTCCAGAGCGAGCGCGCGTTTGTCCTCGGGGTTCACCCCACACATCAGGATTTCCGATCGTAAATATTCAACATGTTGAATATTTACGATTCGCGATCGGGGCGCCTCCGACGTTCTTCCGAGCAGGTTCGGACACTCTTAACACATCTCACACCAAGGGAGAATCTGATAAGATAATCTGTAGAACCATCAAGATGATCGGGACATAGCTAGGATTGTCGGAAGGGGGGAAAACGGCCCAAAATCAGCCCGATCATCTTTTGGTGTGTACCGCCACTTCTGTGCCTCCTACCACAATAGTATTTATCTGATGCCTGTGTATAAGCCCGCTTTCAGACGCCTAGAGTGTGAGGAGAAAATCCTCAAACTCTGGACAGAAGACAGAATTTCCTCTCTACAGGGGTGTCTGGAATATACTGATTTGAATGTTTTTTATGACACTTGTAATGACATTAATGAACTTAAGGAAACAATTTCTGCTTATGTCAAATATTGTGTTGATATAGTTATTCCATCTAAAAAAGTGGTCATTTATCCTAATAATAAGCCTTGGGTAACAAAGGAACTGAAAAGTGTTATCAATAGGGAAAAAAAGACATTCTATCTAGGGGACCTGGTAGAGAAAAAAAGCTGTCTCAAGAGAAGTCAAAAATGAAATAAGGAAAGCAAAAATTCAGTATAAGAACAACATTGAAAGTCAATATAACAGTGGGGATCTAAAGGCAGCTTGGCAAGGTATTAAACATTTGGCAGCCATTAATCAGCCTGTACACAGAACAAGGCAACAAATAAAATTGAATGGCATAGACGGCGGCGATTTGCCAGATACTTTTAATAAATTTTTCTGCAGGTTTGAAAGGTCCTTCTGAGATAGTATAGTCACATAGAGAGAGACGTTAACGCCTCAGAGAGGGATACAAATACAACAGACAAAAGTCATAACACTACTTAAAAATACAAAAAAAGGAAAGGCTGCTGGTCCTGATGCCATCTGTGGGCGTACACTGCACTTGCGCCGAGCAGCTTAGCGAGGTTTTTACAGTTATCTTTCAAAAATGTTCTGACAGTTGGGATATACCTGACATATGGAAAACATCAACAGTAATACCTATCCCTATAGCAAAATCTCAAAGACCTCAATGAATTTTGACCAATTGCACTGAATTCCCTGGTAATGAAATGCTTTGAAAAAATCGTAAAGGACATAATCATCCTCCTAACTATAGACAAATTAGATCCACCACAATTTGCATATCAAGCGGGCAAGGCGGTAGAGGATGCAAAGCTTTTCATTTTTGACAGGGTGTATAAACATCTTGAGAAACCTGCATCACACGTAATAATTTTATTTGCTGACTTTAGTTCAGCTTTTAACAAAATGCAGCCCCACATACTAATTGAACAATTAGCCTCACATTTTAAGTTACCCGAGCAGATCTTATTACTAGTTTTACATTTTTTAACAAATAGAAGGCAGCAGGTCTATGTAAATGTTGTCCTCTTTGTAATATGTCCTCTATCATAATATCAAACACAGGTTCTCCTCAGGGCTGTGTGCTTTCACCCTTGCTTTTTATATTATACACTGACAACTGCAGGTCCTCTTGAAGAACAGCCATTTGGTGAAGTTTTCAGACGACTCAGCCCTGTTGTCCCCATTACAGGGCAACCAATCTGATCACAATTGTGCCCTTACGGAATTTGTCAGATGGTGTGATGACAGCTTCCTTGACTTAAATGTGTCAAAAACTAAAGAAGTAATCATCGATTTTTTTTTCAGAAGCATACTGATGAACCAAAACCGAGTGTAGTACATAATGAAAATGTTCAAATAGTTCAAACATATACACTCACCTAAAGGATTATTAGGAACACCATACTAATACTGTGTTTGACCCCCTTTCGCCTTCAGAACTGCCTTAATTCTACATGGCATTGATTCAACAAGGTGCTGAAAGCATTCTTCAGAAATGCTGGCCCATATTGATAGGATAGCATCTTGCAGTTGATGGAGATTTGTGGGATGCACATTCAGGGCACGAAGCTCCCGTTCCACCACATCCCAAAGATGCTCTATTGGGTTGAGATCTGGTGACTGTGGGGGTCATTTTAGTACAGTGAACTCATTGTCATGTTCAAGAAACCAATTTGAAATGATTCGAGCTTTGTGACATGGTGCATTATCCTGCTGGAAGTAGCCATCAGAGGATGGGTACATGGTGGCCATAAAGGGATGGACATGGTCAGAAACAATGCTCAGGTAGGTCGTGGCATTTAAACGATGCCCAATTGGCACTAAGGGGCATAAAGTGTGCCAAGAAAACATCCCCCACACCATTACACCACCACCACCAGCCTGCACAGTGGTAACAAGGCATGATGGATCCATGTTCTCATTCTGTTTACGCCAAATTCTGACTCTAACATCTGAATGTCTCAACAGAAATCGAGACTCATCAGACCAGGCAACATTTTTCCAGTCTTCAACTGTCCAATTTTTAGAGATGCTGTCAAATTGTAGCCTCTTTTTCCTATTTGTAGTGGAGATGAGTGGTACCCGGTGGGGTCTTCTGCTGTTGTAGCCCATCCGCCTCAAGGTTGTGCGTGTTGTGGCTTCATAAATGCTTTGCTGCATACCTCGGTTGTAACGAGTGGTTATTTCAGTCAAGGTTGCTCTTCTATCAGCTTGAATCAGTCGCCCCATTCTCCTCTGACCTCTAGCATCAACAAGGCATTTTCGCCCACAGGACTGCCGCATACTGGATGTTTTTCCAGATCACACCATTCTTTGTAAACCCTAGAAATGGTTGTGCGTGAAAATCCCAGTAACTGAGCAGATTGTGAAATACTCAGACCGGCCCATCTGGCCCCAACAACCATGCCACGCTCAAAATTGCTTAAATCACCTTTCTTTCCCATTCTGACATTCAGTTTGGAGTTCAGGAGATTGTCTTGACCAGGACCACACCCCTAAATGCATTGAAGCAACTGCCATGTGATTGGTTGATTAGATAATTGCATTAATGAGAAATTGAACAGGTGTTCCTAATAATCCTTTAGGTGAGTATAAGTACTTAGGCACAGTGTTTGACTCACAACTGAAATTCAATGAGAACATTGATAGCATTATTAAGCGAGCAAACCAAAGAATAGACTTACTGAGGAAGCTTAACTCCTTTGGGGTCTGTAAAATAATTGTATGTACATTCTATCAGGCCTTCATTGAGAGCCTATTAACATTTTTTTCCTGTGTAGGTTTAATGGACTAGCTGTGAAAGATAAAAAAAAAGTTTGAGCGAGATTGTTAAGGTATGCTCAAAAAATCACTGGTACCCAATTAAACGATCTCTGTTCTCTCTGAAAAACACGAGCTGTCCAAAAGGCAGACAGAATATTGTGCCAACCAGATCATGTACTCAGTAAACGATTTGTTATCATGCAGTCAGGTCGGCGGTATTACGTGCCAATATGGAAAACGAACCGCTATGCCAACTTATTTATTCCTTCTACTATAAGACTGCTAAACGAAAATACATAACTACATGGTAGAGACCTGCGCGGGACACAATTTTCAGTCCCGCTCCCGCAGTGTTCAGTCCCGCTCCCGCCCGCTCCCGCAAAGATTTGTCATTTTTAGTCCGCTCCCGCCCGCATCTGTGATATTATGTCCCGCTCCCGCCCGCAAATGCCCGCAAGACGGCAGACAGGATGTTCACTTTCTGTCTCACGAAAGGTCTAGGGGGAAACATGCGTGCGCATTAATTCTTGATAAAGCTTAAAGCTTGGTAGGCTAACATATTTATTGGTAAGCTTGCATATGTTCAACCATACAAAACATTAAATAGGCATCAGTAGGCCTAACTAACGCCAACAAAGATAAACATTAATCGGCACAAATACCAATAGGCTTAATTATCGTGTAGCCTAACATAAAAACTGCCTTAGGCTGTAACCAAAAACAAAAATATAAAATATATTCGATGAGGTAATATTATTATCTATCTAATATATATAATTATATATTAGATGTTCTAGTCACATTATAGGCTAGCCATGAACATTCGTAAAAGACTAAAAAACTATGTGGGCTTTGAGCTCAGTGAAGGTGTTAAACTGAAAACAGCCTGTGCATACCTTTTAATAATAATAATAAAAATAAAAACTCAGCAGGTCGCTACCAGCATGGCTAAATGAAAATGATCAAAATAAAGGTAAAAGAAGCAGCTGCTGCTTAGGCTAGAGGCGCTGTTCCTCGTCCATGCTGTCTATTTTGAACTTGAAGCTTTTGAATTCGAACACAGAGCAGCGGGAAGGACGTCTCTAAAACAAGTGTGCGTGAGATAAGGCCCCGCCCTACCCCAAACGACAATATCCACAAGTTTTGGCTGCTTAAAACGTTTTTATTGCTGCCAAACAGAATATCCCTCACAACTACAAATTATGTACGCTTCTTTAATCATTTATTTTACTTTACACTCATATTTAATTTGTGGGAGTGCGGCGTAGGCTATTATCCCTCCCGCCCGCACCCGCAAGTGCACCTCCATCATCCCGCCCGCTCCCGCAATGACCTTTCAAAATTTGTCCCGCGCCGCACTGTTTTGGGTCGCGACCCGCGGAGTGCAGACCTCTACTACATGGTTCTTGCTTTCCATTGCTCTGTTCAGTCACTGGCAGGTGAATGTGTGTGTGTGTGTGTGTGTGTGTGTGTGTGTGTGTGTGTGTGTGATACTGAACCAAGGCCCATGTGTAAATGTGTGGATGTGATTAATTATTTCTTCTTTTTCTCTTTTATACATTGTGTTCTAATGCATTTTAACTATTATGGATGGGTTGGCTGTAAAACTGAATTGCCCCTTGGGGACTAATAAAGGTATCTGAATCTGAATAAACTTTTGTTCAGCTGTTCTTTTTAATAGTCAACTAATTTTCGGATCAGCATTCATCAAGCTCGGTAAACAATGCTCCCTAGCCCCCCTGACACACACACACACACACACACACACAGTTCATTAAGCAGGGACGGGAAAACTGGGCTTGATCAGGTCCAGAAATGAGCAACAGAACCGGGTTACACCAAGTACATGTTCCTGGATCAGCATCTTTGTTGATCCTGGAACAACATTCCAATCAACCAATCAGATCTAAAGGGGCAAGTTTACAGTTTATTTTTTATTTTTTGGCACAACCAGGGTTCGGTGCTTCTCCATCAGTGTTATTCACCATCAATTCCCAAGAATAATGAACATTACAACATGTCGCTGCATAGCACAAAATGACAAGCTGGTTTTGTGTACTTCTTATCGTGTGAATACAACACCTACCTGCAATATGAATATGTTATTATATATAATTCCATGACCATGTCCATCCAAAACATTGTTGGGCAACTGTCCTGTAGAGTTGTCTTCAGGATTACTTAAAAAATTACTGACAGGTGTGTTTGATTAGGGTTGGTGCTAAAGTCTGTCTATCTATCTACAAGTTAAAAAAAATGCACTCCCTTATAATTATATTATTCAAGATTTCTTTTTCACCCCACAATTTTTCTGACTCTTAAGGCTGGAATAAACTACACGACTTTAGCCCAGATTTACAGTCTGGATGAGTCGACGCTATAGTTACTGAAAGACAGAGCCAGTCTGCCGACTTTGGCCAGTCAGAGATTTCACAGATAAGCGTAGCGTATGATAGGCACAGACTACCATTTTTAGCTACAGACTTTGAATCCATCCAGTCGTCGGAGATCAGACACGTTTGATATTTTGAGCTGATTTAAGGACACATTATGTTTGCATTTGTCGCACGACTTCTCGCAATGAGGCTCATGTTTCTGCGTGAGTTTGTCGTGTTCAGAGCGACTAGAAAGTCTGTGATCGTTTAGTGCACAATTCCAGTTTTATCTCTGTAACCATTTACAAAGTCGCCAAGTGTATGATGCCTTGTGTTTTAAGATCTGCTCAGATTTTAAAAGTTGTGTAGTGCATTCCATCTTTTATTTAGTTGCAATAAATCATCTTTGCATGGCTAAATTATGTCTACAGTTTTATTTTACAAAAGCAAGAAAGATAAATATATATTCCATTAAATGCCTGTGATTTGTTGCTGTAAATATACAGAGCATTTACATTTATAGCCACTTAACCACACGGATGCAATGACGTTGTTTTGTGTAAAAAGCTAAATGTGGCTTCAGAGCGGACAGCTTCCCTTAAACTCATCCCATCACTATCAACATTGGAGGATGTGGCTTGGGATTTGGAATGTGTCGTTAGCTGAACTGAATATTAGCCTTGCAGGGACCACGGGAACAATTAAATGGACAATCGTTGTTTTGTCTACTGTTTGTTGTTGTTCACAGCAAAGTACTCAAAATGTTTTATGAACACTGACTGGCTGTTTTTAATAGCCACTCATTGATTTTTTTTGTGCTCACAACAATTAAAAAAAAACTCTGGAAGCTGATGAAAGGATAAAAGAAACACATCATGCATAGCTCAAACAATGATTTAACATGAGTGGTCAGATCTCTCTGATCTACACTTCTGACATAAATATGCCAAATTACTAAAGGCTCTAAATAATAGTAATAATAATAAAAATAACAAATGTTTCAACAAATCAAAGTTTTTTTAGGCTTTTAGTATGAATATGTTAGTCTTGCTGTTATCTAGTGTGCTCCAACACAATGACAGAATTCACATTTAGAAGCTATAAGTGTTTAAAACTGTCTCTCACGTCCGCAAACATGGATCAATGATTTTGATGATAGCACTTAAGCTTCTCATCAGATATTCTGTCCAATCAAATGCTCTCTAGAATCTGAAGCTCCGCCCTCTGCATTATAAATAGACGCTGAAGCTGCGGCTGAAATCGGTCACTTGTTCACACATTTACTATTTTCTACATGGTGAATGGCATTATAGTGCACTATATAGGGATATTGGAACGATTCAGAAAGTGTAAATATGCTTTCCATTGGGGCGAATGAAGTCTGGCTTCACGCCAGTCTCACGCCACAGCTCCGGTCCAGAGACACGATAGCACAGAGCGGATCATGTGCAGGCCAGAAAACATATCGGACCCATTTGAATTCTGCACATGCTATTTTTTATAGCATAACACGCCTCCTCTTTGCGCTGAACCGCCCCGGGGAGCGCAAGTGTATTTCTTAGTTAACCGACGTGTGTCTGTGGAGGGAAAAGTCCGCTTTGCAAGGGTGCAAAATAGGAATGATACATGCGTCAGTGTACAAAGTCATTTGCGCCGAGTGCAAGATAGGGCCCTATGTGTTTAAAGGCACTTCAGTGGGCCTTTAAAGGCACACTGTGGAATTTTTGGCCACTAGGGTGCGCTCGACCCGTAATTTTCACGTCTAGTGCCCCTAGAGGCCACAAGCGCCGCAGCATTGTCGCAAAAGTCAACAAACAGTCAACCGGTCAACCTCCCGTGTCTTTATGTGTGTGCAGACGGCATTTGATTTGTATGTTGGAGAAAGTTAATCGATTCACTACTGACCAAAATAATAATATAAATATAAGATTAATAATATAAATCCTATAAAGAAAACAAATTGAATAAAAGTACCATACGCAGAAAACAATGTCTGATCAGGTAAGTCGCATTGACAAGGGTTGCCCAATCCTGCTCCTGCCGATCGTCTGTCCTGCACAGTTCATCTCCAACCCTAATCAAACACACCTGAAGCAAACAATTAACGTCTTCAGGATCTCTTTGCAATGGGTTGGAGATGAAATCGAGTAGTCTGGAAATCGTGTAACAAAACTGATATAACTCACTACATATTTCTGTTATTTGTAGTCTTCAGTTTGTTTTTCCTTTTACACAAATACAAACATATATGAGCTGAAAGGAAAAAAAAACATTTACATTTGTATACGGCAGTATGTTGTGACTTATATCAGTTTTGTTACACGAATTCGCAGTAAATATTACATTATATATACACTTTTATGCCGATGTTTATTTTAAACTCTCCCTTTTTCTTTTTTTGGTCTCCTCTGACAAATCTTTGCTTTCTTCGCTTTCTTCCGAGTAGCTGTTGATTCAGTCATGACGACAACATACAGACGCCGGCAATCAAACGTGAGTTGAGCTCTCACGTTAGAATTTGAGGAAGTTGGGGTGGTGGGGGAAGTGACGTATGCCGTAAAGCGGTCGAATTTTGTAGTTCTTTTTGTGCTCGGGTTCCTACCCGAAACCCGAAGTTACATAGTGCTGGTAAAAGCGATACAGACACCTTCAGGCTTCGGCAGACGTGTCATTCAACCTATTGTAAGTCGATGTACCATCTCAATGGGTTTTGGTAATATATTATAAAGGTTGAAAAGTTCCACAGTGTGCCTTTAACATTATTTTTTCAATTTCAGTTTTGTCTAGGAAATATGTGTAAAGTTTTGGCTTTCGTCATTTCATCTCAACTAGCACTCTTATATCCAGATATCTGCCTTTGAATCTCAGGACAGTCTGAAGGTTTTGGGACTGTGCCCATTGTGGTAACATCAGCTAATCAGTGTTGACAAAACGTAATTTTCCTGTGGAAATGAAAAGAGCGTTTAGTCACCTGGCATTTGCAGTTCAAGCGATTTGGCTCCAAAAGTTTTGTGGTCCCATGAGCGAAGAAGATAGATTTCAAAGTGTTTACCTCAGGGATTTGGTGCCAGTCGTAGCAATGCTAATGGATAGCTGTCTCAGGATATTTCACAACTCCATTACAAATACCAAAAATAAGATTAATCTGAAGTCCCAGGTTATGTTTAGTGTTCCATATTTAAACTTTCTTTTTCAAAGTGCTGGTGAATTTCTGCTAGTGACTCACATTAAATAAAATCCAGAGTGATTCATCAACTACATTACTTACAGCGGTCTTGATGTCACAGAGTTTATGGAGTTTAAATTACTTAGGAGCAACTTGAGAAACATGTTGACCAGAGTATGAGAAGCATTCAGCTGAGCGTAGCATGTAACGCTCAGTGCCAGACCTTCAAACCGAGTAAGGTTAAATCCAGAAGTCAAACTGAGGAGCTTTTTCCAGCTCCACAATTCCTACCCACCCACATACTTCCTTCAGACCCAGTTCGTGAGTCCTCTAACTACGAAAGGAATGACAGAGCATGAGGGAAAAAATAACTGTATTACAATAGGACTGAGTTCAGTAAACAAATACAGCATTGCAGAGGGCAAATTAATCTGGTCGGGGAACAAAAAAAGAAGCAAAAAGAATGCATCCTTTGCCAACGTGACAATTATGTTTATGTGGATTAAAACAAAACAACAAGCCTTTGCCAATCCCAGCGGTGGACCTTCTATTGTTTCAGAGATCAAGCCGAGATGAAGTTACAGCGTCAACATACATCCGTAGCAGCTCCGTCCGGATGGGAAAGAGGCCCTACATATGCAAAAGCAATGCTAATCCACGCGAAGCCCTAGGGACGCACACTCCAAGCTACATGAAGCCTTTCCAAAAAAAGAGATCACTATTTTTATCGGAATGACGCTCCCCGGTGGGAAAGCACCAGCACGGAGTCGTTATGGTTTTCCCTTAGATATGCCGTCCCACCAGAAAATCAAAATAAACACATGGAAAGCCACAAGGATATATCTGGCTCGTTGTGAGGAAAGCATTTTTTTTCTGTTTCTTTTTTTCTCCTCTTGCCTTTCTCCAAATGTCTCTGCGATTGTACTCTTGAATGCATACTAAAAAAAGTGAGACTAGGGGAACGAGAAGAGAAAAGGATGGAACAACCCAATGAAGGAAAGCTCCAACAATATGCCAATATATGGTAAGCATTTTAGGCACTGATTGTTATCAATGCATATACTAAGACCTAATATTTTCAGTTGAACCTTGTAGCTACTCAGTCATAAACAGTTTTTAGCTTTTGGCGAGATACCGCAATAATGACAAGGTGCAAGAAAAGGAAGATGTGGATTTTGCAGATATGGCTTTCGGTCGAGGCTTATTTAAGCCTCAGACAACACACCAAACTTGAAATCAATTTCTCAATCTGGCAATCTCTAATCTGATTGGCCCGCTTTCCGCTAGGTACTAGGGTGATACAAAAAAACAAAGTTTGTTGGGTTAGTGACATCAAATCTTTGAAAGATACTCTGACTTTTGTTTGAGGCTCTTATAAAATATTGTGGGCCATAGATTTTGTAATGTAGTCAAAGGTCTGTTTACACAAGACTACTCATACACTAACCTCACAGCCATCTGAACCCAACCGAGCAACTCAGTGCCCAAGTGCTGACCAACCTTTACTTTTTCTAGACAACTCAACGTTGGTCCGCTTGATTTTGCCGAGACATTTTTGTTGATCGTGGAACAACATTTCTGTCCAATTATTTTGTCCTAAATCTAACCCTGTAAGTTATCCATAAAATCAGATGGAAATAATAGGTGAATAACACTGATGTAGAAGCACCGAACACTGGTTGTAAGCCTAATCTTGACATAAACTGTAAACTTGTCCCTTAAAAATCTGTTGTTCCTGTATCAACAAAGACCCCTTAATGTAACAGATGAGCAGAAACTACACAGTAGATTTAGGACCCTATTTTAACGATCTAAGCGCATGGTCTAAAGCAAGTGCACTTAGTCCGAATCCACTTTTGCTAGTTTAACGACGGGAAAAATGGTCGGCGCACCCGGTGCGTGGTCTAAAAGGGTTGTCCCTATTCTCTTAATGAGTAATGGGTGTGTATTGGGCGTAACGTGCAATAAACCAATCAAAGTCTCCTCTCCCATTCACTTTAAAAGCCAGTTGCGCTCGAGCCATGGAGCATTCGCTATTTACATGGAGGAATTTGCAAGCGGAAAAACTCTTCTCTAGTGAGGAAACAGCTCTGTTCGTGCGTGAGGTTAAAGCGCGCGAGCTGACCATACGGGACAAAGTGTACGCGTGTTGTGGACTCGCCTATAGACACACATTATTAATGTGCTCTTTAAATAACAAAAAAATACTGCACCATTGACTTTAGACCAGGTTTTAGTTGGTCAATGGCGTAGTCTATTTCAGTTGCCTCAAACACACCTCGTTTTCAGACCAACCGCCCATGGGCGAACAGATGGGTGCAAATGCATTTGCTATTTAAACAACGTGGCGCAGGACATGAAAATGATAACTGTGTCGGGCTGAAACTAGCAAAACACACTTGCGTCGCACCTGGCACCACATTGCGCGAAGGGGATTTGATAGGGCCCATAGAGTCAGGCCTTTTAGATTTTAAACAGAATATTGACTTGAGAAAATAAACGTGTTCAAGGGAAGTAGTGCAGTAAGATTGTGCAGACAGGGCTGTTTTGGGGTACGACAGCTTGATGTCTTAAGCTTGAAAATCCAGCTAGTCTCTACAAAGGTTCTGACCAGAGTCACCTTTCCTTTCAAACAGCCAGATGGAGAAATTAATTGCTCATGGCACAAGACCGTAAACACTAAGAAACTCCCTTAATATGAGGCAAGTTTACTCACAGATATGGAAATATTATGGACTGCTACAAACTGAGTATTGGGAAGTTTGCAAAGTTTTGTTTCGCAAACATGAAATTGGAAATGATGTGTATGTGTGTACTATGACTCTAAAATGGCGAAATGATTCCTCCCACATAGATTCAGACTGTGAGACAAATTTATCGGGGAAGATGAATCAGACTCCGAAACTGGAGACTTGTGACCAGGGCGTTTTCCATGACGACCTCTCTGTGAACTGTGTGTGTGTGCAAGATAACCCTCTCCTTTCTCTGAACGCTTTATCCGCCGAGCTGCGGCAGAGATCCACACAAACAAACACAGCCGTGGAGAGGAAATACTTTCATTGCGATGTGCCGCCCCAGGCTGACACCCGTAAAATCTTGTCTGGCGGTTCTCCGCCTTTTCACACAGACACACACATCACCTGTTCCTCTACATCTCTGGCTACATTTCACCCTGAGTGCCTGTGTTGGTGTGAGAACACTTGTGTATGTGTGCTGTGAATTAGACTTCCTCTTTTGTACACTTTGAGAGACCTATGTGTACAATGATTTACTTACTCAAAAGGGCGACTTCTATTGTGTATGTGTATGCACCCAAACAATCCCAAAGACCACACACACACTTGCAAATACAACACACACCCACGCTCACAACCCCACGCACACACATCTTCCTGTTGACCGTGGCTTACGCCGTTGAAATCCAGCTGCAGTAACAGTTGTTCGCCGCTCTTCCCGGATCTCCACAGAAACCAGAGCCTGGCTGTTATCGGATCCCGCTCGGCTTTCCTCCTCGGGAAAGAAGAATGCAGTGAGAAGGAGGAGAGAGAGAGACAGAGGGAGGCAGAGTGAAGGAGAAAGAGAGGGAGGGGGCGATGGTTTGGTCATGGTCCCGTGTGGGAATATTTAATAACAAACATTAAAAATACCACAGAAAGACTTTGCCACATTCCCACGGTCCAACTGCAGCCAGGGCCTGACAGCCCGGTTATAAATACCAGCTATAGAGTGGCCCCAGAGTGCACTTACAGTACAACACATACACACACACAGTCCATGCACTTAGACACACAGTTACCGATCCATGTACTGTACATCTGGAGAAACTATGTGGAGATGCTTGGACACTTTTTGCAGCATATACATCCAAGGTTAAATGCATGAATGCATGCATGCACAATAATACATACTCACCTAGGCCTAGTGTGCTGTCTGCATAGGCACACTCTTGATGTGAAAGGTTTTAAAAGGTAGGCATTATATTTAAGATACCTCATTTCGGCAAAATTAGCATAATATATTTTCATTTGTAGGCAAGACAATGCCAGAATCTACTGCAATGAGGAAAAACAGACGCAAATGTTTTCTTTAAAAATAGTGTCATATAGTTAAAAACAGACTATTTTACCAAGTATTCGTGTGCTGTGTATATTTATGCTCATTAGCTTAGCAACATGCTAATTACTAACTCTATTGAAATCAATTGTAAATCAAGTCTACTGAGAACTGCAATGTGACACAGAGTGGAATGCTTCAAATGAAATTCAAAGTTTGAATGTTGCCTTAAGCACATGGTATTTTTACGGGTGCGCTAGGGTATGCGAATAGTGCGAAAGACGTAAATTTTGTCATCAGCATATTACGCGTGTATTGAACATGTGCAACAGATTTTTCGAATCGTCCGTACTCTGTATGTACACTTAACTCATGTATGCACCTTGAGTTTTTTTAGATGGGCGGCAGTGGCTCAGTGGTTCATGTAGGTTGTCTACAAACCGGAAGGTTGGTAGTTCAATCGTCGGTTCCACCCGACCAAGTGTCGAGGTGTCCATGAGCAAGACACCTAACCCCAGCTGCTCCCGACGAGCTGGATGGCGCCTTGTATGGCTGACATCGCCGTCGGTGTATGAATGGGTGAATGTGAGGCAAATTGTAAAGCGCTTTGGTGGCCATTGGGTCTGTGAAAGCGCTATATAAATGCAGTCCATTTACCATTTAGATTGTCCACAAGGTGGCAACAATGGCCCAGGCCATTGTTTTATAGTTGCCACAGAAATGGAGACGGAATAACAACAACAAACTATAGAGTATACTTTGAAAGTATTCAGGTGTACACATACGCTAAGTGTACGCTACTATTTTCGTCACCACCATTTTGTCAAGAAGCCACTTCCATCCTCACGTCGGACTGGCTGAGGAAAACAGGGGAAGCTCTCACTGACTTACTTTCCGTTCCTGAAACAATGAGACTGGAAGCTGGCCATCTGCCCTCATCTTTGTGTGTGTTTGTGTGCATGTGTGTGAGTTGTCTCGCTCTCAGTCTTAACAGGTCACAGGGCTTAACCCAACATGGCTCCCTCGTTCCTGTTATTGGACAAGACATTAGTCTCAGTGGCAAAAAGCTTTGGGGTTTGCGGCCAATTTTAGATGTATTACAAATGAGGGTGTGAAACACCAAGAGCATAAAAACAAATGATCAGTTTGGTGTGTGGAAACTTCAATGGTATAATAGAGTGCTTTGAAGCATTTATAGAGTCGACTAATTTATTTGTGACACATTTAAATTGTTTTACAATAACAGTATGGTCTTAATTTTTGTAATTTTTGGACTTTTTAATGTTGAAGACAGTGGAGAGGAAAGCAAATGATTGGTAGTTAATTTCCCACATGTGCACCAC
>JARWKJ010000243.1:0-27743 GCA_029959095.1 Rhinichthys osculus
TACCTTTATTATAGTTGATTATAAGATTATAATGAAGATTAAATGAGCAGGTGAACTTTTCTTTAACCTCACACTTTTATTATACAGGACTAGGCTGTGGACTTGTTTATGCTGCTACTGTAACCATCACTTGCCAGTATTTTGACAAGAGACGCGGTCTTGCTCTCGGCATTGTTACAACAGGTAGGCTAAATATATGATCAGTTGAAAATAATACACTACTAGTCCAATGTTTAGAGACACGACTTGACAAAATGTATCAATGTTTCTCATCATTTTAAAAACATTTTTATCTCAAAGCATGAATATAACTGTATTCAAAGCTATACAAAGCTGACATTTTATTCATTTAATTATTTATTTATTTCAAATGGATGAGTTGGATCGGATGGGGAGATATGTAGCACATGCGAACTCCTTCAATGCTGTTTAAAAAAAAGGAAAAGTTTTCATGACTACTATTTTTCTAAAATGTGTAAAAATAGTACTTATTGACTTTATTTCTAATAAAAATTATGAGATTATGATATAAAATGTGGAAAATATTCCAGGTTTGCTGTGCTTGTTTTTAGGGCTGCACAATTTGGCCATATATTCTCTATTGTTGATAAGCACTTATCATTACAATGTTGTGTTCCCAAATGCAAAGAGCAGCAGTTTCTGTGAATAATAATGAGCTGCTCACATGTAAGAACACAGTTCCCAGCTTTCTAAGATCAAAGTGAACGATAAATGGAGTTACTGTCTCCCAAAAGAAAGAACCTATTCTGAACTGCCTGAAACGAGTCATCTGTAATATCAGTCTTGCTTCCTGCACGAACCTACAGAGGTTTGTAACAAATCAGCATAATGCCAGCCTAGCTTCATTGGCTGCTCATAAAAAACATCTACTTTGACCCTCCCTCAAACACTGTAGGCCTGGAAGAGATGATTGTTCATGTTGTCTATAATTCGAGAAGACGCTATTTTCTGAGCTGCGAAAGGAAATCCACTTTGCATGCAGTTCCAAAGATGAGAACTCGGGCTCGTAAAACCGTTGTTACTATTTGTATCACTGTGTACCAAGTGCTGAGGAAGCCTCTGGAGCTGAAATTCAGATATGGTAATGGCCGTTTGGTGTCCGACACACGCTGTAAACTGTAGACAATCATAACAGACTGGGCCATCTGACCAATCAGAGGAGCCTAGGCTCTCGAAAAAGCGGGGTTTTTGAGGGGGTTTTCTCCTGTGTGAAAAGAGGTGATGATGCCATGTTTATTATGAGAAACTGTTTATTTTTTACATAGTTTGCATGTAAACCCATTTTAGGGGACGTTCAAAACAAAATTAGGAAACTTTAACCTTCTGGTGCTCTTCGCGTGTCGGTCAAAAATTACCGATTTTTTTTTTTTTTTTTTTTGGTCAATGAAATGAATACTTAAAGGAGCTGTATGTAAGAAATTTATTTGAATTAATCATAAAATGACCCTGATATGTCACTAGACATTGAGAAATCATGTTCATTTCAAATACTTATATCACTGACAACAGTAGTCCGGCCAGGATATTGTCATTTAAAAAGTGCAGTTGCAGCCCTCAACTGATGTTGATGTTGTCATGTTGTGTTTTGGTCTGATGCTCCACCCTCCACCTATCTACCATTCACGAAGTCAGTAGTGTTGCGCCATCCGGGTTGCCAGCTCTGCTCTTGTTACCACAGCTGCAGCTACACACGTGTCGGATAAAAAAATGCAGCCGATCTGGCAACCTCGAGTCAGGGGGGAGGAGGAGGGGATACACCGCTCTACAGTAATTTGAAAGTGATTGCAGTACCGGTTTTGGCCACAATCTTACATACAGCTCCTTTAATTTTAGTTTGATAATGTTTTGTATTTTTTGGGGATTTTTTCATACTAAATTATATTTACGCTGTATTTATAATCCATTTATTAACTTTTTGAGCATAGACCTGAAAGTAAAATTTCCAACTTAAACTGTTGTAAATGTTGAATGCTTTAAAGCACAGAAGAGTACGATCTCTTTTCAAAGACGACACTTGGCAGATTATTGCTGAAGTGAAAAAAGTTTAAAAAAGTGAATTTAAAAAAGTAACAGAATTTTATGTGTATTGTTATGAAAAATGCACAAAGATACTATTTTCAATTTTTATATGAAATATATTTTCAAAATCACGTTTTACTCAAAAACTGCAAGAAAATCAAAGCCATAAATCTAAACAAGTTGTGTTTGAAATTTGAGCTTGATATCTCAAAAAATTAGCTTTCAGTAAGATTTTGTTTGGCTGCAGTACCAAAAGTTTTCATTTCCAATGTGGTCATTTCTGACCGCGAGGAGCACAAGTGTGACTATTTTTTACAGGACCATTTAACCTTTTCGAATCATATCCATGATTTTTTGTGTGTGTGTGTTCACATAGCAAGTGCCAAAACCTTTACCAAGTTTCGTACCATTCCAATGAAGTAAAAAATAAACGTAAAATTGTTCATTCAAAAATGACTGAAGATTTTTTCATTAAATCGCAGCCTTTGCAATTTGATAATAGTCAAATAGTCAGCCATAGTACTAATAACATTCATATCCAATTAAAGTAAGTCAATTCAACCCTTCTCATGTTTCCAGGTACAAGTATTGGAGGTTTTCTCTACGCTACGGCGCAGAATGAGTTCATTGCACTCTTTGGACTCGACGGCTGCCTTTTGCTAATTGGCTGTTTTGCACTAAACATCATCGCCTGTGCTGGACTCATGAGACCACTGCACCTGCCGGCCTACTACCTGAAACAGAGAGCAGCGCTGGTCGAGAAGGCAGAGGAGAAGGTTCTGGAAAAGAGCCCTGTCGTGGAGGACCCCATCAAGAAAAAACAGTCCGTCAACGTTCTCATCACCGAAGAGACGAAAGAGCCTCCACCGTACGAGAAGAGCCTCCTGAGTTATGTGGCGTTGGTGCGGCTTATGAAGAAGAAACAGAAGGAGTACTTAGAATACTTGAAGTCGACAGGGGAACTGCTTCAGAACAGGGTCTTCTCAGCCATGTGTGTGTCTTTGTTTGCGTATTGCCTGGGTGCGTACACTCCTCTTCTATTCCTGGAGGATTTGGCCCAGAACGAGGGTCTGGTCGATGGCATCAGCACCATCCCGCTGGTCTCCATCATGGCAATTGCTGCTGGAGTGGGGAAGCTGCTGCTGGGCATCACGATGGACATCCGCTGGATGAACAGCATCTTTCTGTACACCTTCACCCTGCTGGGCTCAGGGGTGGCTCTTCTCATTATCCCCGTCACCAAGAACTACACTGGGCTGCAGGTCATCTCAGCGGTGCTGGGCTTCTTTTCTGGAAACTGGTCCGTCATACCCTACATGACCACTAAGGTTGTGGGAATGGATCGTCTGACTGAGGCATATGGGATCTTGATGTTCTTTGGTGGATTTAGTATAATGCTCGGACCACCTGTCGCAGGTAATTTTTTTTTACTTGTTGCCATGATTTTAGTTCAGACGCTTTGCAAAGCCTTTAAAATGAACTTACCGGTAATTCACAAATTAATTAGTACGGACCAGAGATTGGCCAAAATCTGAATTTTTCTTTTCAGTTCATCAGTGGGATTTTGATTTGGAAGTTCACTTTTTATTAGCAAATTAATTAGTACAGACCAGAAGTTGGGAAAAATAGAATTTAAGAAGCAGCTTCTTTTCAATTCATCAGTGGGAATTGGTCACATAAACCACAGGAATGACTTGGGGATAAAGATTTATTTTGAAGACTTTGGCATAAATTAGACCATTTTAGGACATGATGTGTTTTTCCACTATACTACGTCAAATTAAAGTCAATTCATTAAATATATATATGAATACATTTATATAGGTGGGTCAATGACATTCCTTTTTTGCCAGGTTCTATTTGTTTATCCAAAAATACATGAAAATTGCAATTCAAATATGCAATACAACTCTTCTATAATGAAGATGTCTTTAATTTCTGAATTAAAGGATAGGTTCTCTGATTTTCAACCACTCAGTAGTATATGTAAATGAACAACTTCTCTGTTACCTATTACACAAAGATATGTCTGTTTATTTGTCTGCAAAACATGCATCATTTAATAACTTGTTTTAAAAGAATGATTAAGATGTGTGCAATCACATCTTACAACTTATTTACATCACAACATCACACAACGTATTTAAGTTGTAAGGAAAATATGTAATTGCTTTTACCTTGATGGTTACACCACATGACATTTTAGAGCGCATTATTGTGTGTCTTCAGGCGGAGTTTTGAAGACTCTGTTAAAACTTGAGATCAAACTTCCGCATTTTTGTGTCCCTGCCGACGGACAGTCAGATCGGCACCAAAATCAAAGTGCATTATGAATGTTGACGTTCTTGGCAAAAAGGAACGCCACAGCGCTTTTTATTTGTTTTGTTTTCTCTAGTCATGTAGCATATATGTATATATATATATATATATATATATATATATATATATATAACCTTTTAAAAATGAAACACTTGAACACATGAAACCAACATAAATACAAGTACATTTCCAAAATGTGTTTTAAACTAGATTTTTAAAAGATTATTTTTCTTTATTTCGGACACTTTTTTTTCACTGATCCAGGTGACATTCAAACACTTTTATGATTAGCTGTATGAATTTGATTCCATATAATTATACTTCCATAAATTAAAATTATAATGCTACATTCTGTTTTCTATATCAATTCAAAGTCAGGAATTGAATTCTTGATTAAGTAAATGTGCCAATAGTAAAGAGTCAGCAGGTTTACCTGTGGAGTGAGATACAGTATGTAACTCTGCCACTTGTTTGGTTTCTCACTCCAGGCTGGATTCACGACTGGATGCACTCCTACGACCTGGCGTTCTACTTCAGCGGGAGCTTCGTGCTGCTGGGAGGAGCTGGCCTTTTTCTCTCGGCTTTGTCCTGTTGGAACAAGAACCCGGATGAAACCAACACGCCAGACACAGAATACACCAATGACTATGACAAAGTGGCAACAGTGGCCTGAAGCACGAACACAAGATTAACTGCTGTACAGAAGATGAATTCTCACACTTTGTAATAACAAACAAGCTGAAGCCTCTGAACATGTCAGCTGGATGTTTTTACTCGGCATGTTACACTGACTGAAGAATTCTAGCAAATGAAAAAAGGACTGTGCTTAAGCTTGTGGCCTTGTTTTAGGAGGCTCTGGTCCTGCATTCAGAACACTCTTCTAGATTTGTTTTGTTTACTGTACGGATCGGAGTAAATGGAGATGGGAGTCTTCAGAACCACGTGTCACCGATCTTAGAGAAACAATGTTTTAAAACATCTCAAGTTTCATGAGATGACTGTTTTTTTCTTCTTCTTTCTTTCTATAGACATACAAGACTTCACTACACTAAACAGCAAATTAATGTCATTTTTGTATTTGATTAATATTTCACAATTTGAAAAACATTCTTCAGTATTTGAATGGGTGATAATCAATATCTTGTGCTGTACCAAAGTTATGATTGTTGTTGAGTTATTTATTGTGTTTGATTTGTGTGTCTGTAAATGGTGTCTCCCCTGTTCATAGGGGTCAGACATGCAACACTAGACTAATTGTGCTTTTATGTTTATGCCTTGTTTTTTTAATGAAAAAAAAAAAAGTTGGATTTCTTAGTGACAGACTATTGTCTGTAGTTGATTTAAAACCACATGCTATTAAGGAATATGTATCTGTTAAAATGCTGTCAGGTTGTTTTATAGCAGTTTAGCCATCTTTTAATTTCTTTATTTGTGTACTTTTTTAAATACCAGCTCCTATTGACTGTTTTGCAATAGGCTGTGTATGTTTGTATTTGTACTGCTTTTTTTCTTCTTCTTTTTTTAAAGACATTGTTACTTGAAATATGTTTTTAATATTCAAGGAACAGTGAAAAGTGGAATAGGACACATGGGTATATATTTGCTCCACCACTGTTTTTATTGTAAAAAACTATTACAGGAATCTTTCTGGTTATGGCACCTTTAGATGTAGTGCCATTGTTATTTATGTTTCTTTTATTGTTTTATTTGCATTTGTATGTTTTTTATTATTAAAGTATTGATGATATAATTGTTGCTTGCTTTATAGTTTATATATACAGTTTTCTTTTTTAACAGCCTATTTTTTCAACACTAGTCATGGCCTGTTCGCACAAAATGCAAACAATGCCAAACGTATCCTACTGTAAAGATTTGCACTGGGTTTCATTAGACTGCCATGACATGAGGTGGCCTTGTCGTCTCTATGGATACAGTAACCATAGTGAATGCAATCAGAGGTCCATTTATGCAGTCACCAGTGTTTGTATGCCTGCAGGTTTTGATAAAGGTTGTAAAATGATGATACAAATAGTTTTTGATGCGTATATATGTAATTAAATCGAAGCTGTGATAGATATTACTCTACATAACCTAGAATAGAATACTGTTCAACACAAATTGAAACCAAACACTAGACTGATTCCCAAATTTATCTATATTTACACAACATTTCCAAGTTTCACAAAAGTAAATGGGGAGATTTTTCAAATAAATAAATTCTACTCAGCCACAGTGTAGAACATATTGACAAAAACATTTAAACAGTCATAACTGCGACACTTCTTCAGCTTATTGCTTCAATGCTTCTATTATTGATTATACTGTATTTACTTGTTAATTCTGGTTCAATATTTCTATGTGCATTTTATTGTGGACAGATAACCTGCTTACACCCAAAAATAAAAATTATGTCATTAATTACTTACCCTCATGTAATTCCAAACCCGTAAGTCATTTGTTCATCTTCGGTAGACAAAATATATTTGTGATGAAATCAATAGGTTACTGTCGTAACCCCGGTTCTCTGAAACATTGAGTGGAGAGATCCACCTATGGGAAGGGCATCCGTACCTGACCTCTACAGAAGCATCCAATTGCACCAAGTCTGGCTAACAGACAGAAGCGCGCAGCCAATGCCAGGTGAGGCCACACCCCCTTACCTACGGGCACATAATAGCTGGGCGTGCTGCTATTCCTCAGTAAGTATATTTGCTTCTTGTGCGTTAAGCGGGGCAAAGCTGGTGGATCTCTCCACTCGATGTTTCAGAGAACCGGGGTTACGACAGTAACCTATTGTTCTCTTTCATCATCTCGTTTCGAGATCCACCTATGGGAGAGACATGGACATTTCCCCGATTACCCAATACACTCACAGTGAGGTTCTGAAGGCCAGAGAAGGACGGTCACCTCAGAGAGGCGGTGCCTGACACGTCCCACAAACATGACCCTGCAAGTTTTCCGCCACGCTAACTGCTGTGGACAAGCAGGGCATGAAACAAGCATGAGACACATACATGATAATGGCCCCCACACCACCAATGCACATAGCTAAACCCAAGAAGGAATGCGAATGCTTGGTGACAGGAATGAACATGGCCAGCCGGCCCATTCACTCCTCGTTGGTTAACCAAACGGGGCTGTGGGAAAGGGCTAAGAGGACCCTACCCCTAGGACCGAGTGTGTCACCGAAGTTCTGGTGACATCCAACAGGTAGTAACGCTCAAAGGTATGAGGAGAGGCCCAGCTGGCCGCGGAGCAGATGTCCTGCAGTGGCACTCCCCTGAACAAAGCCCAAGAGGCGGCTAAGCCCCTTGTGGAATGAGCTCTGATGCCCCTTGGGGCTGCACTCCCTTTGCTTCATAAGCCATAGTATAGCGTCCACAAGCCAGTGTGAGAGGCATTGCTTTGAAATGGGACTCCCCTTGTGCAGGGGAGCCCTTGAAACAAAGAGCTGGTCGCTCTTGCGGAAAGCACTGGTCCTGGTCATTTATGCTTGCAGAGCACGGACGGGACACAGAGCATTCCGCCCCTGATCCTCCGGGGAGGCAAAGGGTGGAGGGTGAAAAGCAGATAGCTCCAAAACCTCCGAAGTGAACGCAGGGAAGCATTTCGGCATGAAGGCCGGGTTAGGCTTAAGGAAAACCTTATCTCCACTCAGGGAGAATTTGGCGCACGAGGGGTGAACCGAGAGTGTATGTAGCTCACTGACCCGTTTAGCAGATGCCAAGGCCGAGAGCAAAGGTGTCTTGAGGGACAGCAGCTTAAGGGAAATACTCCCCAGAGGCTCAAAAGGATACAGAGACCGCGTTTCCAGCACCATGGAGAGGTCCCACTCTGGAACAGATCTCCTGATGACCGGCAAAGAGCGGCATGCACCCTCCATAAATCTGCGGGTTAGAGGGTGCTGCCTGACGGTGGAGCCCCAAAACCCACATGACAGGCTGAAATCGTAGCCAGGTAGACCTTAATAGTGGAAAAGGACCTGCCTCTTTCCATGAGGTCTTGCAGGAAACACAAAATATCAGGCACCGAGCACTGATAAGATGTGAAACCACGCCCATCATACCACCCTTCGAACACTTGCCACTTACAGCCATATAGGGATCGCGTGGAAATGGCCCTGGCATTCTGAGTAGTGGCGATTACACGCGGCGGGAGCCCCAGTGCATTTTGGTTCGTCCTCTCACGGGCCAGGCCCAGAGAGCCACCCTGTCCGGGTGGGGGTGGTAATCTCCCCGTTGGCTTGGGACAGTATGTCCGTGCGAGGGGGGAGGCGCCATGGCTCGGCGTTTCTAACAGAGGGATTATCTCTGCCAGCCACGGGGCTTTGGGCCACCTGGGTGCTATCAGAATGAGAGACAGGCCGTGCTCTCTCACCCTGGCCAGTGTGAAAATTATCAGGCACAGGGGAGGAAAAGCATACAACAGCACTTTGGGCCATGGGTGGGCCAGTGCGTCTGCCCCGAGGGGCGCGTCTACGTCCTTTAGCGAGAAGAACATAGGACAATGGTGATTTTCGCGCGAGGCGAAAAGATCTATGGCTGCCTGTCCAATCTCATCCATAACCTCTCCACTATCTGCGGGTGAAGAGGCCAATCCCCGTAGATTGGGTTTCCCCTCGATAGCAGATCCGCGCATCTGTTCCGAATGCCCGGGACATGAGTCACACGTAATGACAGAAAAACCTGTCTGCTCCACACCAAAAGCCTGTAAGCTAGAGCGTGGAGTTTCAACGAGCGCATGCCACCCTGACGGTTGATATAAGCCACTGCCGTGGTATTATCGCACCGTACTAGAACGGGATGTCCCTGCAGGCAAGGCAGAAAATGATTCAGAGCTTTCCAAATAGTAAAAGCTCTAAATAGTTAATGTGCGCTGAACGTAGTCTGCTCAGCCACAGACCGTTCGCCGTTCTGCCTTTCTGGGTGGTTCCCCAACCTGTTAAGGACGCATCTGTCGTCAAAACTTTTCGCATCGTACCGTCCCGAGGGGGTTCCCCATGCGTAAAAGTTCTCGCTCTCCCAATGGCGCAGGGCCGCCGAGCAGGCGCGCGTCATCGTTACCGAGCGGCAGAGATCGCAAATCGGGCTGAAATGTAGTGTACAAAACCCATTTCGTGAACATTCTCATTCTCAGGAGACCAAAGGCACAACTTGGATAGATGAAGCCATGAGATCCTGCAGCCTGAGGCATGTGCGATATTGTACTCTCGCCCCTTCTCTGAACTGAGACAGACAGTCCATCAGCGAGCGAACGCGCTCTTGAGAGAGACGCGCTCGCATGGAGACTGAGTTCAATTCCAAGCCCAGGAAAATGACATTCTGACTGGGAGTCAGATTGTTTTTGCTCGCATTCACCTTGAACCCGAGGGATGTGATGTGCGCGAGCACCCGGCCGGAGTCCAGCGACACCTTCTCCTTTGATTTGGCTATGATGAGCCAGTAAGTCAGAATTCTCAGCCCTGATAGTCTCAGGGGCGCCACGCCCACCTCCGCACACAGACAGAAAGTTCGGGGACTCAAATTGCGCCCAAACAGATGAACTGTGAATTCGTAACAAATGCCTTGGTAGGCGAAACGAAGATATTTCCTGTGTGGAGGGTAGATGCTTATGTGAAAGAAAGCATCTTTCAGATCGACTGATGTGAACCAGTCGTTCTGCTTTATGGCACAGGCGAGAGAGCCTTGTGGCACATTCTGAAATTGTATTTCCTCAAATGTTTGTTCAACACTTGAAGGTCCAATATAGGGCAGGGGGCGCCACGCCTTTTGGAACATGAAAATACCAGGAATAAAAACCATGGTTTATCAGATTGGGTGGCACCATCTGAATCGCTCCCTTGTTAGGAGGGAGGAAATTTCCTCTTTCAGAATGTGTGAGGCGTTTTCTTCTGTGTGAGAAGAGAGAACGCCGTTGAAATGCGGAGTTTTTATTGCAAACTGCAGCTTGTAACCCTGGGTTACGGTACGCAAAAACCCACTCGGGCGCTGAAACGGCTTGCCAAGCCGCTTTGTGACTCGCGAGCGCCCCCGCTCGGGCCGGAGCGGAGCTGTATGGGCCCAGCTGGTTCATTTGTGATGCAAAGGCGCCATCTGGTGGGCACAGTAGAGGCGACATGCAGGGGTTCGGAGGGATTTCCTCTCTCTGCAGTGAGAAGTTTTCTTTGCGGAGAGAGGTCTTCTCTCCAAAACGAATTCATTTGATTCGTAGCTTTGTGTGTTTTGTGTTGGGCAAACACTGGGGCCGAAGCCTTTATTGACAGAGTGAGGGAAACATAGTGTGGTGTCCACTGTGCTGAACTTTCCCTCACAAGGTGCCCCCAAAAGTGGGGAAAAACACATATCTCCTGAACACATGAACTGGGCAGTCTCAAGTGCAGGCAGAAAAATAATATCCGCGGAGAGAGATACTCTCTCTGTAACGGATTTATTTAAAAAAAAATGTTTTTATTTTTTTTATTAAAAGTGTTGTTTAGTTATGTGTGTGTTTTGTGTTGGGGAACACAGGGGCCTTCCACACACAACGTCCACTAAAAACACATGGGCTGGGCAGCTGCAACTGAGCTGTGTGAGCCCAGCTGGTTGATTTGTGAGGCAATGGCGCCCTCTTGTGGACGGACTCAGGACGACATGCATGGGATCAGAGAGATTTGCTCTCTATGTTGGCAGATATATAAATCTGCACTAATTCATTTGATTCATTTATTAAATGTGTTGTTTAGTAATGTGTGTGTTTTGTGTTGGGAAACACTGGGGCCGAAGCCTTTGATAACTAGGTGAGGGGAGCCAAGTGCGTGCGGTGTGGTAACACACACACACACACACACTAGGGCTGTTGGAACGAATTCCGAAATTCTAATATAATTTGAATATTAAAAAAATCAATACTATTCGAATGCTGAAGTTACTATTCGAATATTGTTTTTTTGTGTATATTTTAATTTTTTTATATATATAATCAGGAAAGAGGCCGCACTATGCATAAATTGTTTTATTTGCACAAACGCGTTTCAAGAAAGCACGCGCCGAAACGCGTTTGTGCAAATAAAACAATTTATGCATAGTGCGGCCTCTTTCCTGTTTAACGTTATATATTCTAATCATCAGGCCAGCATTCTTAAAGTTTAAGTTTAATCATTGAGTGAAGCCTGCTCCTATTCCCATTCATTAATTTATTTTATATGGAATCTTGCCTTTCTCGCCACCTTGACTTACACACATGTGAAAATGAAATGCTTTTGTTTCATCTGATGAACAATAACGTTTTTGAATCGTAACACAATTGTGCACGTTATCCACGCTGTATCATCATAACAATACTGTCAAAAATGGTAAATGTTTAACAACGTAAAAAAGCGCCAGTGAAGCGCAAATATCTTGGTGAAAACTCAACGGATTCGGCGAGCACCAAACTCGTTGGAACAGTCTAGTCGAACTGAAAAGAACGATATAAGTTTCAGAATTTTTGGTGGTGTTTTAGCGGAGATATTAGCCGAAAACCATTGGTAGCGCATCAACCATATTCAGCACGAATAAAATGTTTATTGTAATGTTAGATATCCCTCTAGTGGACAGAACGTGTAACAACAACCACATGCTATAGTGGCATTGGCGATCCATAAGCCTGAGTAATGTCGTAAATAGTAATAATAGGATGAATTTGAGCATTTAATATTCAAATATTTTTCGAATATTAAATAAAATAAGGAATGGAATTCGAATAGTATTATAGAGGAAGATTGACAGCCCTTACACACACACAACGTCCACTAAACACACGGGCTGGGCAGCCACGAGACGGGATTAACCGACCGTAGGTGGGAGACCCTGAGTAACGTTACTCCCAATGGTCGAACAACAGGCAGGCTGCTTGCGTTGGGGGCCGCCTTCCTAGGAAGGCATAAATTGAAAACTTCAACACGTAATCGTAAGACATCAAGGCCCGTGAGACCGTGTTAACAGTCTAGCGGGACGCTCCAGCCGTGCTTATGAGCTTCGCGAAAGCTGAAAAAAAAACGTTTTTAAGAGTTGTTTCCTCAGACTGGGCGGTGGTCCCAGCGTTTACCCATCGTAAATATTCCTATCCTGGTCGGTGGCGCTCTGTGGAGCTGGCCACACAATGTTGAGACGAACGGCCGCTCGCTCACAAACTTCCAGGAGGATGGACTGAGGCAAAGCCGTGTGAGCGCTAGCCTAGGGAACGCTAAAAGGACCGCGTCATCCCCGTCGCCGGAACCGACCGGTTCGTCAACGAGAGTGAGGTTTTCCCGCGAAGATGTCCTCTTCAGGGAATGCGGATTGGGCTGATGTCAGCTCAAATATTTTAGAGAGGTGGTGGAGTCCCCCGGTAGTGCGTCATCATCACCGTGTCTCCCCTCCGAGTCAGAAAGGCCGAGCACGGCGCGCTGGGTCGTGCAACTAAAACCCGGCTTAGTAAAAGCTACATGGGCAGCAATTACAATGACCGCGTGTTCTTGAGCGTGTTAAGCCCAAGCAGACCGCGCAGAACGAGAGGGTCCTTAGCGGCGATGAGAGCACCACACGCGGCCGGGCAGGCTCGTCGTGATAGGCTGTTCCCCGGGGGAAGCGGCTGTTTAGACGGTCACATAGCCATGGGTGGGCCAGCGGTGAAGAACTCGGAAAAATCCGTGGCGGGCAGCCATGTAAGGAGGATCAGGTGAAGGACAGCGAGAGCTCGGGCGGCTCCGGATGCAAAAAACACAGCGGATAGGCTGAAGAAACGACTGTCACTCACGTCTGGCGGAGGCTGATCTGGCGATATGTCCTCCTGAAGACTCGAAAGTGAGCAGCGTAACGTTAATCCAACCGAACTGTGTCAATGCAGAGATCGCGAGAAGCGAATGTCAACTGAGGAATAGCAGCGCGCCCAGCTGTTATATGCCCGTAGGTAAGGGGGTGTGGCCTCACCTTGCATTGGCTGCGCGCTTCTGTCTGTTAGCCAGACTTGGTGCAATTGGATGCTTCTGCAGAGGTCAGGTACGGATGCCCTTCCCATAGGTGGATCTCGAAACGAGATGATGAAAGAGAACTGAGAGCTTTCTTTCCCTCCAGTGACAGCTATGCAAATACCATTTTGATGCTTTAAAAAATTCATAAAGAGACCAAAAAACTAATCCATATGGTTCAAGCGGTTTAGTCAAAAATTTCTGTAGAGTCACGATCACTTTATATGATGAACAGATTGAATTTAGGCTTTTATTCACATATAAACATTCATCAACTCACACATCACTTGTGGTAAAAGGAAGCTCAAGCATGTTCGCTTGACGTGCAAGAAGTTCTCGAGAACCAATGAGGTTCATTCTCGTATTAAGCAGCATGTTTGAGCTTCCGCAAGAACCAATGAGGTTTGTTCTCATGCATTAAGCAGGTTCGCCAACAGCAATCTGCTCTTGTGTCAACATCGTGAATCTCTCAAACGTGCGTTGGAGATTAATACTTTGTAAATATATATATTTTTTTTTTTTCACAAACAAACTAATCGCGTCGCTTCATTAAGTTGAGGTTAAACCACTGGGTAAGTGGTTCCGCAGTAAGGGTCCTCATAGATTACTTTAATGATGTCTTTAATAGCTTTCTGGGGCTTGAAAGCGGTATTTGTGTTGCTGACTATGGAGGGATAGAAAGCTCTCAGATTTCCTTAAAACGATCTTTGTTTGGGTTTGGAACGTCAAGAGGGTGAGTAATTGATGACAGAAATGTCATTTTTGGGTAAATTAACCCTTTATAATTAGTGATTGTAATATAGTGAATTTTACAGATTATACAGAGAATGCAAGACTATTTCTCTATTGAATAGTGGTGTAAAAGTAAAAAAGAAATTTAAAAAAGGCAGTGTACCAGTATTTTTATACACAAGGGTAAGATATTGAAACTGCGTAATCATGGCAAAATAATCATGGCAAACTATTATTTTATAATAAAATATTGTTTATTTTAGTTAAGCATTCAATTTTATAACTACATTTTGTAAGATTTATGCTTTTGGACTTGAGCAGCTTCTAGGTACTTTTCGGCCTGTTGGAAATAATATAACAGCTGACTAAGAGGAAAGAGTGTAATCCATCTGCAGTCTGTTTTTGGCAAAATGTCGAGAGAGGAAGAGGAGGGAGACTAAGAAGGGCAGCCACTCATTTCCTCTGTAAATGATGAAAGGTCTCCTGCATTCCGAGTTAAAATAAGTGATTCTTAACACAAGTAGCCTAATTATAATTTCTTAATAAAATGTAGTGCATCTGCTTATACTGTATCTGGAATAAAGTTATACAAAAACAAAACACGCATAACCTGCAGCCACCAGAGGGCATCACTAAACAAGGCAGGCAGTCCTGCTATAAGCAACTTCAGCCTAATTAAGATTTTGACATGATATAGCCAGCATGTTAATAAACCAATAAAATGGATCAAACATTAAACAGTTCAGATTAGTTGTTTAATATTAATATGACATTATTTTTGTGACATGCATAAAAAATGGCATAAGGTACAGTTGATTTGAGAATTGCGAGCTATTCTAATTGAAAGAAACACTGAAACATACTTGTCTTATAAAGCTGTGGCTGCAAACGCAAACTGTATCACAATAAGTGGCCAATTGGTGACCGTGGTAACGGCTGAAACGGATGCTGTTGTCATCCGCTGTTCAGATTGCCATGTCTGATGAACTTATAAATAGCCCCTGTAGCCCAGTGTTTTTGCATATAGTCTTCAAAAGATCAGATTCCATGTGGTTTGAGTTGTTCACACTTTATAGGGAAAAAAAATTGCAGCACATTTTATTTCTGTGTTTCTGTATTTGATCCACTTTCGCCTGTGTCTCAGTTCACCATCACATGGCAAAACAAGAGCTGGGTTTATTTTGATCCAAAGGACTCTGACTAACACATCTCAGTACAAATCAATCATCAAATCAATCATCTCTACAGTAAATGAACATAAGAACTCTATTTCTGGCTTTTGGCCATTGACAAAATATCCATTAGCTGAGTCACTCTCTAATTACATATATTGCACAGTGTAACCAGATTCACATCATGTAATAATATTAAAGTGAAACAGCTTCTGTTTAACAGCAGACTTGTGTATCCTCCTGACTGTCTTTTAATTTTGTGAAAGCCCATGGGAGGCTTTCCAGTAACGGACATTTCATTTTCCATGGGAGCATTATATGCCACTGGGCATTAGCATATTGTTTTTGCTTGTGCAATATCTTTAGGCATCAAAGACAGTAGCATCGATTAATGTCAAGTGCAATAATTCAGCACTGTAGATCAATCAATCCCAAAGCAGGCACTGAAGGAACAACTAAATATAAAACTGCTCTCTATATTTTCCCAGAGCTCAAATATGTGCTATCATATTATTTTCAATATTAAAAAAAAAACAGAAAAGGGGCGACACCGGAGGGAGTGAGGGCTGGGAAGATTTTTTTTTTTAACAATGTCATGTACAAACAACATGGCCACAATATAATTACATTATGACAGTAGGATCAGGTGCAAAAGTGCATTACAGAGAAGAAGAAGAAAAATAATAATACTAAAATAAATAAAAATAAAAAAGGGGGGGGGGGGGGGGGGTTACAACTAGGGTTTACTTTTCAAGTCATATTCTACTGTTGTAAAGTTTGTTTGCATTTTTACTTTTCATCATTTTAAGGCATTTGAATAGGAAAGAAACTCATTGTGAAATACACAGAACTTATGGTTTCACTTTCAGATATTTAGATTTGTGTATATAAAATTTATATAAAAGTACTACTGTAGTTTCAAATCCAAATCTTCATTGTACAAATTCACTGGATGGATATACACCATTTATAATTTTGAAATGGATTTCCTTAGCTTTGGGAGTGTTCGTAACCTGTGATTTTTTTAAAAACTTTTTTTTAGAAGAACTGTGAAATCAAGTTTCTATAAGATGCTTTTGGGAATGAGATGTTATCAAACATATATAATAATTTTGTTTGGAAGTTTAGTTTCTTTAAAATTGCAACCTTCATCTAAAAGTAATGGGAGACACGGAGTTGAAAGATATCCTTGGATTAAACATTTGAAAGAATTGGGGATAACTTTAATCATAGAATTGAATGTGTTCTGACTATAGGAAGTTATATCATACTTGAGACAGAAACTCTCCTGTGATATAAAACATCCTCTGGTATCGACTTAATGAAGCAGACCAGATACCTTTCTCCATCCAGTCCTTTCGGGCTGGGAAGATGAGGCTTCCTGTCTGGAGCGGGCAGGGAAAAGGCTGCGAGTGATGGGATGGTATGTGAGAGTCGGAGTTGATGCCGTCTTCCTCAACGACTCCCGCTATGAAGGAGGATCCACACACACCCACAGGGCGTAACTAATGAACTCAATGAATGGAAGGTGGTCCTCTAACAATGTATGTCCATTCTGCTCCAAAAGATGTACTTGAGAGTCTCATCATCTCAGTGCACCTGGGATGAAAGAAAAAAATAATAACATGAAGGAGAGAATGGTTGCTTGCTGAAGTTGATATTTTGTTGCTGGTCTATGACTCCTCCCCCTGAACTTTCACCTGCCCTGCCCTGCCCTGCCCTGCCCTGCCCTACTGGCATAACCAACGTAACCTGCAGAGAGGCTCCTTAACAAATCCCCAATACACAGAAAGAGACAAACTGTGAAAAGTCCAATTTAATGACTGGAACTTAGTGAGCATTGTATAATTATACAGTGTTATACACTATAGTACACCATAGTATTATGAAAAAAGAAAAGGTGATTTATGTGATTTTTGTTAGAATATATAGATCATTTTTAAAAGCTGTAAAATGCAATTCCTTTTTTTTTTTTTTTTTTGGCCAGGTTGTGTAGTTACTGTATCCACCAGCAGGGGCTAAGTGGACTGTGTTAACCAGCCAATTCTTGACCTCTTCTGGATGAACTTCCAACCTAAATTTATAGCATCTAAAAAGTTATTTTTACCTGAGGCAGTTTTCCCCACTTATTTGGCTTTGGTCGGGCAGCTGTTTTCCATGACCTTATTCTTTTGTCCTGACCAGACTCTCTCTTCACCATAAGCAGGGTAATCTCTCTTGTTTTGTCTCTCTGTCCCTTCAGCTATACATTATTCATCCGTCGTGTCCACTCGGCAGAACTAATATGGCCTGCTGGTGATGACTGCACATTAAAATGCACCTAAATGAGCATGTTTCTTGTGTTCGGCCATAAAAGACCCTAAAAGGGTGGGAAAGATCTATGGAGCGCACCATAAGTGCGTTCCCAAAATAGAAGGTATAAAGTTCACTTAGACCTAAAATGTTGACATGAAAAGTTTGGACATGCATGAATAAATTGTTGTTTCTCATGAATCTTTTGATCTAGGGTTATGCTTGGAATTCTTGAAATGAGTTTCAAATAGTCAAATATAAATTGTGTCTATGGATTCATTTTTTTACCAAACAAATTTTTACAGATGAGTAGGACTGGATAGTGAAGCAAAAGCAACAAACCATTGTTCAACAAATTCCTGCCAAACAGTTTTTTGTACCTTAGAAAACAATTATCGTTTTAGACTGTAATAATTTTTAAACATTTTAAACCGTTTCAATTTGTGTTTCGTGTGTTCCAGACAGACTGTCAGTGACTCTTTCTTCAAGTCCTACAATGTCACACATAGTTACATCAGCATGTGGCGACGAAATGACTGTCTTTATGAGAGTGTCATTGAATAATTCATTCAAAACACTGATTCAATCTGGACGAACAACACACAACTGCTTTGTGGAAATGGTTCTGCTGTGGCGTCGTTGGAGGTATTTTTGCTGGTGGAGCAAAAAAGACAAACAACTTTAACTGCCAATAGAGTCTAGAAAGTAAGTTACTCAATAACTCATTGTTTGTTAAACTGCTGTATAAACGCAATATATTTGCAAATGAATTGTGCTGTTTTGAATAGCTAACTGTTGCATATGTATCTACACATGTGTTGCTTGTTTTCAGTACTACTGTACTCGACACCACGACGGTGAATATAAATTACTGGTTTATTGTGCACGATTCATCATTATTCATACAAAATGTTGTATTTGTAATCATCTGTCAAAATTTCAAGTGGTGCTAACTTGCTTTGCCTATAAAATGTATTTTTTTCCCCCGACTGAACCCTCAACCCACCATGCAATCCCTATATTTGTCAACCTTCCCTATAACTGGCTGTCAAGTATGAAGTGTATTAAATCTTTGCTGTTTTTGCAACTCGAGTGCTGAACAACAGCAAAAATCCCATGCATTGGGACAATAGGCCTAGAATCTAATATAAAGACACTTTTCACAATCTAATCAATTCCTGATAAAACTCATATTATAATATTATTTCTCACTCAGAATATATCACTTTACAGATTTTTTTTGCTGCAAACAGTTTAATGTGGATAAAAAAAATCCTTCCAGTCTCTCACTGAAACTTGTGTTTTGGCTCTGCTATTCTGTAAGTTTAATGTTAAGTATATGGATTTGAAATTAAGTAACAGATGGATATTTTTACGTCACATGATCAGGGTTTGATTATGTTCAGCATAACACCATGTTGTTTCACTGTTTTTTTTTTTAATCCAGTTTTAGTATCTTCTTTACACCACCCACCCTTCCTTATGCACATATGTTCAATAATTCAACCCATGATTCCTCTGAATAACCAAGTTACTGAGTCAGTAAATCCTATTCCTGAAATTAGAATTGGGATGTTTTAGAAAATTAAAATGTTTTTTTTTTTTTTATAATTAATTCAAATTAATTATATATTTTTAAAAGGACTGCAGCAGGTAACATTTTGCCAGAACCTCTTGTAAATTACTAGCCTGGCATGCCAGACCTACATCAAGATGTTAGGTCTGGGAACTCTCCATTGACATGCCTCAATCCGAGGGGCGGGAAAAACGGTTACCTTTCAAAATCCCTCTGCACGCAATAGGATAACGCTGCAACCAACCAGAGCAACGAACGGTTGTGGATGAGTGAGTCCCATGCGTTTTTCCACCAGCGGAGCTAATTGATATATTAAACTTTGCCGTATCAGGTCGGCAAAACTCCGAACACATCTTCCTTTTTTAAGAATGACTTAAGTGACGTTCTCTTAACTCCAAGTCCTCCAGAGTCGCGGCCAAAGCCGATTCGAAAGACCGCTGCATCTTCATTGTTTCCAAGTAGCAGGGAAATCACCTGTGGAAATCACGCGGAACGTCATGAACTGTGCCGTCATTGTGTTAAGCCCGCCCGCCGACTCTATACACGATGTGATTGGCCTGACCAGAAATTGGTTTTTCCAGCTAAAACGTCTATGGAGAGTTGCTAGTCCACACTGGCTGCGAAATAATTTTCGCTGCCGCTAGGGTGCGTCTAGATTTCTAGGCTAGTAAATTACATGTTTTTTTTTTTAATTGTCTATTCAGAATCTCATGGGAGAATTGGGAACGATCTCGGTTACTTCACTGTAACCTTGTTCCCTGAGAAAGCGGAACGAGATGCTGCGCTGCTCAGCGCATTGGGAACGTCTTTAGTCGTGACCAGCTGTGAATATTGTGTGTAACACGTCGATAGAATTGACCCGGAGGTAATATAGCCTCGGTCGATGACGTCATCGGCGCGCACCCGCAACACGAGGCTATAAATAGATGAGCCGCAGGTGCATCGTCAGGATATTTTGTCTGAAGAGCAGTCCTGGGACATCTTCAGCACGGCAAAGTAGCGCAGCATCTCGTTCCGCTTTCTCAGGGAACAAGGTTACAGTGAAGTAACCGAGATCGTTCCCTTTCGAGAGCTACAATCGATGCTGCGCTGCTCAGCGCATTGGGAACGAGAATACCCACGCCGCCGTGCTTGAACCTGTCTGGACCCCAACGGTTGTGCATGTGCTCACAAGAACGCAAGAAGGCCTCAGACACTAGCCTGTGATGTTGACTCAAGGACATGAGAGCCCGGAGTGGCATGAACATCCAAACTATAAAACCTTATGAATGTGTGCGGAGAGGACCAACCTGCCGCATCACAAATCTGTTGTAAGGGGGCACCCCTCGCCAAAGCACTAGAAGAAGCGACCCCCCTGGTAGAGTGAGCTCTGAGACCTATAGGCGAAGCTTGACCGCGCGCCTCATAAGCCAAAGCAATTGCATCCCTGACCCAATGAGACATGGTCTGCTTGGTGGCAGCTCCTCCTCTGTTACTACCACCATAACAGACGAATAATTGCTCTGACTTACGCCACTGGCTAGTGCGGTGGATGTAAGCCTGAAGAGCACGGACTGGACACAGTCTATGAGATTTCTCCTGCTCCGGCGTTGTAAACGGTGGAGGACAGAAGGCTTCTAGAATGACCGGATGTACAGACGAAAATGGAACCTTAGGCAGGTAATCAGGATGAGGATGCAAAATTACTTTCACCATTCCTGGGGCAAAATCTAAGCAGGATGGAGAGATAGACAGAGCCTGCATATCCCCAATTCTCTTCAAGGAAGTTATTGCCATTAGAAAAACCATTTTTAGAGTCAGAAGTTTATCAGACGCTGACTCTATAGGTTCAAAGGGGGTTTCAACCAGACCCTCGAGGACTATAGCTAAATCCCACGAAGGGATCTTGGTTTTTACTGGAGGCCTCAGTCGCCTGGCCCCACGAAGGAAGCGAGAGAGCAGAGGATGTCTCCCGAGCGGCGCCCCGTCAACTAAGGCGTGGCAAGCCGAAAGAGCGGCCACATAAACCTTAAGAGTAGCAGGGCATGTGCCTGTTGATAATTTCTCTTGCATGAAGTCCAGAACTGAAGCAACCTGGCAGTTGACTGGATCTACATTGTGTACAACACACCACCTTTCAAAAACACCCCATTTACTGGCATAACTTTGTCTAGTGGAGGAAGCCCTAGCACTCAGAATAGTCTCAATAACAGCAGGCGAAAGCCCAGTGTCCCTCAGTTGGTTCCCATCAGGGGCCAAACATGAAGATTCCACAGGTCGGGCCTGGGATGGAATATCGTGCCCTCCGCCTGAGACAGAAGGTCCCTCCTCTCCGGAATCGCCCAAGGCGAGCCGTCGAGGAGAGATATTATCTCCGAGAACCACACTCTGTTCGGCCAACGTGGCGCTATCAACAAGAGGCAAGACCCTTGTTGGCGAACTCTGGCTAGAACTCCCGGGAGCAAAGAAACTGGAGGAAACGCATACAGGCGCATCTTGGGCCATGAGTGCGCCATCGCATCCAGACCCAATGGAGCTGGGTGACTCAGAGAGAAGTAGAGGGGACATTGCGCTGTCTGCTGGGAGGCGAAGAGGTCCACCTCTGCTTTGTAAAATTTGGTCCAAATCTGTTTCACTACTTCCGGGTGGAGTTTCCATTCCCCTGTCGGTAGTGTCTGTCTGGACAGTAAATCTGCTCCTACATTCAAATGCCCTGGAATGTATACTGCCCTGAGTGACAGGAACTTGTCCTGGGCCCAGAGAAAAATCTGCCTCGCTATTCTGTTCAGATTGCGTGAGCGCAGACCCCCCTGGTGATTTATATAAGAGACTGCTGCTGTGTTGTCCACCCGCACTAGGACATGACAGCCCCTCAATTGATGGAGAAAATATTTCAGAGCCAGAAATACGGCCATCAACTCGAGGCAATTGATGTGCCAATCGAGCTGATGACCTTCCCATTCCCCTTGAGCTGGACGGCCATCTAAGACCGCTCCCCAGCCCATCAGGGAGGCGTCCGTCGTTAGCAGTCTGCGACGACACGGCGCCCCCAGAGTGGGACCCAAGGCAAGGAACCGGGGTCTGACCCACAGAGATAGTGTACGAAGCCCGCGGCGCGTCACTTTTATGTGCCTTTGAGGATTGGCTCTTGGATGAAATCCTCTGGCTTTTAGCCACAACTGAAATGGTCTCATGTGCAACAGCCCCAGAGGAATCACCGTGGATGCTGACGCCATGAAACCCAACATTTTTTGGTACTGACGAACAGTGAGTTCTTGGCCTAGCCTGACTTTGCTCATGGTCTGCTGAATGGTCTCGATTCGAGCGGGAGACATTTGTGCCCGCATCGTGACCGAATCCCAAACAATCCCGAGATAAGTCGTTCTCTGGGCAGGAGAAAGAACACTTTTCTTGGTGTTGAGTCTCAACCCTAGAGCAACTAGATGAGCTAACACGATGTCTCTGTGTTGGAGCGCCATCTCTCGCGATTGTGCTAGTATCAACCAATCGTCGATGTAATTCAAAATGCGAATGCCCTGGAGTCGTAACGGAGCCAGTGCTGCATCCATGCATTTCGTGTATGTGCGGGGTGACAAGGCCAGGCCGAATGGAAGAACCCGAAACTGGTACGCTTCGCCCCCGAAAGCGAACCTCAGGAATTTCCTGTGTTGTGGCAATATTTCTATGTGAAAATAAGCGTCCTTCAAATCGATCGTGACGAACCAATCGTGATGTTGAATTTGCGTCACGACCGTCTTGACGGTTAACATCTTGAACTTGAGCGCTTTGACTGTACGGTTTAAGCCTCGAAGATCTAAGATTGGACGCACCCCCCCATCCTTTTTGGGAACCAGGAAGTATCTGCTGTAATAGCCTGACTCTCTCTCTGGAAGAGGAACATGTTCTATGGCCTCTTTGCTCAGAAGGGTTTGCAGCTCTTGCGACAGTACATGCATCAGCTCCGGTTTCACGGAAGTGAAGACCACGCCGTTGAAACGTGGAGGACGACGAATGAATTGGATTCTGTATCCTATCTGTACTGTGCTTAATACCCACGCAGAAATGCCTGGCAGAAGTTTCCACGCTGCCAGACTTTCTGAGAGTGGTATCAATTTTAATACTTCCTTTTGAGGGGATGTTGGATGTTCCGTGTCCTGAATGACGGCAGGAAACAACGGAACATCCAACATTTCGCTGGAAACCGCTGCCCCCCGAAGCACAAGAGGTGGCAGGGATGGAGAGGTTTTGTGAGGGTAACGGGAAGGGGCGAAAAGATCTTGCATGCGCCCCATCCCGTGGGGGGGGGACCCCCACCAGATTGGGCGCCAGACCATCAGGACTTCTTCTTTCTGTTAATGATAGTCCTGAGGTCTGGCTTGGGAGGTTGCTGAGCACGGCGAACCTGTCCCCAATCCCTGCGAGGGGGAGCACGGTCCGCTACACTCTGCTTCTTTACCTCCCTAGGTTTTGAAGGACCGGGGCGGGGCTGGGTGGCAGACGGCCCCTCCCCTTGAGTGCGGCGAGGAAGAAACTGAACAAACGCTTCCTCGTGTTTCTTAACTTCCTTAAAGCGGGTGACAACGGTGTTCACTGAGTCACCAAACAGCCCAGATGGAGAAATAGGAGAGTCAATCAGAAACAAACGATCTTTTTCCTTAATCCCTGTCAGATTAAGCCACAGATGCCTCTCCGTGCTGACTAAAGCAGACATTGAACGGCCGATGGCACGGGCCGTCTGCTTGGTCGCACGAAGAGACAGATCTGTGGCACGACGAAGCTCAGAGAATGACTCTTCGTCGATCGTACTGCCCGCACTCAAATCCTTCAACAAATCAGCCTGGTACGCCTGTAACACTGCCATAGTGTGCAGCGCAGCACCAGCCTGACCTGCAGCTTGATAAGCTTTCCCCACTAAAGATGATGTTATACGACAGGGTTTAGTGGGGAGGGTAGGTTTCTTTATCGAAGATGCCGAGTCGGGAGAGAGATAGCTCGCGAGCGTCTCTTCAACCCGAGGCATCTCCGTATACCCCCGCGCCTTTGCACCCACGATAGTCGAAAAAGTCGACGTCGAGGGCACAAACACGCGAGAAGTATATGGTTTACTCCATGACTTAGATAGTTCGTCATGGAGGTCCTCGAAAAAGGGAAGAGACTGATGTTTTGGTCCCTCCCCTCTGCCACCGGACAGAAACCTATCCCCTAATTTAGACTGCTTGGGGGTCTCTTGTTCGCGTGGCCAGTCAAGCTGTAATCTGGCCACCGCGCGAGTAACCACCTCGAGCAATTCCTCGACAGATTTCTTTTCACGAGAGGAATGCTCAGAGGCTGGTTGCTCGCGGTCCGAAGACCCAAGAGATACATCATCCCCCTCGTGAGTCGAAGAAGCACCGGAGCGCGCTTCGAAATCACGAGAAGGGATGCGTGGATCTGGTGACGCAGCAAGCGAAAGGGACGGACCCGTCTCTTGCTCGTCATGCAGATCCATACGAGAGCCCCACGATGATAATGCGGGTGCGGTCTGGAAATAGTTCAGACGGGAGCGAAGCATCTTAACCGTGAGCTGGTCACAATGCTCGCACCCGCCCTTCTCTATAGCCAGAACCGCGTGCTCTTCCCCCAAACAAACAAAACAGTAATCGTGTGTATCCAGCTCAGACATGGGACGGGAGCATGGAGGAACACAACGCTTACTATTTTGTTGGCTCATTTCTCCTCTTTTTTTACTTTCAAAAAACTCTTTGATGTAGCGTGAGAGAAAAAAGATTTGAGAAATGAGAAATTTTCTGCACACTGCCTGACAAAACTAACTCCTAACAAAGATCTGAGAACAGATGAGAGATAGAGAGAGTGTTTGCGTTCACACATGCACAGAATGGTCTGAAGACAAAAGACCTGACGATGCACCTGCGGCTCATCTATTTATAGCCTCGTGTTGCGGGTGCGCGCCGATGACGTCATCGACCGAGGCTATATTACCTCCGGGTCAATTCTATCGACGTGTTACACACAATATTCACAGCTGGTCACGACTAAAGACGTTCCCAATGCGCTGAGCAGCGCAGCATCGATTGTAGCTTTCGAAAGGGAACTCTGATTCTCAATAGAATTGTGCAGCTCTACCCTAAAGACAATATTACTACCCCTTTAAGTTATTCAGATGCTGATTTTGACTGTTTCAGTGATCAGTGCAGGTATGACGTAAATTTGTAAGCCAAAAATGCAAATTAGCATTTTAGCAATTCTGGTTGCATAATCCCGAAGGCAATGGATTTTTGGTTAAATGGCTGAAATAAGGTCTTTTTAACACAAGCTCAAGATACAATCACGTTTTATTCAACAACATAAATACATCAGTATTACCCCACTCGTGATTTAAAAAAAAAGTTTTTAAGTTACGTGTCTTGAAAAAGGTGGTTGATAAAAAAAAGTGGCTAAATGGGCCTACAAGAGGCTGTCGGACATTAACGTCTTCACACTGAACCAGACTGTAAACTGAACAGGTAAACTCAGTCCGCTTAATAGCCTCGTTATGCTTATATAATTACTATTATAATAACTATTCTACCTCAAACTTTCTGGGAAAATGTTATTTAGATGATAAGAGTTTTCGGAAGCTTAGTATTGACGTTGAAGTCGTGGGACCGTGCTGTAGTTTGTTTGGCCTAACTTACCTTTAGCTTTTTAACGTACTTCTGGCGACTGCATTTAGGCGTCAAAATTTATAACATTTGTGTTAATCTGTGAAAATGATCTTGATGGACAAAATATATAAGCATCATAAACATTTGTTCATCACAATGTTTTTTGCGATAATCCAAATGCCTATGGAAAAATCCTATTGGGTTTTGTCGAGGGAACCTGGGCTGCGTTCAGCGCCGACAAAACGTTGCAGAACGTTTTTTAAACAGAAACGGTGATGCGTTGAACGCACTGTTGTGATGACGCAAGAGTTGCAACTACGGCAACTGAGAAGGCTTTTTGTGTTCTTTGTGAAGAATTTTCGGATCCTGATGAAGTCGGTATAAATATGTTTAATACTACAAAATATGCCCGATGTTACAGTTACTGCACTTGCCGCCCAGAACACAAGAGAACATCCCAATCGAGTGAAGGGATTTGTGGAAACTGAAATGGAAGCACATCTTACCTAATAAAGACTAAAACACATCTATTTAGCCTCACATTCTTGTTGTTCATAATGTTTGATTAATACCCTGTATTTTCTTTCTCATTTTTAGGAAAAGCACTTTACATGTATTGTTTATTTCTATACCAAATGTCACACACTTGCAATGAAGCTAAAAATATAAACAACTACATCATTAGTTGATATCCTATATTTTTACAATAATACTTACGACAAACATGTCTTCTGATATCCTTAGTTGTTGCGTATCGAACACATTTGTAAATTACTTCCATTGTGCGAGTTCTCTTTAATACCGTGTGCTTTATATACATGTTGCTGCTGATTGGACTGTAGTTGTGACACGCCCACCAAACAAGAGAAAACGCATCTCAAACCCCGTTGCACACCGGTGCACGCCGTTTCCAGGAAACATGACGTTCAACCCGGAAACCGTAGCAAAACGTTGCGCACCGTTGTGATCTTGAACATGCCCCAGATCTCAACTTTGTCGCGTCGCCAGACACGCCCCATCCGGTCGCCAACGGTCGCTGTCGCGCGTGTCGCCGGAAATCGCCAGCTCCCCATTGAAATGAATGGTATTGCGTCGCTTGGTCGCGTGTAGTGTGAACGGGGCTTAAGTAGTATTCCGCCATGTTTCTTACTGACACTCCCCCAACTCGTAAAGATCGGGGCTTAAAGAAAATCCTGAGCGTTTCCCACTCATATTTACGACATCGTGGTGGCGTTCAACTTGTAAATACGATCTATACGAGATGAATTGAACACCAAAATTACATTCACCACGTTGTCTTGATCACGTGACCTATCAGCATCAGTTGTGTCGCTTCACTGCCATTCACAAATCCTCTCATGTGGCCTCATGGGACGGTAAAGTGTCCATCGTATGTACAATTCATAATCTTGCCAGAAGTTGTAGGTCATCCGGGTACTTTTTGCCTACTTTCTTGTGAGTACTGTGAAAGTGTGAATTCAGACATACTTTTTTTGTCACATACTGTTTTTTGCCTACTATCTAGGGACGTATGCGATTTTGGATGCATCCAGGGTCCCACAGATACCCTGATTCTGCCAGGAGGCGTGGGTCACCATTCTACATGTGAGCCCCAGTGCACCAGATCTGTCAAAACACATCACACCATATTGAAAGCTCTCTCTCTCTCTCTCTCTCTCTCTCTCTCTCACACACACATTGGATATGTGGGACTGATCAAGACCAGTTTTTGTAGATGTTTTTCAGTTCCTGCCAAGTCAAGCCTGGGACATCCGCACCATGCAAATGAAAGCGCTTTAAGGGCAATCTGTGGGGATTTCACAAACAACAACACCAACTGAACAATCCAATGATGCTGAAATCTTTCATCTTTTACTGAGGTAAGACCTTTCCCAAAATGAATTGCTTAGAGGTTGCCCTTTCTTATAGCTTAGGAGTCTTAACTTTATCATTCCTACATTTCTACGGTCTCTAAATTATCAACATGATCAAAACTTTGCTGAAAAACCTGTTGTACACAATCT
>JARWKJ010000244.1:0-27732 GCA_029959095.1 Rhinichthys osculus
AGCTGTGTGTGTAGGCAGTAGACAGCAAGGCAGCTCACTAGGGTTTATAAAAGAGCTGCTGTCTCTCAGACTGCTGTGAAGTACATCATGGTGTGGTCGGCTTCTATTCATGGCCTGTTATAGGAAGTAATTATAGGGATACATTAAGATCAGCCAGTGAGGTTGACCTGTCTGTATTCCGTCTTGTCTCTCTTTCTCTTTCCATTTCTGTCTGGTCATTTGCCTACTGCATCAGCTAAAATGTACTATGATACTACCACGTTTTTTGGACATGTACCACAATATCTCACAAAAAATATGGTACCCCCCCCCAAAAAAAAAACCTTGTTATTAAGTATCATTAAGATATTCATGATAGTTTGAACACAATTTCATAGCATTTCGTAACAATTTGGGGTAGGGGTGGACCTTCTTGCGTACTTTAAAAAAAAAAAAATTACACATTCATACAATTCGCATACGAATTACTACGAAATCGCCACCTTATGAAACGGTTTCCCGTAAAATTGGGTTGGAAAATTCAGCCACCAACACACCACCAAAAAAATTTTCACCCACGATGTAAATTCCATATACCAAATAATTTACCATTTTATATATGATTGATATATGATATTACCATCTGATACCATCATTGTGCATTGTTCTATTAAGGTAAAAATGGCTTTGTAAAGGCCCTGATAAACTCACACCGAAGTTCTCTTTCGTTCTTCGCTTCTGGGTAAAACGAAGTTCAAAATATGTGACCACTGACCAGTGTCATACTGTTATCGAAGATCTTTAGATGATGTGTGCTGCGTGCTTTCCTCTCAATGACAAAATAAAACTCTAGTACAGTTTACTAGCACTCTAGTAAAGTCAAGTTACGGTTATTTATAGCTATTGCACTTTTCACAAATAGATTTCTTAAAATCAAGCCTCTTTACTGTATTAAACATGAAAAACAATGTCAGTGGCTTGTTTCATCAGAAGTACAACCTAATTTTCTACTATAAAGCGGCTCGCTCTCCTGTGTGTTCATGTTTTTACTTACGAACGTCTGACCTCGACGTACTCGTGAGAAGAAATTAACTGGAAAAGATTTCAGTGTGAAAGAAGGCGGAGCCTCCGCGCACACCTATTCCGTAATCGCCATGGACAAATGGTAGTACAAAGGTGTTTACCAGCCGTAGTGAACTTTTCCCGAAAGTTCGCTTTGGCAAGCTGTTTTGACCTCCCAAAATGAACTCCAAAGGAAGTTCGTTTCGGCCTGATTTTGTTCAGAATGATGTCACATCAGTTCGTTCTTCGATTTCGCTTAAAGCATATTAGGGCTTAAAGGGGTCATATAATGCCATTTTTGTACAAGTTAATATGAATGTTTAGGGTCTAAATGAAAACTTTGTAATATATTTGTATTAAAAATTCTCATTAGTATTTTAAGAAAACACTAATTTTACCTGGTCAAAATCAGCTCTGTTTTCAGCACGCCGTTTCAGTGCATATGCCTTTAAATAATAAACCCCACCCCTCTATTCTGCGGGCATTTAGACACAGCGCACGTGAAGTGTTGCCTTGACAACAGTTGAGGGTATATTTTGGAGAAAGAATGCTAGTCTCTTGGAGTCTCTTGAGGACACATCTGTGCAATCTTATCAGTTTGAACCGGAGTCGCACCCGGAACAAGATGACGGCCGCAAAGAAGTTCAACAATTAAGGCTCGAACAGGACGTTTCTGAAAGGTTTGTTAAAGTAATGTTACTTTGATCTATCTGTGTATGCACTGGCAGGGTTGAGTAGTGAGATACGAACGCTGTGTTTACTGATGTATACGTTAGTTCATTGACAGATTGACGTTACAACTAATGGTCATGAAAAACTTGTTCCCGCGATTTGCAAAGATTAATATAAAGGTTAATACAACTTTACACTCCCTTCTTCTGGAGGTGCAGAGGGAACATAAATAGTTGGTACAGATTATTTTTTCAGGAGCAGCTTCTTAGCAAAACCAGCTTTATAGTGACCCTTGTTTATAAAGCAGTCTACGATAAATTATTCGCGCAAACATGAAAGCATTGACGTTGATCGTGGGGAATATTCCCATCGTAAACAAAACTCAGCCACTGCGTCTTCAGCGGTTCAAATTTAGGAACATCAAAATGATTTCTGTGTTTGTTATTGCACCCAAGAACAGAACAACACAATCGCTTAGACGCCATTCTGCTCCAGTGTATCAACAATGACAGACTATGATGAGAGCTCGCTCAGGGCGGGTCTGTGTTGAAACTGCTGTCAATCAACAACCGTGGGAGGGGCGTCATGCGCCATGTGACGTCACACGGTGAAACGGCTCGATTTGAGACGGGAATACATATAAGGAGATTAAAACAAAACCACTGGATGGATTTTTATCATTAAATGATGGTTGTTTGCAGGCACTGCCAACACACATTGCAGTACAATCAACTTGTAAAAGTGCATGTACCATTATATGACCCCTTTAAGGCTGGACCGTGTATAGCCATAGTTTTCCATCACAGCTGTGGGTTTTGGAGCGATGATTTCTGTGTAACCTGATTGCCCTTCGGAGTTCGGACCCTGACATTCAAACTCTTAAAAAGCCCCCGCTTGACTACTTGTCTCAGTACATCTAGAACATTTATTAGCAATGGACTTCAGACAAATTACTTAATTTAAAATGTTCTTTTATGTCTAAAGGTCAATGAAGTCTAAAGCAATCCCACTTTATGCCAGTCAGATCAGTGCCAGCGTCCTCTAACGTCTACCATGGGTGACACACACACACACACACAGAGAGAGAGAGAGAGACTGCAGTACTGCTCATCTGTTCTCCACTCACACTAAACTGACATCATCCTCTTTATCTGTCCCCTCCCTCCTGTTTTCTTTCTACATGATGGATTCCTCTCTGTTCTTCTGTTCTGGCCAACAGATGAAGTATTGACTCAAGTCGCCGAGACATTTAGAAAGACAAATCTCTATGATAGTCTATTTTACTTGAACCACATCCCAGAATGAAGATGCCATGAAGAGACCAAAGTTCTAGATTAAAGCTTTATTATTCTGATGGTCGTAAATGTAAGATGTAAATGAGGTATTTATATTTATTTTATTTACATAAAATATTTGTTTGATCTTATTAACTTCCCTGAAATGTTTCACTCTGAAATGCATCACTTTATGGAAGTAAAATATTGCAAATTATGATTTATGTTATTTTAAGGCACTGGTATTTTAAATAAGTACCTCATCTGACTACCCTGGGATCCATTTCTGCCCTGCTCCATCAGTGTGTCGTTATTTGACTCCTGACTCTACATATAGAGCTGTAGGTTTTAGAGTGTGCAATTTGTGTTAGCAAATCAGACAGTGAACTCCTCTTCACCCGCACCAATATGTCCTCTGTCCTGTAAGACAAATATAGACTCTTAACCCTCCGAAACCCCGCTGTACAAGCCAACACCAGATCTCACTCCTGTGTTCTTGTGGCACTGTTTGGGTGCATGTATTTCTTTTGTTCTTATTTGTGTGTCTTTGTGTATTTATGTATTGTGCATTTAAAAAAATGTTAGAAAGGACCAGTCGACATAAAAGTTTGTCCCGATGAACTTTACTTTCTAGTTAACCCTTAAGCGCATACCTTAGGTCTTTAGTGACCCGGGACGTCATTCACTCTCCTCCTCATTCATTACATCAACTTTCTTAGTATTCCTCAATCAATTCATTATAAACAATATAACAAGATTTTTTTTTTTTATAAAAGACTGCCTGCTTTCCCATTAATTTTTTATAAAAGTTGGTAGGTGTGTAACAGTGTAAGTATTTTCTTAGCCCAAACTTTGAATGTTAGAGTTTCTTATCGTGGATATTAAGCAGTAAAACGGATTTCTACTTTAATAATAAGAAATGTTTCCCGAGAACTAAATCCGCATATTAGAACGATCATGTGACATTGAAGACTGAAGATAATGATGCTTAAAATTCAGCTTTGCATTACAGGAATAAATTACATTTTAAAGTATATTAAAATAGAAAATGTATCCATTTGAAATTGTAGTAATGTTTCACAAAATTGCTGTTATAACTATTTTTTTTTATCAAATAAATGCAGCTTTGTTGAGCATAAGAGATTTCAAAAACATTAAAACATCTTAATTATTCCAAACTTTTGACCGGTATAGTGTATAAGTAACATATTAAATTACTTTGTTACTTTCAAAAAATAAATAAATGCATTAATTAAAAAAAAAAAAATGTAATTACCTAAGCATGTTACTTGTGACACTCCATCTACCAACACAGGACAGGAACAGAGCAAAAGGTCAGGATCTTTGTGTCCCCAGTTGGACAGCCGTTTGATGGGTAATAAATCACCCCTATTTTAGAATGGCCTACTTGTGTTGTGAGAAACCTTGGCTGAGTGGATGTCACGGAGACCTGCAGTATTCTTCATGACCTTATGCCTGTGAATCTGTCTATAGCAAGAGAAAATACATGGTGTACTTGTTGTGGTTTGTTTGTGGGTCCCACAGTATACTGAAGTAAAAGAGAGATATGGAATCTGCGGCAGGCAGCAATGATAAAACCAATAAATGGTGTAATTATGTTAATTAGACAACATGAGTGGTGTTTTTAGGTCACTGGTACATGTGGATTCTAGTTCGAGTCACATTGTTTTTGTTTTTTTATATCGGTCTCAGTGGGACGATATGTAGTGTCGGATGAGAGGAAATGTGTTAGAGCTGGACAATATGGCTAATATATTTAGTATTTTCTCTCAAAAGAGGGGCTTTAAAAAAAATTCAATCAAACAAAAGCCACATTTGTGAACTAAATTCAGTGATCTAGGTTTAAGCAAAAAATAAATGCAGGAAAAATGTAGTTAAAAATAATTGAGACATGTTTTCCAGACCTTTTTCACAAAATAAACAAAAGGTATAATGACATTAAACTCTTCAGTTTGAGACGTGACATTTTTAAAGGGATACTCCACTTTTTTTGGAAATAGGCTCATTTTACATTTACAACTCCCCCAGAGTTAAACTGTTGAGTTTTACCGTTTTTGAATCCATTCAGCCGATCTCCGGTTCTGGCGGTACCACTTTTAGCATAGCTTAGCATACATCAATGAAGTGGACAAGACCATTAGCATTTCTCAAAAAAAATGACCAAAGAGTTTCGATATTTTTCCTATTTAAAACTTGACTCTTCTGTAGTTACATCGTGCACTAAGACCGACGGAAAATGTAAAGTTTCGATTTTCTAGGCTGATATGGCTAGGAACTATACTCTCATTCCTGCGTAATAATCATGAAACTTTACTGCCGTACCATGAGTGCAGCAGGCGTAATGATATGACGCAGCGCCTGAAAATAGTCCCCAGCTCGGTAGTCTCGCGTAGCCAGACCAGACCTTCAGACTGACGGCTGAAGGTCTGGAATGGGCTCTATGCACGGCGGTATTTCCGTTGAAGGTCTAAGGATGCTGGATTACTTCCGCCGATCGTAGAGTCCAATGCTATACCGAGAATTTATATTGGTTTTTATACTCTATTGCTATACTAAAGAAACGTTAGTCACAAAAACAGACACCCCTCATTTTGTTTATGCTTCTTTGTTTATTATATTAAATAAACATAACTATATATAAAATTACATCTAAACGTATTAAAGTTTCGTTTCAAAGACGAGAGGACAGTAAATTTTGAAGACTCTGCCATAATCCCGTTTTCCTCCGCTTTAAATCTCCCCAACCGGAAACGCAAGAGCAGCCTTGCGTCAAATGAGGAACTTATGCGTGCATATAGCCTATTCATAGCAGCTTTCTTTGGCCAAGGCCCGCCCATAAGGCCGTTTGATCGACATGTCAAACAACCAATTGCAGTTCGTTTCGTTCAGCGTCACGTTTCGGGGCGTGGAAATGTCCCCACAACAACAGACCGGCGTGCAACAAGTCAGTCAGCATAGAAAATCAAAGAAGGAGAAGAAAACAAGCAGTAAGTCATTGATCTGTTTGTGCACGTATAACAACAATGGCGTGCACTTCATCAACAGCCATACAGATGAGACGCTCACGGTAAACATCTGTTTGAAGCATATCTCTCCACTTTTTAACACCCACAAGCAATTCTGGAGAACCGAACACAATACTGAATCGGCCAGCTCCGATGTCAGCGTCTGTTGTTTCATGTTTGCCCGCAAACGCGGCTGATATCCCCTTCGCGGTTAGGTACTTTACTTGATCTTCCATAATAGATAGGAGGGGACACACAACTAGTAAAATTGGATCTGTTGGGAATCCTTCTAAATGCTGACAGAGGGTCGGCCAGGCTTGGAAAATAATACTCTTCCCAAATCCCGTCGGCAAACAGGCTAAAATATCTCTTTTTGTCTCCACTAAGTGCCTCAAACAAAACTCCTGGACATCTCTTAAAGAGTCTATGCCGTGAACCTCGCATACTTTTGAGAATCCTACGTTTAGCTGATCTTGATAAATGCTCATTCACTCATGTAAACACAACAGTTTTTCTTCCGCAATCACACGTCTGCGCTTTGTTTCCCGGCGGACCGGAAATAAACGCGACACTCGCGCCCCCCGGGAATCCGATAAAATTCAACCAATCAGATGACGACTTCGACATTCCTGAAGTGTTTCCAGTTAAGTGTACCATATGCATCAGACGTTTAGCCAACGTTCCGTGGGCGTGACGTCTGAGGCTGAGACTACCAGCTCGGTAACTGCCAACGCGACCTATTTTCAGGCGCTGCGTCATATCATTACGCCTGCTAATGATATGATATGCTAATGAACCTTACGCCACTCATGGTACGGCAGTAAAGTTTCTTGATTATTACGCAGGAATGAGAGTATAGTTCCTAGCCATATCAGTCTAGAAAATCGCAACTTTACATTTTCCGTCGGTCTTAGTGCACGATGTAACTACAGAAGAGTCAAGTTTTAAATAGGAAAAATATCGAAACTCTTTGGTCATTTATTTTTTAGAAATGCTAATGGTCTTGTCCACTTCAATGATGTATGCTAAGCTATGCTAAAAGTGGTACCGCCAGAACCGGAGATCGGCTGAATGGATTCAAAAACGGTAAAACTCAACAGTTTAACTCTGGGGGAGTTGTAAAATGAGCCTATTTCCAAAAAAAAGTGGAGTATCCCTTTAAGTGATGGCGTGAATGAATTTTTGAATTAGTGTATTGAAACATGGAAAGAATTGATTCATTCAAATGAATCATATTCCCAACTCTATTGACCTTTTTACTTTTGAGGTTTAAAGGAGTAGTTCACTTTTAAAAAAACTTTTGCTGATAATTTACTCACCCCCATGTCATCCAAGATGTCCATGTCTTTCTTTCTTCAGTCGAAAAGAAATTAAGATTTTTGATGAAAACATTCGAGGATTTTTCTCCATATAATGGACTTCCATGGGAACCAGACGGTTCAAGGTCCAAAAGACAGTTTCAGTGCAGCTTCAAAGGGCTTTAAACGACACCAGACGATGAATAAGGGTCTTATCTAGCGAAACGATCGGCCATTTCAAAAATAAATAGAAAAGTTGAAGTTTAAAAAGCACAAATGATACACGTTCGTGACTCTCCTGTTCGAACTCGTTCATCAAAATGAACGAATCTTTTTTCGAGTTATTTCGTTCATTTTGTTAGTTGAATGAACAAAATGACTCGAAAAAAGATTTGTTCATTTTGATGAACGAGTTCGAACAGGAGAGTCACGAACATGTATCATTTGTGCTTTTTAAACTTCAACTTTTCTATTTATTTTTGAAATGACCGATCGTTTCGCTAGATAAGACCCTTATTCATCGTCTGGTGTCGTTTAAAGCCCTTTGAAGCTGCACTGAAACTGTCTTTTGGACCTTGAACCGTCTGGTTCCCATGGAAGTCCATTATATGGAGAAAAATCCTTTTCATCAAAAACCTTAATTTCTTTTCGACTGAAGAAAGAAAGACATGGACATCTTGGATGACATGGGGGTGAATAAATTATCAGCAAAAGTTTTTTTAAAAGTGAACTACTCCTTTAAATCAGAGATTATGTTAAGGCGCAGTGACATTTACCACTGCTCTGCAAAATTTCATTGGTGAAATCCTGTCATTCCAATAAGTTCGAAAAAAGCAGATTTCACTTATGTTCAATTTTATCACGTGAAATTTCTGTGCTAACAGAAAGCTGCTTGGCTTATGGATCTATGGACAATTGGCCTTTTTTGCAGATAAAATGTTAGAGTATTTTTTAAATACTCTATTATTTTGTATTACTGGTGCACTCTTTAGGAATCTGAGTGCCAAGTAGAACCACATTACAATTTAATTTTACATTTAAAGTCCCCCTGTGGTGAACATCAAGCTTTTAATGTTGTTAATATGTCTATGTGGTGTTTTTAATATTCTTTAAGACAAACCATGTGCAAATTCATAAGTCAACACCATTGCTGAGTATTTTCTCCTTAAAACTGCAGAGAACAAAAGACAGTCTCAAAATCGCGGTTTAAAATCGCTGGTGTTTCTGACGTCACAAACTAGCTTGTAACCAATCAGGTCAATGAGTGGATCTCTTAGCTGGGGCACGTTCAAGTTCAAAACGGTGCGCAACGTTTTGCTACGGTTTCCGGGTTGAACGTCATGTTTCCTGGAAACGGCGTGCACCGGTGTGCAACGGGGTTTGAGATGCATTTTCTCTTGTTTGGTGGGTTTGTCAGAACTGCAGTCCAATCAGCAGCAACATGTATATAAAGCACGCGGTATTAAAGTAAACTCGCACAATGGGTTCGGAAAGTTATTTACAAATGTGTTCGATGCAGCTCGGTATACGCAACAACTGAGGATATTAGAAGACATGTTTGTCGTAAGTTTTATGGTAAAAATATAGGATATAAACATAATGATGTAGTTGTTTATATTTTTAGCTTCATTGCAAGTGTATGACATTTGGTATAGAAATAAACAATGGTAATTAAGTGCTTTTCCTATAAATGAGAAAGAAAATACAGGGTATTAAAACAGTATGAACTACAAATAAAGTCAGTATGTGAGGCTAAATAGGTGTGTTTTAGTCTGAATTAGGTAAGACGTGCTTCCATTTCAGTTTCAGCAAATCCCTTCACTCGATTGGGATGTTCTCTTGTGTTCTGGGCGGCAAGTGCAGTAACTGTAACATCTGGCATATTTTGTAGTATTAAACACATATTTATACCGACTTCATCAGGCTCCGAAAATTCTTCACAAAGAACACAAAGAATGGCCTTTCTCAGCTGCCATAGTTGCAACACTTGCGTCATCAGAACAGTGCGTTCAACGCATCACCGTTTCTGTTTAAAAAACGTTTTGTCGGCGCTGAACGCAGCCCTGGTGTGAGTGAGTGAGTGGAGGCGGGGCTAATTTGCATATACATAGAATTGTGAATACTAAATGAAGCAAGGGTGTGGAATTACATTCAAGCTATTTTAAGGCATGAAGAAATTTTTTTCAAGGTAAAAACTTTTATATATGTCATTTTGGTGATCGGAGATGAGTTTTAAGGGATACAATTATTGACTATAGGTGGACTTCAAATTATTATATCATAAAGATCTGATGCGTCACCTATTGCTATTACAGGTGTATCTCGGATGCTTTTGTGCAGTGGACGGTTTTTCTTTTCTTCTTTTTTATATGAAGTTGATCTCAGCTCTTTACCTTTGACCACAAAGGCCTTATCAGCGCACATCGCCTCATGCCGAGAAACGTGTCGTTCTAGAACGGTAGTGTTTAAACTGATCTCTCTGGTGCAGGCCGTAAGCAGATTTACCATGCTGGAGTCATCTGTAATCTGCTATTGCACCAGCGCTGCATGTGGACTGATAAGACCTCTTTTGCATACACACTTGTGCAGGTACAAGCCTACACAATCAAATCCTTCATCAGGCAGTGCAAAGCTGTGATGGAGAATAAATGATTTCCTTCTGGCTGTGTGTTATTCGCATATCATGAGAACAGGATTCTTGATGTTCTTCATAGTTTGAGGTATTATATAGTACTGTAACATTAACAACTCAAAGCTTCCTTCCCAGTCCATTAAGATCATGTGAGTCAAAGAAAAATATATATTTTTAGAAAGTTAAAAACAAAAAAAGTTTAACATGCGTGTGCCAAGTTATTATAATTGTTGGTTTTATATGGTTTAAAAAAAAAACTAACTCTTAAAATATGACATGTGCTGTAAACATCAAGTGAACATATTTCTCTTGCACCCTGAATAAAAGTATTTATTTTCTTGAAAAAAAGGTTTGAAAATATATTTTCCAAGGTAAAAACGTGTTTTTATAAACCGTATCAATTATTAAAATATGATTAAGAGCCACATTTTACAACCTTAGCTAATTTTAAGCTTGACACAGATTCGGTTGTCTTCAGGAGTCCACTCTATGATGTCATTTCCTGCTTTATGGCATTTTATAGATTTTTTTTTTCAAATAATTATAAATTATATTATACATTCAGTATTTGTATACATATATATTTTGACAAAATGTTCACTATTATTTTTAAATAATTATTTAAAAAATATGACAAAATAAGGTAAATGAAAACAATGAAAACAAGAAATAATATCATGACAATTGTACAAACCTGACATTTTTTTTTACTTGAAAAATGATTAAAATGAATTTGAATTTAGAGATTAACACATGTTATTCATAGAAGAGGTGTATTCAAGTTAATTAGGCTACATTTTTATGTATTTTATTGATTACAGTAGTAAAGGTTAATACATTAAGTCATTAAATCATCATGGTTGTGTCACATCCATGAGCTCATTAACATTTTGGTCAGAAACGTGACGCAAGTAACCTTAGCTACCTACTGTACCTACTTAATGCTAGTATGCTAACATGCTAAAGCTGGAGAGAGAGACAGTTTTAGAGACCATAATATAATCCTGGATCTTTTGACTTGTACACTACTCATTGTGGAGGGAATTTTACACAGAAAAGCTCCACTCTCTGGTGTTTTCTTCTGCTGTATGGACTAGTTAATACAACTCAAAAGGTGATGGCAACGACTTGTCACCTGTAATGGACACATTGCACGTTAGCTGATCATTTCTTTACGACAGAAAGATTGACCTTTATTATCTCATTACAATCCCTCTCTATCTCTCTGTCAGTCATGAGGCGATGAAACATGAAATCGTCCTCATAACTACAGAACACGGATCACTCTGATCCCAGCTGCCGTTGAGAGAAAATTCAGTACAGCAGCAAATTCCCAGAAATCTTTTTCTCCACCGCGGCCGCTGGTTATATAAATGTACAGCTTAACTCTCTCCTGCAGTGTTGTGTTAATCTACAGCTGGAGATACCATGCGTCTCATTATGCAGACAGCGGGGAGAGTTTGCTGTAAATTTGGGTCAAGACTGGTGTTTTTGTTAAGATATGAGGAGCTAAATATATATGCGGTACTGTGTTCTGCTCTCACTTAGTGGTGTGCAGTTTGTAGTTTTGTCGGTTTGCTTTGTTATCTCGTATCATGGAAAAGAATATTGCTCTTGCTCTATTGAAATAAAAGAGTTTGATGTACTATATGGAAATACTGTAACAGTCACAACTCAAAGATTCATTCCCAGTCCATTCATACAATTTATTGAAACTAAACGGCAAAAATGACTCCTTAGTAACCATCAGTGTTATCTGTTGTGACATCACCGTGAGTTCATTAACATATACCCATATGTCCATGTTTACATATCAGTGCAACCCAGGCTCATTCAAAAGAAATGTGCCTGTGGTGACATTTCTGCAAAATGATGTTGTTTTTGCATGTTTTTAAAGTGAAATGTCCAGTGAGTGAAGCCAAAAGCTTGTTCAGTTTGATCCAAAATAGATGTAGGTGAATCTGGCTCTGTGCATCTATGCATCTCGGCAGTTCAGAAATGAAATCTAGTGAGTAGCGCTAAAATGATAATGCTCTAACACGTTTGAAAATAGTGTATATCACCTATACTACCCTAAACCTAAGCGATAGTGTTATCAAAAGCAAACATTAGATGCATTTGCTGAAGCATCCATGCCATTATAACTTGCTTTTATTGAGGTTGATTGAGTTTATTGAGTCTTTGAGTTGTTTTTATGACTCCTCACGGTACTTGTATAAGGTGAGCTCTCATGTAAGTTTACTACGTCACAAAAGCCATACACATATCCAAATATTTGATGCAAAATATGTTTTATTTTTTTGTTTGTTTTTTACAAATCCTGTGCCATGGTAAAAGTGTTTGGAGGTCATGAAAATAAAATAAAAATGATTCGATAATATGCCTCTGTAATCATAATTTTTGTGAAAATAAATAAAAGTCATTGGTGTTTTACTGCCACTAGTGTCTGTTTCAGCTGGAAACTACAGTGGAGTTTTGGAGAGGCTTTTTTCCCCAAAGAGCCAGTTAATGCCTATTCAGTATTCGGGATCTTGGTGGAAGTGTTCTGCTCATTTTTAACAGAGAAAGAAGTTATCCAGTGATAAATAACAGATGTCTTTTACTAACAGGTATCGTAAAGGTACAGTTGCAAAAACAGCTATTTAATTCTGAGGCTCAGGGTGGAAACAAAGTGATCATAACTAAATAATGGATTTGTTTAAAGCTTAAAAAAAGTCAAATAAGTCTCTCTTGTGCCTTACACAACATCCCTGTGTTTGCTGACGTCAAACTTGGATAAGAATATTGTGTCTCTAGTCTCTACTAGTTGTGTTTGAATATAGAGTAGGAACATGTTGTCTTGTTCTCATCTGCTGTGTCTCAGGCTCAGGTATTCCCTATGGCAAATTTAGCAATGCCAGAGACCTTTGACCTTGTGGGGACATGTTTTGGTCCCTGTGAGGAAAACAGCTTATAAATCTTACAGAATGTGTAATTCATGTATTTTGAAAATGTAAAACAGCAGAACGGTTTCTTTGATGGGTTGGTTAAGGGTTAGGGTTAGGGGATATAATAGTTTGTACAGTATAAAAATCATTATGTCTATATAATGTCCCCATAAAACATGGGAACCCAAACCTGTGTGTGTGTGTGTGTGTGTGTGTCCAGTTGCATTTTCTTATATTTGCACGTGTACACACTCTAATAATGCTAGCCTAACACACAAGCGCCTGAAATAGCTCTATATTATATAAGAAACACTGGTCTGTCCTGTCCTAGATCTAATAATCTCGTACAGTAAACATACTGCTGCTCACTCAAAAAAATGTGGCATGTGGAGGGTAAAAATATGCAAATTCTGGAATGCAGTAAGCCCATGTGAGAACACCTCCAGGTCTCAAACATGTGTGTTTGTGTATGTTAGGAAAGGTCTAAAATTGACTGGATCTCTAAAATACTCCGAAGGGCCCAAATACTCTCGAAGGGCGAAACAATGCTAAGTGTATACAACCTTTGCGATGCTACTCATACACATATGTATTTTGTTTTGTTTTGTTTGGAAAGTTTGTTTTAGATGTGTTTTTATGATTGCATGTGAGAGAATAAGTCCATAACCAAAAAAAAAAAAAAAAAGGTATGGGGTGCTGGTCATTTATTCTTCCTTTGTGTTGTGTTTTTCTGCCTCTCGTTTGCTCCCCCTCCCTGTCTGAAACCAATGTTCTGTCACTCCTCCCCTGCTGAAACTTTACCTTTAACCTACATGAGGCAAATACTCTTTCTCTGTCTTTCTCTCCCCTTTTTTTTCCAGCTGGCAGCTTGAACTCCATTCTTTTTCACTCTGTTGTCTGCGGTTTCTCTCCACGTGCAGTTATCACGTGGGTGGAGTTCCCTGTAAGAATGTGTGTACACACACACGCATATGGAAATGCATACTGCAACAGCCGGCCAGTGCAGTAAAAAAAACAGGCCTGACAAATACACCCACTAAATACTCAAGAAGCCTTGAGATTCTTCAGGCACTTATAAGATTGTGTTTATGGAATAACAACGAGGTTATATGTAAACATGGCTGGAATAAACAGGAACAAACATCATTATCTGCTGTCATGGTATTTCCAGCATAGAATCTGCGCAGAAATCTGGCTCTTTGTTTCACAAAGTCGCGCGAGATTGACTATCAGCTGTTCTTGTTGGCTTGGGGTGACGCTAGCCCTGGCCTGCACGTGGCTTTTACCCACCCTCTGTGCTGACTTCTGTGATTGGCACGAGCTTGGAATGTGCTGATTGGCCAAAAGTGTTCTGGGCCTCGCCTATTGGCTCAGAGAGATGTGTTTGTGCTGGAAATGTAGAACACCAAGAGAAGGATGATGTCATAATGGTACTTAGTGAAGGAAAACACAATGTCCCTTTTCTTGCTAGAGTTCCAAATCTTAGAACCTTGTTGTGTTGTTCATTTGATTCACATTTAAATTAGTATTTTAAATGTGATTAGTATTTTAATGGAGAAAAAGAGAAGATCCTACTTTCTACTTTTAATCATACTGTGATTTTAAGATGCCATCTAATTTCTGACAAAGTCGTATAGTCAACATTTACTAATTACAACTGGTCGGAGCGATTCTGGGCGAATCATAATTATATTGCTCTTACACACATTCTTATGGTCCGTATCAAATAATACACCAAGCTTGCATTTTTTTTTTTTTTTTGACATGCCTCCAACTTGGAAATTTGAGCTCAAAGAAATACAGAATTTGTGTTAATTATGACATGATGTTCATGTCATTCAAACAAAAATCATTCTGATGTGAATCATTCTGTTCACAACAAAGACGATAACTATAACGATATTGTTTTAAAAATCTTTCTAATTTTAAAAGAATAGCAGGGTCCTTATAACAATTCTAATGATAGCGGCACAGAGAAACAACATTTTTAGAATCACCCTTAAAAATGCTTGAATGCAAATCGCCAATCATTATTACATATTCGGGTCTTTAGCGACCCTGATCTATATCTAACATGGATGGATCTCGAGCTCGTAAGGGTTCAGTTTGAGATGTTTTATACCATCATCACTGTCCTCATCAGAGCTCATTTCCCAGTACATTCAGCATCTGGCTAATATTCATGATCTCAAACATGTTCTCAAAATTATCATTTTCAACATCTTCAAAATCAATATTTTGATTGCTGACAGCTTCTTCACCAGATCCACCATTTAGTGACAGTGACTCTAATATTTGATTGCGTTCAGTACTTGCTCTGAAGTAAATCGCTGAGCCATTTCAAGTTTTGCTGATGATACTTCCTATTCTTTTGTTTTCTGCCTGCTGTAACAATGAGTGAAACCTCACTTCATTATTGTGTACCTGACATAAAGGTGAATTGCTCGTATTCAGATTCAATTACTGTTAGTGCAGAAAAAATATATACTATACTGCTACACACCTCTGGTCGTTAGCGAACCTACAGTTTTACAAAAAATGAATGCGAAAACAGGCATTATTTTATAATTGTATTATTTTTTTTCTTGTTATATTGTCTATAATGAATTGATTGAACGCTAATATATTTATTGTTATAGTTCGTTATAGTATGCCCCTAAAGGGACATGGTGAAGAAGAAAAATGTTCCCCCGAGAAACGAGAACAACGAGGTTTTGTAAGCGAACGCAACGTTTCTTGGGGGAATGCAAAGGTTTTGTGAGCGAACGCAAAGTTTCTCAGGGGAACACAAAACATTTGCTAGAGAATGCAAAAAGCATCATTTTTTTTCCACCACCATTTCCCTTTAGGGGCTCTGTAAAGTTATCATTCTTGGTGTGAACGACCTTATCTAACAACTACCTGTTTCTTTGGCTGCCTGGCATCACCAGACCTTCAGACTGATGGCAGAAGGTCTGGACTCCATCGAAGCTTTCATTGGCCAAAGACCGACATGTAAAGCAACCAATCACAGTTCGTTTTTTCCACATCGTGTTTAGGGCCGTGAAAATGTAAAGTCGATATGATGACAGACAGGCGTGCATCTAATAAATTATTCATTCAAGAATGTTGTGCAAATTTACCGCAACAATGACGCCACGAACTTCACAGTTTTGAAAATCCAATGTTTAGTTGATCCTGATAAGCGCTCATTGTCCCAGTTGTAAACACGATGGCTTTCTTCTTCCATGAGAAGATTTGGCATCATGGCAGCTTTGTGCCCAGGCTGACCCTTAAAGAACACGACACACACTTCTCCCGGAAACCCAATACAGTTCAACTAATCAAATGACGACTTCAAAACTCCAGGAGTGTTTCCCATTTGGTGTGCCTTATGCATCAGACGTTCAGCCAACGTGATGTCTGAGGCTGAGACCACCTAGTAAGTTACCTTCAGCCAAAGAGTGCTTGTTGTGTGTGCCACCAGTTGCCAGCAGAAGCTGACTATGGTTTTCCTTTGGGTTGTATGTTTGTGCCACAGAGCACTCGTCCCATCTCCAAGACAGCACAGGCACTGCTGGCTCTACAGTCAGTCACTCACCAAGCGTGACTGTACCCGCACAACAGGGGCGTAGATTAGGGCAGAGTTGTTGTGCAGTGATGCCACTTATCTCTAAAAGCCTCATTAGTTTAGCAGGTCTACATCATGTTCCAACAGATCGTGCTTTACACAGCGCTCTAAACAAATTGTCATTGATTGTCCATAACAGATTTGGAATAAATTCTATATTTTAAGAATACTGATAAATTGCAGAATATCAACAGTTTTTTTTCTTTTTCATATAGAAGTCCAAAATAAATATTCCAAAAAGTATTTTACTTTTAGCCATAGATTTGCAGGTCACTGTTTACTTTTTTGTACAGGCCACAGGTAGTTATTCTCTAAAAATCTTCCCGTCCGCTATATATAAAATGGCCAAAAAAAAGATCAAAATATTTTTTTCCCATGTCATTTATTATCGGTATTTATGTATTTATCGGACAATATTCATTTCGTATGATAAATGGAGGAAATGCACTCCACATATTTTTATCAAAAAAATCTTTATCGTAGTTTAATCAACATTTTAAAATGTAGTCAAATTAAAATATAACAGTTAATTTACAACAAAACATTGCATTTTCATTTATTTATTCATTTTTGCCAAATTAAAGTACTGCACAACAGAACTTTTATTCTGTATAAATTAAAACATGGATGACTATATATTGGTTGTACTGTATGATATTCCAAAAATAACATATTTCTGTTTTCTGATAGTCTGACAGATTTATCCATATCGAGTAAAAAATGTCCAGAGATTATCATTATCAACATAGATTTAATTGCGATCCGAGTTTTTATTGCCCAGCCCTAGCATCTGCTGTAACTGTCAAATGTGAGTAAATTCAAATGTGTTGTCAAAATGCATTTGAAATTAAATTAAAGAAGATTTTCCTTCAACACAGACTTGAATATAGGCCTGTTTTTCGAACAAAACTTTTTTTGGTTTCAGAAGACCTAGAATATAGTGCCCAAGTTGGTGTGGACTTTTTGTGTACCTTTTGGAAAACTGTGCTTTTAATTTCAAAATCATGAGTAAACGGTTGTAAAAAACCATTAAGTACACTTTTCTTATTGCAGATGTAAGAAAAGGAGTATATTAATTCAACACAAGTGGGTCATAGAACAGTTCTGCACAGTGCGTTGTTGTCTAGAACAGCCATTCTGTGTCTCCACCCTTTGGTTTTTCAGGATCGAATTTGGTTTGCATAGTATTATTTTAACCACAATGCGAGCATAGTATGTGTATTCACTTTGTGAACACCAACTAAAATTATCACCAGTATGGAACTGGAAAAAAGGTTAATTCATGCATGCTCAGCCAGTCACCCTAGAGCCCTGTTGTAAAATTGACAGATTGGTGTAATGAAAAGATTCCTGAAATAGACTTGAATGCATCAGGATTGTTTTGACACAACCCTTTCAATAGACTCTTTCTCTTTACAACTATGTTGCTTGTACTCCACCCATTGGATAATACTGTGGATTCTGTGCCTTTTCAACCTCAAAGTTCAGAACTTAACACTGCATCATGAGAGGGATATAAAACGGCACTAGATTTCATTAGATAGTTAGAGAAATAATATTTGAATGTGCATTACCAACCAACATTTCAAGAAAATATTTTATTTTTATTAGTACATTTTATAGACTTGAAAATGAATGAGTAATAATTCAAACATTTCATTGCAATAGTATATATTTCCCTCTTTTAGACATTTAAAAATGATCCGAATGAAAGTTTAAAGTTTAAATTAACTATATTCTGTCATTGATCATTGGAGCAGTCTGAAGTTCCCTGCTGCTTCAAACGCTCCACTATCATTCCTGTCCCCAAAAAACCCAAAATCACTGGACTTAATGACTACAGACCTGTCGCTCTCACGTCTGTGGTCATGAAGTCGTTTGAAAGACTGGTGCTGGCCCACCTGAAGGACATCACTGGACCCCTGCTGGATCCCTTTCAGTTTGCTTACAGAGCAAACAGGTCTGTGGATGATGCAGTCAACATGGGACTGCATTATATCCTGCAACATCTCGACAGACCTGGGACTTATGCAAGGATCCTCTTTGTGGACTTCAGTTCGGCCTTCAATACCATCATGCCTGATCTTCTCACAGCCAAACTGACCCAGCTCTCCATACCATCCTCGATCTGTCAGTGGATCACCAGCTTCCTGACGGACCGGCAGCAGCGAGTGAGACTGGGGAAACTCACATCCAGGACTCTCACCACCAGCACTGGCGCTCCCCAAGGGTGCGTTCTCTCCCCACTGCTCTTCTCCCTGTACACTAATGACTGCACTTCTAAAGACCCGACTGTCAAGCTCCTGAAATTTGCAGACGACACCACTGTCATCGGTCTCATCCGAAACGGTGACGAGTCTGCTTACAGACTGGAGGTTGAACAGCTGGCTGTCTGGTGCAGTTATAACAACCTTGAGCTGAACACGCTCAAAACAGTGGAGATGATCGTGGACTTCAGGAGGAACAGCCCAGCACTCCCCCCACTCACCATCATGAACAGCACTGTGGAAGCAGTGGAGTCATTCAGGTTCCTGGGCACTATCATCTCTCAGGACCTGAAGTGGGACAATCACATTGACTCCATTGTGAAAAAGGCCCAGCAGAGACTGTACTTCCTTCGCCAGCTGAGGAAGTTCAACTTGCCACAGGAGCTGCTGATTCAGTTCTACTCAGCCGTCATTGAGTCTGTCTTATGCACTTCCATCACTGTCTGGTTTGGTTCAGCTACCAAATCAGACATCAGGAGACTACAACGGACAGTCCGGACTGCGGAGAGGATTATTGGTGCCCCCCTGCCAAACCTCCAGGACCTGTACTCTTCCAGAGTGAGGAAGAGAGCAGGTAAAATCATCACAGACTCCACTCACCCTGGACACCACCTACTTGAACTGTTACCGTCAAGACGGCGACTCAGATCGCTGGCCACTAGAACATCTCGGCACAGGAACAGTTTCTTCCCACAGGCCATATCCCTCCTGAACAGTTAACACACCTCCCAAGGCATATGCTTTAAGTGCAATACTCCCACTGTTTAGTGCAATATCCTACAACTCAGGTGATACTTATATGTAGATTTATTTATTCATAATATTCAAAACACTGTAATATATGTGATACTTGTGACAACTGTGATACTTTTATTCTTATATATTTATATTTTTATTTTTTATTCTTAGAATTTGTAGTATTATGTTTCTTGTTGTATTTGTATTTGTATATGTCCACTGGAAGCCTCAGTACCAAAACAAATTCCTTGTGTGTGCAAGCACACTTGGCAATAAAGCTCTTTCTGATTCTGATTCTGATTCTGACATTATGTAACTTGTGTTTATTGTCCTTGGTTGAGCTGTAGTAGATGGGTTCTGGAATTTATCAGCACATATGAAATGAGATGCATTAGAATGGAATTTAGCATAACCAAGTGGAAGTAACCAATTAAAAAAGTTACATGGAGACTTTTGGGTTGTATATACTGTTGGCTTGCAAAGAGCTGCGTTGGAATAATGTATGTTACCCTCTGTTACACTTTTTCAACCCTATAACATGGTGGAACCTAACAGAGTGGAAAAGTGTTTGTTTGTTCAGCCAAACAAGAGTGAATTATATTTGTTTAATATAACATGATAGGCTGTTTTTTATGATTTTTGTGTGGAATGATGTGATATACTTTTTTGTGGAATACTGTTTTGGTTCATAAACTTTATTTGACTTTGAAAACACACACCTTTAGATGATATGAGAGAGAGAGAGAGAGAGAGAGAGAGAGAGAGAGAGAGAGAGAGAGAGAGAGGGCCCTGTTGTCCTGGGAGTCTGACGCTGTCAGAACAATAGGCCCATTGGCCGACTGTAACGGACCTCAACTGCCATGTAGACGCCTTTGTTTGCAGCTCAAAGCTGTGGGTAAACCTACTCTGCTCTTGTGAATCTCACTTCTATCTGCTTCTCAGCAAACATGATGGAATAACTAGCACAACTAATCTGTGTTGAACTTTAGCTGTCATCGTGGGCCTGTTTCATTTTGCGCATTATCAAATTATGAGGATTCACCTGCAGTTCAGGTTTTAATTGGAATGCTTAATGAAAATGTTTGACCTATTATGAGTCCTATTGAATTGAATTGAATTTTAATTGTCAGCTTTACTTTTTTACACATACTGTATATACACAATGTTATTCAACAGGTCCATCAGGTTGTGGAAAAATGTTTTGGAATTTCTGACTCAGAATCTGGAGTGTCGCATTTTAACACGTGTTTCTACATTCCATGTAAATACTAACAGCTGCTTTCTTATTAAGCTGTTGATCAGGTATGTTTTGCTGCTGGAGAAATGGTGTATGCATATTTGTTAAAGCCCAGTTTTCACAGCTGAGCAAAGATTGTTTGCTATGGATAAACAGTGTTATCTTCTCTGGAGCTGTGACACTAGCTATGTGTGTCTGGTGGTTTTATGAAAACAGAAGTTAAAAATACTCCTGCTGTTTCAATAAGCATTTTTAGTCCATGTCTATTGGCTTTGAGGCTAATATATAGCTTTGAGGATCTAAATGCTAGTGCACTCCTACAACTAGACAAAATTAACTTTATAGCAGATATATCATCTTGTCCGCATGGATATTCTTATCCAATCTCTATGCTCTTTAGAGTGAGTAGGCCTATCCATCATCTGACACCGACTAATTAGCAAGTAGTAAGGAAATGGTTTTGCCACACTGTGAGGTGAACTGCTGACAAACCACACAGTATTTCCTACCCCAAGGAAAGAAAATGGAGACAAACGTGTCTTCTCAGAAACAAAAAAAGATATTTAAACCTACTGCACAATCAGATAATCCAGATGTGAGAGTGTGTTACTCTGAGAAAGGATATGCCACAAGTTATCTGAGTAATCTTGCTCTTCTTTTTTTTCTTCTTTTTTCTTAGGTTTTTTGATTATTAAATGGCAACATGTCAGTAATTCAATCCATGTATCTTTTTAGAAGCAGCGGAGGAGTTCTTTGAGTATGATCCTGAGGAGTTCCTGGTGTTCCTGACACTCCTGATCACAGAAGGACGGACTCCAGAATGTTCCGTAAAGGGGCGGACCGAGGGCGTTCACTGCCCACCCGCCCAGTCTGCTATGCCTGTCTTCACCAAACATGAATGCAGCGACAAAATACCACAGGTGGGTTACACCTTTTTATCCACCCGAGCTGGGGCATTTAGTAGTTACATTTTACGATTTTAAGAGTAAAAATATGAGTTGTTAAGATGCATACAATTAGTATGCCCGTATCCAATAAGTACAACAGCTGTACATCTCTAAGAAAATACTACCATTTCAATTCTTTATTAACAGGGACCGACAAACCATCATGTCTGGAAACCTGATTGATAACAGTCAGAATTTTTTATTTTTTCCCACTAGTGACAAGGAAATTGCAAATATCACCTTCAGGTTGTTGTGCATACTGTTTAGGTTATTTTGCATCTTGTATCATGCAGTAAAGAAAGAAAAAAATGTTTTCCCCAATACAGTGTCGTCAGGCAAGGAGAATAAGGTCAGAGGTCATGTTACTATGGCGCAATCACATCCCCATCATGGTCGAGGTAATGCTGCTTCCTGACTGTTGCTACAGCGATGAAGGCTCGACCACAGACTGCACGGACCTAAATGACCCAGCAATAAAGCAAGATGCGCTCTTACTAGAGAGATGGACTTTACAGCCAGTACCCAGAGAGTAAGACATACTCGTCACTTACAGTACTTGTAATATACATTCTTTCACACAGATCTAGGGAGATTTAACAAAGTGGTTTTGGTATTTGTTGCAGGAGTGGAGATCGATTTATCGAGGAGAAAACCTTGCTGTTGGCCGTGCGTTCCTACGTGTTTTTCTCGCAGCTCAGCGCTTGGTTCAGTGCCTCTCATGGACTTGTACCTAGAAACATCCTTTACAGGTAACATACTCTACACATAAACAACTTCTTTCAAGGGTGGGAAAGAATGATGATGTTTTCCTGATGTAGACAAGAGCTGTGTTTGCTGTCTATCTCAATAGCTGTGTTCTGAAACGCAGTGAGCTGTTGATTCCAATAAGGTTTGTCGTTAGTAGCACATTGCAAAGTTAAATCTGTGAAAGTCTAATAATGATAAAAAAAATTAAAAAAAAGATGTAAAGTAGTAATTCTTTTTATGACATGTAGCACTCATTTATCAATAATTGTTGGTATTGAATAAAATAAAAATATATTTAAAATCAGCATTCCTTTAGGATTCTCAATAGGTTTTGGAGCACGGCCAGTGTGTATGTTGGTGATTCCATAGGGCTTGTTCATGAAACATGAGCAGAAAAATTATATAAAAGTGCTCTGTAAAAAGTCCATAAAACCATCCAGAGGATTTTGTATTTGCCTTTCAGGAGAATATTTTGATCAGGAGAGACAGGAAGTCAGGAGAGTCAAGAGAGAAAGGAAGAAAGACCTTACATTGTTTTTTGACAATCCCATTTGCTATATTTTGCAGAATAAGTGCAGCTGATGAAGAACTGATATGGAACTTCTCTCAAACACCCTCTGAACATGCCTTCCCAGTCCCAAATGTGTCCCATAGTGTCGCTCTCAAAGTGCGGGTTCAGTCTTTGCCCCGCCAGCCCAAATACCCCGTACTCAAATGTAGCATCCACTCAGGTCTTGGTTTTTTGGGCAAGAGAGGCCTGGAGCGTGGCGAGGGTGGCAACCGTGCTGGAGAGAACTGCAGTTCCCTCCGTCTGCCAGGATCTCCACTCTTCTCCAGACCGCTACGCCCTTCTCCACCTCCCCACAGCCCTCTTAACACCCTTAAATGCCCCCCTCGCCCTGAGTCCTCTCTCCCACCAGGCAAAGCAGTCAAGTGGCTGTATTCTCGGCTGAATGGCGGTGTGGACGTCCCCCCTACGGAGGTGTATAACTCGTGTACTAATGGGGCAGAGAGCCCCAAGACATCAACCATGGAGTCACCAATTCGTGGTTTTAAATCACTCTCCATCACTGACCCTTTATTTACCCCCAGTCCGAGCCCCAGCTCCATCTCAGGTGAAACCAACCCCCTCATTGGCTCCCTGCTTCAGGAAAGACAGGAAGTCATTGCTCGCATTGCTCAGCGATTGAATTTCTGCGACCCTACTGCTCCCCATCTCCCTGATGCTCTCTTCACTTCTCAAGAACCTCCAGGACACAAAACAACCTGGAACTCATCACAGGATAAGGAGCGCTTGAAGAAATCCAAAGAACCCCTCTTCTCAGTCCCCCAGCCCCAAAACCACAATGGAACCAGTCCAGAATTCCCAGAGAGGAGCCGGTCTTCTCTCTTCAACACCCCCTTGAGCCCTAGAAGCAGAACACGGCTGGTTGGAGTCGACCGTGAATCGAAAACTTCCCCAAAACCCTCAACATGTAGGCGGCTGGTACTCAGTGACCAGTCCGCTGAGGGCTCGCTGATTGCAGATGCTGTTCAGGACATTTCGAGGTTGATTCAGGAGCGACTGCAACATTCTTACAGTCTCCTGAATGGCACCTATAAATTGAAGACCTCTCACAATGAACAGGTTGGTGCAAACCACGGAGCCCAGACAAATGGCTTTGTATCACCACCAAGCCATAAGAAGTTTTCAAGTGCACCCAATGGTGAGGCAAGCCCAGATCCTCGTATGTCTCAAGCAACAAAATGTTGCAGATCTCCTGACTCTAGTCGCAGTAAGCGAGACTGTTCCCCTAGACCACTAAACGTGGCCAGCTCAAAACTTGAAGACCACAGCGTCACAAAATCACAGACTTTAACGGCAAGTAATCAGCAACAGTATGCCAGAAGAGAGTCCTGGGCCTCCTTGAAAAACAACTCTAGCCATGCAAGCTCTCCTCAGGAGAATGGGCTGACCCAGACTGGATACCTCCAGCCCTTCAAGACCCAAGAGGCAATCCATGAGAAAGGAGCAGAAAAGCATGTCCGGGATGGGTCCACTCGTCCCGAGAAGGACGAGAACCAGGAGCCCTGGACGTCCCCCTCTAGCACACCAGTCAACCTTACCTTCAACTCCTCTAGTCCTGCCAAGAGCAGTTATACAGTGAGTTGATATGTTTTTCCTACCATATGATTTTTTAAGTTCAAGTGTGTTTATCGGATTGCTTTTGTTTTAAAACCTTGTCATGCCATGTAAAACCTATGTTAATATGCTTTTAGTTGATGTGGAGAGTTTTGAATCTATTCCTTTGGAACCCAGTCTATCAGAGCACTTACATTGCCATTTTACTTAATTGAATGTTCTCTGCTGAATTTATCCTCTTTGTCTTTTTAATAACAGAGACGCCCCCCTTCCCCTCTGAAGTCATGCAATAACTGGAAGAAACAGAATCGCCACTCCATAGACGGAACTGCAACAAAAGCCTTCCACCCCTGCACAGGCCTACCTCTCCTCTCCAGCCCTGTAAGAGCACAGATCCCTCTGTTGCCCTGCAACTAGCACAGCATCTTATTGAAAGGGCCCCAAAGTCTTTGTATCTGTGACTCATCTAGCCTCACATCTGAATCACTTCTTGTTTGTCTCAATGCTGTCCACAGAGTTTCTATGCTTCCTAGATGACACACTAATGAAGTCTCATGGGCCACAATAGACCTATAATAAAAACTTCCTCCCTATAACCCAAGTTTTTATTAACACTTTCCATAAATACTCTTGGTAAATTAAGCCCATTAGTGTTTTCAAATCATACCGATGTCAGTTTTTCCTCTGTGGACTGAGTTCTGATTTGTGCCATATGACTCAAGCACTTCACTGTGTGTGGGAGTTTGGTGCTGTTACTCCAGATGAGTGGTGCTCTTGTTCTTTCAGATGAGATCCACTCAGAAGTAGTTCTTACTCTTTCTATTTGTTTTCATTAAATGTTACAAACAGCTGAATTGTTTTGTTCTGCATTTTCTCGAAGACATGAACAGACTAAAAAAAGATCGAAATCCTGCCTATAAAAAGTACTATGCTTTGTTCTTTTTTTGACATACCACGCTGACTGTGATTTTTGCCATCCTTGTTGGTCCTGGAACAACATTCCTATCAACCAGTAAGATTAGCTTAGGTTTGATCTGGGATTGATGCATGGACAACATTTTCATTGACCTATCATTTCCCATGGATTTCATGGGTAGTTGATGGGATAAGGATAGGCAAAAATGAACTCATGGCAATAACCAAACGGAGTAAAGATTGAATTGTGAGATATAATGATCGGACCCTCACTGATTGGACCATATTTCCCCTATACTAGCGTCCCTCAACTGGCTTCCCGTCAAATTCAGGATTCATTTTAAAATTCTCTTGTTTTTTAATAAGGTGCAAACTTAGAGGAATAGTCTCCCTCTTTCATGTGAGGTCTGCTTCTTTATTAGGCATTTTTTTATCTACTCTTAAATCATATTGTACAGCACTTTGGATCAATTTATATTGTGTATAAATGTGCTTTATAAATAAATGTTGTTGTTGATATACCACTGTATTATCATCTGACACCATATCATAGCACACACAATATTTTTTGATTTACAAAAGCTTTAAAGGGATACTCCACCGTTTTTTCATATTAAACTGTTATTCCCTTAACTAAGACGAGTTGATGCATACCTCTCTCGTCTCTGTCTTGCGGCGAAACTTTGTTAGCACTTAGCTTAGCCCAGTTCATTCATTAGGATCCAAGCAGAGAAGCGACCAAACACCTCCACGTTTTCCCTATTTAAATACAGTTACACGAGTAGTGTAACTCGACCAAGAATGGTGACACAAAATAAAACGTTGCGCTTTTCTAAGCGTGTAAAATGGATAACTATAATGTATGGCGGAATACCATAGCAAGTAATATATAAATAAAGCACTTCGACTCGGCGCAGTAATATCACCACTCCGGAGAGGGAGAGGGGGAGAGGATTTTTCAGGAGTGGTGATATTACTGCGCCGAGTCGAAGTGCTTTATTTATATATTACTTGCTATGGTATTCCATCATACATTATAGTTATCCACTTTACACGCTTAGAAAAGCGCAACGTTTTATTTTGTGTCGCCATTCTTGGTCGAGTTACACTACTCGTGTAACTGTATTTAAATAGGGAAAAAAGTTTCGCCGCAAGACAGAGCGATTTAGTGCACGCACTGAGACGAGAGAGGTATGTATCAACTCGTATTAGTTAATAGGGAATAACATATAGTTTAATATGAAAAAAATGGTGGAGTATCCCTTTAAGCACTTGTGTTTATTAAATATTCAAAATAAATTACAAAAATTACAAATCCAGACAGAATAAATAAACATATGTACAAGTGTGAATTGGGCACATTGTTTTGTAACAGTTTAAATAGATATTTATTTACCGGTAAATTACATCCTGCAAGTGGTCACAAGCTTGCAAAAGAAAGATGCAAAAAGTGTTCATCTGCTTCCTCCTTTTTTCCCCTCAGGTTCCTCAAAGAAAAAGCCAGACAGGATATTTTGATTTAGACACATCTCTGATTCATTGCAGAGGTGTTCCATGGGCAGCCAATAAGAGGTATGACTTTCTTTCCTCACTTTATTTCCTGCTGTAGTGCCATTGTTCCAAATTTCACTGACATTTCCTTTACTGAGACTTTTCTACATACACTGCCATCTGCTGTGCACACATACTCTAGAGTTATCCCTAAAGCTACAGACTACCCAAAATGGCTGACTGAGGTGTGTGTGTGTGTGTGTGTGTGTGTGTGTGTGTGTGTGTGTGTGTGTGTGTGTTTGCAGGGTTTTGAAAAGATCACAAGACTGTGATGAGTCTCAGCAGCAGATCCTCAGTGCCAGCGCTCCACCCGCCAGCCTCAGTCTTTTGGGAAACTTTGAGGTAGATGAACAAATTATTACACACACACACACATGTTGGATTTCCATGTTTTATGGGGATTTTCCATAGACATCATTATTTGTATACTGTAAAAACTATATATTCTATTCCCTAACCCAAACTATAACCCTAAACAGAATTTTTTTTACAATTTAAATAACTTTATTTTTATATCGTTTATTTATTTATTTATTTTAAATGAGGACTACCCAAAAGGAGCTTTAGGGAGATTTTGTTTAGCTCACTTCTGGGTAAACTTTTTTTCCCAAAAATAAGTAGGTAGTAGGTACACACAAATACATGCTTTTTTCACTATATTTTCCTCATAGACATTTATATCAGGTTAATGCTATTTTCTACCTGACCCCTACCTCTAAACAACTCTC
>JARWKJ010000245.1:0-27724 GCA_029959095.1 Rhinichthys osculus
ATGGCAAAATGAAAAGGAAGCCACTGCAATGCACCACGAACCTACTGACTCAAGCCCGGAGAGAAATAACTAACGTTATGAATTTTTATTAAGAATCATAACACTCGCTGAATCTCCTGCGATCTGAAGGATCGTCATGAGCAAAAGGGGGCTTCTCTAGGCTGAAACCTCTTAAGCTTGAAGGGTAGAAGTAACTTCTCCATGACCTCCATGATTCACTCCAGGGTCTGAAAATCCCCAGACGACTTTGCAAGGTCAGATTCAACTGAGTATAGATCAATAAACTGCACCATCCCTCCTTCCCTGCATGTGTGTTGACTGAATTCTCAGTCAAGCATGATGAACTTCTGTTTTATAAAATAACAAAACCATGTACACTTATGGACACTACTCATTTTGACAAAAGCATAAATGTATGTATCAGCTTCACAGTTTCTCTTACTGACCTTTCGTCTCGGTGGGCGGCTCCTCCTTCCGTCACAGTCTTGACGAAGATTCCCAGTTTTTCTAGGCCCATGTCTGCACCGGCACCCATCCCGATGATGCTGATTCCCAATCCGTCTTTATCTGACCAGAAGGAATCACAGTGTTATCATGACTAGTTCACATGTCTCGTAAATGAACACAACACAGTTATAATATACAGGAAGACATCAAGTCTATAGGCTGCAATGCTGTGGAAATTACTGATTTAGTTATTTACGTAGGTACGGTAGTATTATGATCAAAATACTAAAACATAATCTTTAAATCAGTGTTGCTATTGTTAACTAAAACATTTTTTTTAAAGTGTTCGGAAATTAAAATAAAGCTGAAATAATATACAAATTATTAAAAGCTTAAAGAAAATTTGAAATGTTGCTTCAACAACTAGCTAAAATAAATTTAAGTACTAAAATAAAAATAAATTAAAGCTATATAGAAATATAATGAAACCTAAAAAATTACAAAAGCACATAACACAATTTCTAAAACATAATAAAATTGAAAGTATAAAAGTAAATGGCAATTCAAAATATGAACAAATATTATAATAGTATATAAATGACAGTAAAATATACTAATAATATAATGCTTTAATTCGTAAATGGGCACTTTAGAGAGGTTTAAGGCTTTTAGATGCCAATAACTAAATATTGGGATAATGATCTAGAATTAGTATGGGACTAATCCTGTGACTGTAAATCCTTTGACCAGATTTGGGGATTACAATTATTTAGCAATTATAAACACATTTGATTTCAAATAATCCTCTTGGAATGATCTTGTTCTTAATCACTTATTTTTTAAGCCCAGATTGAATGTAACTTTAATTTGACCATTGCAATATAAAAGCTACACAGCTCAACACAACTCATCCATGTATACGCTGTGATATTTCACGTATAGTGGCTATGGTAACCGCCAGACTGCTTTGGGAGAGAGGGCTCGACCCTTTAGACTGTCTAATCAGCAAAAGCTTACTTTACAGACCAAAACAAGCTGCTTCAGTCAGTTTGTTTAGAAACAGGAAGTTAAGGACCCTTAAGGACATACCAAACAGGCTCTAAAAACACACATGGTCTAGTAAGGCGGGTCACGTACCCTTCTCCAGCTCGACGGGGAATAGGTCCAGTCTCTCCACCCTCTTCTCCAGCTCATACTCAGCCGAAGCCGCCATGGGATCAACATCATCATTGCGTCTGTCGTAGTCCTCATTGGAGTATGTGGTGAAAACCTGAGAAAACAAGTCAAAAAGCTTGAGTATGTATAGAGTATAGTTATGCAAAAAAAAAGGCAAACATTTTATTTTTGCTTTTTTTTATCTTGGGTTCAGACACTGGTCAGTCAGTCAGCACAAGGGTCTACTATCTGCCCCACACAGCAACATAGTGTCGGCCCAGATCCGGCCCACATCTGGTACACGTGGATTCCACACGGCCAAGGTTTGGGCCGGATTTGGGCCGACACTATGTTGCTGTCTGGGCAGCAGATCGACTCATTGGATCATTTGGTAAAAAAAAGAAGAAGAAAAGAAGTCTGCAGCAGACAATGATTTAATGCCTGTCACTTCCAAAGCACACATCAATAATAATTAATATTGAAAAATCTTGTAAAATTCTAGTTTAAAACACCTGTACCAACTTCTTAGAAATGCACTCTTTGTATTTATGTTGGTTTCATATAGATTTGAAAAGCAACAACTTATGATGAGTTGTTGCTATGATGAAATCATTTTAAAATAATTATTATTATACAAATATCATGAATTATTAATTCATAAATATCAATACATGTGACATTATGTAACAATTAACAACCAGCAATAACCTTGCCATGTCATAAAAATGACAAATTGTCTGATATTATTTGAATAATGAATATTTACTCCTCACAAAAAAAAAACACTAGCAAACCACTCTATAGTATTATATATATATATATATATATATATATATACACTCACCTAAAGGATTATTATGAACACTATACTAATACTGTGTTTGACCCCCTTTCACCTTCAGAACTGCCTTAATTCTACGTGGCATTGATTCAACAAGGTGCTGAAAGCATTCTTTAGAAATGTTGGCCCATATTGATAGGATAGCATCTTGCAGTTGATGGAGATTTGTGGGATGCACATCCAGGGCATGAAGCTCCCATTCCACCACATCCCAAAGATCCTCTATTGGGTTGAGATCTGGTGACTGTGGGGGCCATTTTAGTACAGTGAACTCATTGTCATGTTCAAGAAACCAATTTGAAGTGATTCGAGCTTTGTGACATGGTGCATTATCCTGCTGGAAGTAGCCATCAGAGGATGGGTACATGGTGGCCATAAAGGGATGGACATGGTCAGAAACAATGCTCAGGTAGGCCGTGGCATTTAAACGATGCCCAATTGGCACTAAGGGGCCTAAAGTGTGCCAAGAAAACATCCCCCACACCATTACACCACCACCAGCAGCCTGCACAGTGGTAACAAGGCATGATGGATCCATGTTCTCATTCTGTTTACGCCAAATTCTGACTCTACCATCTGAATGTCTCAACAGAAATCAAGACTCATCAGACCAGGCAACATTATTCCAGTCTTACTGTCCAATTTTGGTGAGCTCTTGCAAATTGTAGCCTCTTTTTCCAATTTGTAGTGGAGATGAGTGGTACCTGGTGGGGTCTTCTGCTGTTGTAGCCCATCCGCCTCAAGGTTGTGCGTGTTGTGGCTTCACAAATGCTTTGCTGCATACCTTGGTTGTAACGAGTGGTTATTTCAGTCAAAGTTGTTCTTCTATCAGCTTGAATCAGTCGGCCCATTCTCCTCTGACCTCTAGCATCAACAAGGCATTTTCGCCCACAGGACTGCCACATACTGGATGTTTTTCCCTTTTCACACCATTCTTTGTAAACCCTAGAAATGGTTGTGTGTGAAAATCACAGTAACTGAGCAGATTGTGAAATACTCAGACCGGCCCGTCTGGCACCAACAACCATACCACGCTCAAAATTGCTTAAATCACCTTTCTTTCCCATTCTGACATTCAGTTTGGAGTTCAGGAAATTGTCTTGACCAGGACCACACCCCTAAATGCATTGAAGCAACTGCCATGTGATTGGTTGATTAGATAATTGCATTAATGAGAAATTGAACAGGTGTTCCTAATAATCCTTTAGGTGAGTGTATATACATATATAATTCTCATCAGAATAGTAATACACAGCTAATTTTTGAATGACTGTCAATGGAGAAAGAAGCAGGGTACAGATGGTGTAGTTATGACATCTACCAGCAGGTGCTAACTGAGACATGCTACTGTAACCTGACAAACAATGTCAGATGGACTGTATGGGAGACAATCATTATTTTACAGTTTCATTTGGTACCGCTAGTGGATATTATTCATCTTCATCTTCTTCAGTGAAGATTATTTTTCTGCAGCCCTGGGTGCCACTAAAGCGGTAGTTTTTACAGCTACAGTCATGCATCATGTTCTCCGTCAGAGAGACTGGGGCCATGAAACCACACGAGCATCTGGGTGTATCACTGTGGGTTCATTTATAATAGTTGGGAACTACAACAGTAAGTCTTGCTCCGGAAACAGAGTGTCATTCTATATAAAGCACCACAGTTTACCCATGAGTCTTTAAGCAGCACTTGTGTACCTCAGCTGAATATATTGTGGTAACAGCTTCCTGTTTACAGTTTTCTTTGATCTAAGCTTGCTAAAGTCCCATGTTAAAAACAATGAGATGGAGGGCAGCAGAATAGAGCAGAAAACAAGGCGGCACTTTTTCCATTTGACCCAGAGGCTGGCGCTAACAAGTAAATGCTGACACGTGAGTGAGTCGTTTGAATCATTCATTTAACAGATTTGTTTGAAAAAAGAAGACGCATCAAAAGAAGAATCTTGATGAGTGAATCATTAAAACATTCACTCAACCCAGTCGTTCAAAAATGCAGATTCATTCAAGAACGAAACTAGTGGCAGATATGCATTCAACATTTGTTTAAAAATATTGAATCATTCAGTGCTTACAGCTGAATCACAGCTGGACTGATTTATGGCCATCTTGATTATTAAAGTAATATAATGTCATTCATTTCATTTAATGTGAGCATTTCGTTCATTAATCAGCATATAACATTTTAAATGTCAAGTCTCAGTCACGTTTTCTTGCAGTCATGTTGAAATCCGAGTGGTTTTTCCTTATGCCATTGTTTCTTAGTTAATACATACAAAGTTAATACTTCATTCTGAATAAGGTTTATGTCACAATTATGAATGTTATCTCAAAGTTTTACAGAAAACGTTTTAAATTTTGATTTTGATTCCATCTCTTCCCATGCCCTACTGCAGTGGGAAATAATAATTCTATCAAAAACTGCTGATGGAGGAAATCTAGATTAGTAGCGGAGTAAGGCAGTGATCAGTACCCATCTGCCTCTCCGCTTGTGCTGCCGTCAACTTCTCTTCTTCTGGGAAAAACTACAGATAATTCTGCACATCAGTAGTAGTTGGGTACAGAAGGACATAATGCAGCAAAATTAGAGACATTGACTTTTCCCCCCTAGCTTCTATTTTCTTCTCATTTCTGTTTAGTCATTTTCAACTTCCTCAGCCCACCCCATACCACTGAGCTTGTGTCTTTCACAATCACTCACTTCCTCTTATTTCATCTCCTTCTTTTTATCTACTCACTCAGAACATGTAATTCTTTCATCCCTTCATTTCAAGGAATATTTTACCACAAAAATGTTTTTCATTTAATACTTCTTTTCTTATGTGGGAAAAAATGAAGGAGCTCAAAAAACCCCACTATAAAAGTCTATATAATTCAATATGTTCTATATAATGTCTATAACGTCCATACCAAAGAAAGTAAGTTGAACTATGAATGAATCACTCAAATGATCAGCCTCAAAAGAAAAGAAAAGATGGTTCCTTAAGTTGAACTTAGTGACTCAATGATTTAGTCACAGTGGTTAACTGCACACTGGAGGGGAAGATTAGCCTTGTATATCTTCAATATTAATCTGTTTCTCACACAAATCTATCATATGGCCTGAGAAGAATATAGCATTTAAGTCATATGGACTACTTTTATTGTGCTTTATTTGGATCTAAAAAGGGTTAGTTCACCCAAAAATGAAAAAAAATTAATTGTCATCAATTACTCTCACGTCGTTCCAAACCAGTAAGCCTTTTGTTCATCTTCGAAACACAAACAAAGATATTCTAATGAAATCTTGAGAGATTTCTGTCCCTCCATTGACAGTCTATGCCACTTTGATGTTTCAAAAAGTTCATAAAGAGATCATAAAACTTCTGAATGAAAGTCTCAGGGGTTTGGAATGACATGAGGGAGAGTAAATGATGACTGAATTTTCAATTTTGGGTGAACTATCCCTTTAACAGCTATGGTAAAGTCACTGGAAAAGACCAGAGATAATATTCTTCAAAATATCCTCTTTTTCCACTCCACACAAGAAATAAAGTCTTACAGGTTTAGAACACCAGTGGAATGGGTGCATGATGAATGAAGTTTAATTTGAAGTGAACTATCCCTTTACGTTCCCAAAATACCAAATTAAATTATGTTTCCACTGACATTTCATAACATGACTTTGTTTGATATTATCTTTCCTGCTGGGAGAAACTGGGCCAAATCTGTTTAAAGGATTAGTTCACCTCAAAATGAAAATTTCCTGATAATTTACTCACCCCAATGCCATCCAAGATGTTCATGTCTTTCTTTCTTCAGTGGAAAAGAAATTAAGTTTTTTGAGGAAAACATTTCAGGATTTTTCTCCACACAATGGACTTCAATGGTAACCAAATTGTTGAAGTCCAAATCAATGCAGTTTCAAAGGGCTTTGAAGAGCTTCAAACGGCTCTGCACGATCCCAGCTGAGGAATAGGGTCTTATCTAGCGAAACGATCGGTCATTTTCTAAAATAAATAAAAATTTATATACTTTTTAACCACAATTGTTCGTCTTGTGCTGGTCTGCATCGCGCCAGGCGTAATCACGTTGAAAAGGTCACGCTGGATGTAGGCGGAAGACATTGGATGGATGGATGGACGGCATTGGGGTGAGTAAATTATCAGGAAATTTTCATTTTGAGGTGAACTAATCCTTTAAGTTGGTTTTTGAAAAATGGTAGCTGGTTTATTGCTGGCCCAAGGTCACCAGCTCTAACCAGCTTGAAACCAGGTCTACCAGCCATATAGACCACCTAAAAACCATGTAAAACCAAATACCATCAGAATTTTCCAGCACAGTAGATTTAATATACCACATCACCGTTTTATTTCTCTCTCACACCTCCGTCTCTCTTCTACTCCTCCCTTCCTCAGATCCGCTCCATCTCTTATCTAAAAATATTTCCTGTATCTCAGTGCTGAAGTGAACAGCAGGTCGGAGCACCCTCACTGTGAATGCCATCGGCCTGCTCTCATGTCTCTGTCTCCATGGCAACGGCCCGGCGATTGTGATTATGACATCGTTGTGCCATTCCCACCCCCCACCCCTTCTTCTCACTCTCTCCCTCCCCCTCCTCTCCTGCTTTTCTTTATTCATTCCTTCCTCTTGACGGCTGTACAAGAGGGGTGGGGCAAATGCAACTGTATATAATACTATAATGATGTCTACACTGCCTGGATCACTGAATATGTGATTTTCATTATATGAGAAAATTCAATTCTAGAATATCTGGATTCCAGTAAACACAGATTGTGTCACTCATGTCTTATAGGCCAATTCAAACAGTGCAGTGCAAGTGCCATCTGTGAGTTTTATATCATTGGCTAAAAGTCCTTTTTGGTGTCTCCTTTTCTGTAGCTCTTTCTCAGTCTCTCTCAGAAGGAATGTTGGAAGGGACGACACGAAATTCACAGGCCAGATGTGTCTGAAACGCATGCATCCTCTGTGAACTCCTTCCACAGAGCAGAAGAAACCTACAGATTTCAGTCAGTGTAGAAGCCACATTAAATGTGATGCACTGGAATTAATTGCAAGAGTAAATCTTCAAAATCACAGATTTTAAGAGAAGGGTCCAGGAACCTCCAAGGAGTCAAAAATAAAGTTAAAATAAATACTAATATAAAAGCTGTAACACTTTATGACAAGGTTTAATTTAGGGATGCACCAAAATGAAAATGTTGCCATTCAAACTGTGCCATCGGAGAAGGGCTAATTAAACATCTGTTTGTGTCCCTGATTTCGGCCCGCCAAAACCATTTCAGCCCGTAAATGTAAATAGCTGAAAATGTTCGGTAGCCGAAATTTAGGTGCATCCCTAGTTTAATTTGTTTACATTAGTTAATTACATTAGCTAACATAAACTAACAATGAACAATAATTCTTCAGCATTTATTAATCTTAGCATTTACTAAAACAAGGTCAAAAGTTGTATATGATAACATTTGTAAATGCACTGTGAACTAATATGAACATTTTTATAAACTAACATTATCAAAGGAATAATAGCCTAAATGCTGTAAAAATATTACTCATTGTTAGTTCATGTTAGTTAATGCATTAACTAATGTTAACCAATGAGACCTTATTGTAAAGTGTTACTGAAAATTGTTTTGTTTACAAAACAATAAAAATAGCAGGTTTAAAATTAGTTGTGGCCTCAGACGAAACTACTTAAAACCAACGAAATGGATGGTAATTCTCTCCTTTACAGTCTCATGTTCATTTGTGCCAAATAGTGTCAACCCTGACTAAGGTTCATAAGCTTTAAATAGGCATCTGAGTTGAGGACTTATTTTCTGTAATTATTCCCACTATCAAAGACAGAAATGAGAACAAATTCAGCCTGCTCGATGCACCGTACTTCAAAGATCTGCCATACTAACAGAACATGTCAAGCATATGACACAAAAACTATAGATTACACAAGCTGACAGATAATACTGCTAACATGAGCTAGAAACCCCACATGCATGCACACAGTTGCAGTGTGTGCATGTGGATTGCAGCTGGTTTGACTGTGTGTTTTTGGCTCAGACACTCTAAACTCTCACTAGTTGGTATGCATGAGGACAGTGCAGTGTGTTAGCATTACAGCATGCTCCCCCTCCCTCCCTCCCTCACACACAAACAAACCCTCATTTCTCTGCATGTCACATCACCGAAGTTAAAAACAGGAAGATGTGGAGGGTCCTGGAATTTGAGCAGCCACACACACACACACAGTCTCTCTCTCTCTCTCTCTCTCTCTCTCTCTCTCTCTCTCTCTCTCTCTCTCTATCTCTCTCTCTCTCTCTCTCTCTCTCTCTCTCTCTCTCTCTCTCTCTCTCTCTCTCTCTCTCACACACACACACACACACACAGGTCAGTAAATATATAAAGCTGTGTGTGTTGATTTTAAGTGCATGTGTGAATGTAAAAGGAAATAAGAGAGAGACTGATGGTAGACAATATAGGTTTTTCAAGGGCTAATGCAGAAATATAGAATGAAAATGTAATGTTTTTAATGATGCATACACAAACGGGACATTTTGCTGTTAATATTTACAGTTCATATTATATTTTATCTATTATAATTTATGTGTGTGTGTGTGTGTGTGTATAATATATACACACAATTTAAAAAAAAAATATGTATCATCCATGATTCACTAAATTTTAAAACAAATAACATTAAATAAAATAGATTTAATGTTATATATTTTTTTATAAATTTTACATTTAATAATGATAATAGTGATCATACTTTGTTTTTTATTTTTGATAAAAACAAAATCATGATCAATCATTTTACAACTTATAATTTAAATTTGACAATTTCCCACAAATACTATCCAACATAATTGGTTAACAGTTAATTTTTCATGAAAAATGTCAAAAGTGTCAATATTATTATGTGAGACCCAATAGTCTAAATAGAAAATAAGTATTGGAAGTATCAATATTTCAGATCAATCTGTCGATTTCAACCAAAAATCTCGGATGTATATACAGTTATATACAGAAATACAGTTATATACAGATATACGGATGTTTATAAAAAATATCAAAAGGGAGCATTTATTTTCTATGTGTATGTGTTTTCGGTATCAGACCCGTTTTACCCAAAGGAACATACAGGAACAGAACACTTGGAAGGATCTAGCTTAAAGTGACAATGGTGACAGAATGGATAACCGCTCATCCGATCCCTAAACCTGTGTTTTACCAGACCAGATCTTCAATTCAACCCCAAAGCAACACATGCAGACCGAAACACAAATGCTCTTGTATACACTTTTGTATTGCAAATTATTTCTTGCTCTTTTCCGAGCAAGCAACAGTACTAACGCCTTTCTCTCCGAGCCATGGTGAAAATCAGGCTCTCTAGGCACTGTTTTGACACTCCTCGCCTGGTTGCCATGGAGATTGTCTTTAAATGCAGACCGATACACACTCCACAGACACAAACACACTCACAAACACTAATACAAAATGACACCGGCGCACACATGAGAAACCCCCGGGTGTTCTGAAAGGTTGTGACAAATATTCTTAGCAACCTGCGTTTGCCTAATAATTAAAGCTCTGAAAAGTCACACGTGGTTCAGCTGCAGGGTGGTCGACAGTATCCCCCACAGACAGGTCAAGAAGAGAGAGAGAGAGACACACAACAGTGCAGACACTGCAGGGTGGTCAAAACAGCACTGAACACTTCCTTCATTTCCTTTCCCGTTTAATATTCATAATGCAGATCAACTTTGTTGAATGTCTAATTCGTCCTTGGGATGAGACGTTAAACCGAGGCCCTGACTCTCTGTGGCCATTCAAAATCCCAGGATGTCCTTCGAAAAAAAGAGTAGGGGTTTAACTCCGGCATCCTGGCCAAATTTTCCCATTGGCCTCTGTCCATCATCATGGCCTTCTAATCATCCCCATAATATACTGATAGGCTTCATCACTCTGTCCCCTCTTCACCTATAAGCCGGTGTGTGGTGGGCGTTCTGACGCAATATGGCTGCCGTCGCATCGTCCAGGGGTGAGTTTCCCGTACAACAACGTAACTCGATGCATCGTTGAAGAAATCAACTAGCTAGTCACGACTGTTTCCCGAAACCATATTGTCGCAAAGTGGTCGTTCAACCCCGTTGGTGTATAACGTCACACACGTGGTGGAGTAATCACTTCTTTTAATGAAAATGTTTGAGATCGATTTAATGCTAGATGGTTTGATAGAAATTACAGACATAGCATCTGAGGACCATTTCTCTCAGTTATTTCGCTTTATTTCCAGATTCAGTCATAGGCTCATTCTTACATAGTAGAGCACGTTCGCACATGCGCAGTCTTCAAAAACGGTGCTTTAAATATCTTGACAAACTCAATGACGTAAATTGCATTTGTATGTTTTCTAAATAAAAGACACAGGTTGTACTGAATGTCAGCTTGCTTATTTTGCTCAAGATACGGATTTATTAAAGGTATAATATGTAAGAATTTTGTAATAAAATATCCAAAAATCACTTGCACAGTGTGATATATTTCCCGCAGTTGTGTACTTGTCTTACAATATCCCAAAAGTCTCCAAAGATTTTTTATTTCAATGAAATTCCAATTTTAAATAAGTGGCCGTCCCGGAAAAAATGTACATAAAACAAATCAATGTTATATAACGTTAGCTCAACATGATGAAATGTTAGAATATGGTCAGTATGTTAGTCTAATGTTGATCTAGCTTACTGCTAGTTTCGTACAGCAAACCAACTAACACGTAGTATAACATTATAACTTTCAACACACATTTAAATGCCGTTTAGTGTGATAGTGTAACGTTAGAAGCGCTGCGTTACCTCACAAGTTTAATTCGTCTAATAAACTGACCTGTGTGAGTAATCCAGCACTTGCGGGTAGTTCGGTAGAATTAAATGTCCTTATTCCTTTATATCCGCGGGACTCGCGTGTGATATCTGTCTCTTTAGCAATCGCGACCTGCTTCATACCACTGTAATGTTAAAAAACATGAATGTTTGCACTCATCCATAAACATTATTAGATCCATCAGCGTGACAGCAAGTCCCATCATTCAGCTCATCACTGCGTCATCAACCTACACCTTATTGTTGGAAACTGCGCCCTCTTGTGGCGAAAAAACCCTACATATTGTGCCTTTAAGTCTACATGTCATACAATCTAGAATCTATGCTTCTAACCACAGCTCGAGAGCTGTCGTTCCAACCACACATCTTTGCGATGCTGTTTGCGAATGTTCGTTGGAACGATGGTTTCGGGAAACATCGACTTGTTGAACTATGCTGATAACGACGGAACTTTTGACCATAGTTGGCTAACGATGCTTTCGGGAAACGCACCCCTGGTGGATGCTGCACATTGGTGGTGGTTCTGTGTAAAGTCCTTTGAGTGCCGAGAAAAGCGCTATATAAATGTAGCGTATTATTATAATTATTATTATTAATTTGTGAAGACAAGTCCTGAACATTTATGAAATATGCAGACTTATGAAACAGACATGAACGGAATATTTAGATATTCGGAAATGATAATGGGTAACAACTGGAATAAAATACTAGCATCATCAAGCTTAATTTTAAATTTTATCATGCTAAAGGCTTACAATTTTGAAACAGCATGCAGTATGAAACATGTTTTCAAACAGTAGTATGCTACACTCTTTGATGACTTGATGTTGAATGCTTAATTTAACAGGTATCATCTCAAGAATAAATTGCATTCATTTTGCATTAAATTATTATTATTAAAATTATATCCTTATTATTTTAATCTATGTATGTAAAAACTCTTGGCTGTCGGATCATATTATGCCTAAAGAAAATGATGCTACTTTTTGGCTCATTTGTCAGATTAAAAAATAGAAATTTGAGCACAAGCATTGTGGGATATAGGATTGTTTAGTTGGGGACACTTAATATTCAGCAATATTAGTGACTTGACTCAATTGAATGAAAACTGAACTGAGCTGGATGATGACATCACTAGGTGCGTTCACATGAAGCATTATATTCCGAATAAAAGTCCAATCCAAATGAAAATGCTCAGTGTAAACACCATTGGAATAAAAATGCCCAAATCAATTGAAATTTCAATCGGGTTGAAAGGGGTGGAATAAACCTTTTCTAATCCATTTGATTAGACATGCAAACACTTGATCGGATTCAAAAACGACACTGGAATGTTCTGCGCCTGTGCAATGACATAGATATGGCGTAATGACGTATGACGCACGGGACCAGCTGGTGTTGTTGTTGAATAGAATAAAAGACTCTCATTCACAGATGCCTTGTTTTGGACACAGGAATGTGCAATCACTTTATTTAGCGTTCATTTAAACATTATGTTCGGATTCATCAATTGAAACAAAAAACGTGGCTACTATTTTCTCCAGAGCTGCTTTAAGGCTGAATTAAATGATTAAATGTTCTTGAACCAAACTGAATCAACACTGAACTGATTTCAACTGAATACTATTGTCATTCTAGAGCTGCTTTACAGCAGAATTGAATTCTGTTTACATCATTGAATCTTTATTTTCCTATTTATCACTGTAAAGCTGCTTTGAAACAATCTGCATTGTATATAAAGTGCTATATAAATAAAGGTGACTTGAAAAACAAAGGTACTTGTTAATTAAAATGAAGCTAAAATTAAACAAAATATCAATATTGGATGAAAACAAACTTTGAAACAAAAATGTAAAATGTTGCCATCCATGACAACTGACGGAAATAAGTTGAAGTTGAAGAACTAAAATTATTAACTGGAAATGAATAAAACCTAAAACTAAACCTGAAATTAAAAGTAAATTAAACTTAATTTTTTTTTCCAAAAAATAAAATAAATAAATGTCAAAAGCACATAACAAATTTGCTGAAATAAGAAATTAAACTGAAAATTTTAAAATAAAAGTTAATTCTTAAAATATTAATACAAACTATAGAAATAATACTAAAGTAAGAATGCTTCATTGTACAGTATATAGCATATTTTGTCAGCTGTAGTGATAATATTCTACTGTATAATCTTACACAGCCCAAATCTGTGCCAACAACTAACCCATAATGCCTGTCTTCCTGTGTTTCCTTTAATAAACATTTATCATTGGGTGGTGGTTTTTCTTTTGAAACAGCTGTGGCTGTGATGTGAATAGAGGAAGTTGATCCTAATCCAGTTTAAAAGTCACTAAGAGAAATACACAATCAGGCGGCACACATCCTTTTTCTTTTTTTTACTCAAACAACTTTCTATTGTCAAAGGGCATGAGATGGATAATATTCTGCCATCTAGAGAATTTAAATGCCCTCCCATCATATGATAAGTAATGAAAACCTTTCAAAGCACAATCCTTCAATACTGCACCCTGAACACTGCAAATCAGGATCTTCAGCTTCACTTGAAAATTACAAGCAGGTATGTAAGAGCAGGTTTTCGAATCTGTGATAAAAATGAACTACAATGTGCAAACTCACTCATTTAAACTTAAAATAAATGCAACAAGCTAAGAAACAGGAAGCCAACTTTGACAACAGGAAGTTGCTGATTAAGATCAAAGTTTTACCAAGCAGGGTAAAACACTGCTGAGCTCTTTAAAACTGGCACATGCTCGCCAACACTGTCAAAGGAAGTACAGTCAGTAACACATCAACTATTAGCATTAACACCTTTACACAGTTCAGCTTTTGTGTAACTTAACTTTGTGTAACTCTTGTTCCTTGTTCGAATCATAGTTAGGAAATTACAACAGAAGCTTAAAGACTTAGTTCACCCAAAAATGAAAATTCTGTCAGTACATAGTTACTCACCCTCATGTTGTTCCAACCCCGTAAGACTTTCGTTCATCTTCGGAACGCAAATTAAGATATTTCTTTTGGTTAAATCTGAGAGCCGGATCAACTTGAAACTTGCCGGCCCAGAAAAGTTATTAAAGACATTGTTAAAATAGTCCAAGTGACACAATACTTTTTGTGTGCAAAAAACAAACAAAAATAACGACTTTATTCAACTATTCATTTACTTCTCTGTGGGCCTCGAGTGAGTTCACGTAATGTAACAGTGCAGCGCTTCTGTGTTGTTCGTCACACGTAGGCTCACTATTGGCCGATGCTGGTCATGTGTGTGATGCGCGAGAAGCGCTGCACTGTTACATTACGTGAATAACTCGAGGCCCACATAGAAGGAAATTAATAGTTGAATAAAGTCGTTTCAATCCCTTAGAAGCCTATGGAGTGATCCAGCTCTCAGATTTAATCAAAAATATCTTAATTTTTGTTCCAAAGATGAACGAAAGTCTTACAGGGTTGGAATAACATGAGAGTAATTACTGACAGAATTTTCATTTTTGGGTGAATTACCCCCTTAATTTTCCATTTAAAGGGGTACTTCACCACTGGCAATATGGGCTTTCAATAAAACTTTGTTGTTTACAGTTGAATGTAGAGATGCATGATTCTGGATAAATCTGCGATTCTCCCACGATTCTGAACAAACAATGAAACAAAATGTAATTTGCTAGAGGTTCAAACAAAAGGTTAATTGCTGCAGTCTATTTATTTAATCTGAATTAATTATTTTAAAAAATGGTTTTGAATGAATGATTCAATGACTCACTCATAAATGCTTCACTTATTTCTTAACTGGATGAATCAGTATTTTTGAACAATTTGAATGATTCAATGATAAATAACATTTTTAAACAGTCACTAGTCACCACTAGGTGGCGTAACGACGTAATCAATACAATCGTTATTTGACTTTGAAGCGTCAAGTAAAGTTACTTTCCCAAAGGTGATTTGCTCTATTTTAATCGCATCTGCAGACATCAGTGTTTATATCTGAACTATAAACTTTTATCCCAGTGCTTCTGTAATAATAATATGAATATTTGTAACACAGAAATAACGATAATGTGTGGTTGAAAAGACGTTTGTGAAGCTGTTTCATACCTATACATGACAACTGCTTTATCTGGGTCAGTGGCAGTGCGGACACAGATTTGAGTGTTCCCGTGTAATTTTGTCAAAGGTTTAATAGACACAAGAGAATCGTTGTCATTTAGGACCGTCGCCTCGTTTAGGTAAAAAAGCTGTTGCCATAGTGTTACATTTTAGGTACGATACAATTTTCAGTGATAAACCTACAGTACACTTACAATACTGTTCTGTTAATAACCCTCTGTTGATCTGACTGTCTATGGGCGGGGATACAAAAATGTGGAAGTTGGACTTTTGCTGAGAATTAAAGGTGAATTTCTCGGTCCAGGTAACACGGAGAATGATTAAAAATGGTTAATTTACACATATTACCGCCATTGTAACAATGCAAAGTGGGTTGAAAATTGGCAAAGTTACACTTTAAAGCTCCTGTAGGTAACTTTTGAAAACATGTATTTGCTAAAACTGTCATTATGTCCTGACAGTAGAATATGAGACAGATAATCTGTGTAAAAATCAAGCTCCTCTGGCTCCTCCTAGTGGTCCTATTGCCATTTGCAAGAAATACACGCTCCCGGTCAGAAACAACCAATCAGAGCCAGGAGGAGTGTCTTAGCAGTGTCAGTCACGCTCGTGTACGCGCTGATCACACCCCTCTCTTGCACAGCGCGAGCGCCGGAGCGCGAGCCGTCGTTCAAACTCAAGATTGCCGGCGAGCTGCAGCTGTGCTTATGACGGAGAAACAACCTAAACGGCCAATTCTCGAGTGACACCTGCTCATAAAACAAAGAGGTAAAAGGAAAAAGACTGATGACGATAAACAAGCGAAAAAGAAAGAATGACACAGAGCCCATTGACTCGGTGTCAAAACTCTAGCCGCATAACATGTAGATAAAATGTCATGCACTCTGCTAAGCAACAATTGAAACCTGCTAATTCACTGGCTTGTCATGTTGCTGAAATAATGTACTAGCACACCTTATCTAGCATTATATATTGCTAGAATAATTACTTGCATACTGTAACGTTAGTTACCGTTATATTAAAGGCACACCGCGGAACTTTTGGCCACTAGTGGCGCTCGACCTGTAACTTTCACGTCTAGCGTCCCTAGAGGCTACAAGCTCCGCAACACTGTCGCAAAAGTCAACAAACAGTCAACCGGTCCGCCCATAGACAGTGGGTCAGCCTCCCGTGTCTTTAGATTGTGTGTGCTTGCAGTGTTTGAGGCGGGCAGCCTTGCCGCGCTCGATTCCCTTATAGCAGTCTATAATGAGCCCCGTGGGGCTTAGTGCTAACATGTCTGTGAGTGAATGTGGGCGCGGGACGGCGGGCACATTTACTGCACTAAAAACACCGTCGGCCTGAGCTGACTATAACTTATGTGTGTTGGTTTCGTTTTACAGAAACCGTGGGACATGTTGTGTGTAGTGTTTGTGGGCACGTTCACTAGCACATTTAATGTACATTTGACATGAGTCGACTTTGTTAGTGCGAGCCCTGCACTGTGGCGGGCTGTGTTTGTGTGTAGAAATGAACAATGGGCTGTGGGCATTTTATTACACTCATAACACCATCGGCTGTGGCCGGAATACCAGAAAATACTACACTACTTATATGATTTATCTGGGTCACCTTGGAAACGGCATTTGTGTGCAGGCAAGCGTCAGCATCGGTTGGGCACCCCTCCTCCTCCTGAAGCTCACGCCAGCGAGCGAACGCTGGACCAATGGTGATCCTCATCCTGGCTTTTCATTTGTCACTATGCCTTTTTCTTTTTTTTAGTGTCCTCTGACAAAACCTTTGCCTTCTTCCTTGTAGCTGTTGGTTCGGCCATGACGAAAACATACAGACGGCAATAAACGCGAGTTGAGCAATCACGTCAGAATCTGAGGAAGTTGTGGGTGGTGGGGGAAGTGACGTATGCCGTAAAGCGGTTGAATTTTGTAGTTCTTTTTGTGCTCGGGTTCCTACCCGAAACCCGAAGTTACATAGTGCTCGGAAAAGCGATACAGACACCTTCAGGCTACGGCAGACGTGTCATTCAACCTATTGTAAGTCGATGTACCATCTCAATGGGTTTTGGTAATATATTATAAAGGTTGAAAAGTTCCACAGTGTGCCTTTAATGTTATCTTACTAGCTATTTATAACTTATAGAAAGAGTGCAACGTTATAAAGTTACATGTAGGCTATTGGAAAATACATAATTATTTGAGGACCAAGTTTGTAGTCAAAGTATGGGCAGGCCATAGTCAATGTAAAGCATATTGTTGACGTTTAGTCCCTATTAGTGAATGTGCCGCATATAACTTTTTATCCACCGTCATCGGTGGCCCTGTTTACTAGCCTGCGCGTTCACGACAGGCTCCGCTGTGGAGGACGAGCTGTGGAGGGAGGGCTGTAGCGCAGCAGAGAGCAAGGGGGTGGGACCTGTAAGTTGTGCTTGTTCAAATTTTCAGGCTAAGTCAACGTTTTCTCAAAACTCCCTACTGCAGCTTTAAGTGGTTGTAGTAGGGGTTGAACCACTTCAAATTTTTTTTAAATCGACATTTATCTGATTAAAGTAGAGTCGACTAGTCGCTGATGACGTCATTAATGAACAAATAAGCCTGAAGCTCGAGCTGAGACTCGAACGCAGGTTGCTTTGTGCACAGCAATGGCATATGACACAGCGCTGCCCACAAGGCTATTGCTTCTACATAACAGCTTATTTTTTATCAGTTCTTTTGTTGTTGGGTCATTATATTTCTCACAGATTTCTGCTCGTTCTAAATCAGATACAGAAAAATTAGCACAATAAGGACAGTAAAGATTACATTTATATAAATGCATTAGTGAGAGAGCGACTGCGTGTGAATTAATTCTACCTGGCAACGTCTCTCTACTAATAGTGAAGCAGTGGGTTTTAGTTTCTAAGAAATATATGCTAGAACTTTTCAGTTTCTAAACTATTTTATTGATAAATCACAGAACAGCGTTGACAATACATTTCTGCACTACTGAATGATTTTGTGCACGCGTGATGTGCAAGCTACTGTCTGTGTGTGTGTGTGTGTGTGTGTGTGTGTGTGTGTTAAAATGGATATTCCGATCAATTTTGAGCATCCAGAAGGTATAATCATTCATTCATCATTTACATTTATGCATTTATTTGTCATTTTAACTGTTTGGAAACGGAGTGTAAAAGTGGCCATGACCAGCGACTAGTCGACATCAAGCTTAAAGCGTCATGACAGAGCATTAAAGTCGACTAGTCGAATAGTATGTGCAACCCCTAGGTTGAAGTAAACTTAATTTAACCAGTTTAAAAACTCACTCACCACTCCAGGACCTAAAATGGCATTAAATCTATACATTGCTAAAACACCCATTTGTGTGCTATTGATTCAGAGTGGCATTAAAGAGAAGCCAATCAAACAACTAATCAACTGATCCCTCAACCTGTATCTTACATCATCAGACAATGGTCCGCATTTCAGCCCAAGCGTCATTATTTTTAGTTTGGCTTTGTTTGCACAAATTGCAGAAGCTCAAACACAAACAAGGTAATAATTTCTTTCTTCATGTTATTTAATTTAATTTAATGTGTACCCTCATTTTCCTACAGCATAAATGTCAAGCAATTATCCAAGTATTTTTTTAATACAAAATATTCAAACATCATTAAAATATAGACATGCGTTCATCCATCTAGAAAAAGAGACCCAGAGCCTGACTACAGCTCTCCTTCCTCAGCTATGACAGAGTTGAGAGGTCACACATTTATTTGAGGGCAAATGTGACTGTATGCACCTCTGCAGCAAATTTAATTACATTTTTCCATTTAGAGGTCATGTGTGAACAACTGTTGTTGAAATGAATTTGGCTCGAGCAGTGTGTATGACTAATAGTTCTATATTGGTGCAATGTGTAAAAAATAAAATAAATAAAAAATCCATAGTATGAGAGGTGAAAAGTTTCTTGTTTAAAAGCACGGTAAGGTAGCCTGGTTAAAACCAGACCATTCTCAGTTGTAACTGAGTTATGGTCTGGCAAAGCGTCATAGACAAATCATTTCCAGATGGGCGTCACCAACGGACGTCGCGGATAGACCTAAACCCAATCAGAGCGATGAAGGAGATGACGTATGCAGAGCAGCGGAGAAACATCTCCGAGTGTTGTTCTTTGCTTGGTTTTTAACAAAAAGGAAACGTTCAAATCGCTTAAAACAGACGCGATAGCTGATTTGAACGAGTGATGTTCGACGGCGGCATCCATCTTTGTAATGTAGGCTTTTTGTAGAGTACATGCTGCACTTCTCTAATCTCACAAGACACACTGCTAATCCTTAAGAATCAACCTGTTGGTTTAATCCCGCCAAGAGGCTGTGAGTCCTGAGGACATTTGACCTCTTCTTTACTGTTTGCTTTCAGTCTGTGACTGAGGCATTATGGGCGATTTGACATAGATTAAGAGCTACAAACATGTTCTTTGGACTAAAATGTTTACATGACATCTCAAAAAGACAAACTATTGCTTTAGTTTGATTTAAACGTTTATTTATTTATTTTTTAATAGATAATAAAATCTGAAAATGACAATTCGGTCACGATTTACGCACCCTCATGTCATTTCAAATGTGTATGACATTCTTTCTTCTGTGGAACACAAAGAAGTCCGAACAGCATTGGACCCCATTGACTCTCATTGTATGGATAAAAACACAGGTTTAGAACATGATGAGAGTGAGTAAATCATGACAGATGGTGTGTCCGAAATAGCGTAGGTACTAGGCCTACATTTGAATTTGTACTTTGCGACCATTAGAAAAGTATGTTCTATGTAGAATGAATGTGGGTAGAAGGTCTGGGACGAAACACCTATCTCCCGATTTGATACTATCACGATACTTGGGTACCAATACGATATAAGAATTGTGATTCTACAAGTATTGCGATTCGATATTGCTACAGTATGTATTGCAAATTTTGTTTGCTTTTTCAACTCTACATCGAGATACACTTATACACGATGGTGCAGGTCGTATATCAGTAGATACTCTCCTACTGCCATTTTTAATTTCTCATGTCCTCTAGTAAGAGATATGACGTCATGGAATACTCACCGATACAACACATATCACCCTCTGATTAAATAAAAGAGGTAACTTTCATCCATCTTGTCAATAAGCAAGGACTAAAATAAACAATTTAATATGAATTTATATAGATTCTGAAAAAAAAAAAATCAATAGATATCCCGATAGTTAGGTGAATGCATTCATAAATCCTTTCCCTGGCCTCATGGGATAGTAAAGTGTCCAGCAAATGCGGACTTCAGAATCTCGCCGGAAGTAGTAGGTAGTACGGGTACTTTTCGCCTACTGTTTTTCGAATACAATGCATTCGGACATACTAATCTGTTGCCATACTGTTTTTCGCATACTATATAGTAGGGAAGAAGTACCTGATTTCAGATGCAGTGAGAATTTCCATTTTTAGGTGAACCATCCCTTTGAGAGAAGGGATTTTTGATGGACACTAACCCAACACCAAACATTCTGAGATATGTGTATGTGAGTTTTTTGATTCGATTAAAAGTCAGCACTGTACTTGTTATGAGTCTGTAAAATGAGACAGTGGGTGTTTCAAGTGTCTTTGAAGTGTGAAATGAATAGGCTCACCAGATGAAGGAAAAACAATCATTCTCTCTCTCTCACACACTCTCTCACACACTCTCTCACACACTCTCTCACACACTCTCTCACACACTCTCTCACACACACACACACACACACACACACACACACACACACACACACACACACACACACACACACACACACACACACACACACACACACACACACAATGGCTACAATGGCTGGTCCTGCTTCCACTAATACTACCTTAATATTGATCTAGGGACTGACCAGCTGTTATTTTCTAGCACAAACACACAAATGTAACTAATTGTATTACAGTATCTCGACATCAGGACTTGCTATTCAGAGCGTTGGAATGTAGTCTCTCGGGACTGAACGACTAAAGCCTTTGTGATTAACTCCACGACACGTTTTAATGGCTTGTGTCAGTAACTCTAGCCAATCTGTTTCGGGAACATCACAGGACATCCAGACAACATTTGAAGGGATAGTTCATCCTAAAATTATAATTCTGTCATCATTTACTCTCCCAAATGTTGTTCCGAAACCTAATTACAATACCATTCAAAAGTTTGGGTTGGTAAGATTTTTTAAAGTATTTGAAAAAAGTCCCTAATGCTCATCAAGGGAACATTTACTGGATCAAAAATACAGTAAAACCTGTAATGTTGTGAAATACTATTACATTTTAAAATAAAAGTTCATTTATTCCTCTGATGGCAAAGCTGAATTTTTACCACCATTACTCTAGTTTTCAGTGTCACATGATCCTTCAGAAAGCATTCATTATGGGTTTTGAACACCACAAGGGTGAATAAATGACGACTGTTTATTTGGTGAACTGTCCCTTTAAGTATTGACAGCAGGCAAAGCTGCAGAACAAATCTGCAGTGGTGCTGTCAAGATGTGTGCACAACAAATGGGTTTAATAAGAAAACGGAGATGAAAAAGCAACTCTGGCTCTGTGCCTGCCTCCACCTCAGGTCCCTTCGCTGCAGCGTTCAGGTATACCCATTTGCGGATCCGTTATCAGAGCAAAAAAAAAGAGGCAGAAAGGGAGGACCTCAGAGTACGATCCGTATTGCTGAAACATTTAGAGAAACATGATCTGAAGATTCAAGATCATGCATGAATAATGTGGAAAGCAAACCCAGCCCTGCAACCACCAATTTGGAGTGTTAATCATAGTGTAAAGATAGAAACAGTATACTAGATTATGAAGTCAACGGGTGAGATATAGTGTTTCTTAAAAGGGTCGTATCACATTTTTGAATAATTTTTTCTCCTCCGAGGTCCACGTATAATGTTAGTAAAAATGTGTGTGTGCTAAAAACAGTCATATTGTAGTTTTCATTGACCTTCATACACTGTAAAAAAATGTCTTCTAAATTACATTAAAAACCGGCAGCTTTGAGAGCCAGAACCTCGGCGTAAAAAATTCAGTGGCAATGTTTTCTGGCATATTGGTGCCTGTATATTTGATAACTTATAAACAATCTATTTAAAGTATAGCAAAATCTGCCAGGTACCTTATGTACCGGTACTGATAACCACCATAATAATACAGGTGGTACAATACAAAGGCACATGATGAATCACTTCTGGGAATATCTTTTACTGTTTTTCAATTCATAGTTTTGACATATTACATATGGTGAGGAATTACATATACCGGTAATATGATGTTAAATTATTTACACTGGTAAGGTGTATTACAGTTCACAAAGATTTGTACCACAGCATTTTTACAGTATTTTCTCTGTAAAAACGACAAATATTTTTTTAACATTTTGTGCTACTGCCCCTTTAAGCGCCCAAATCACATACAAAATTCCCAATAACACTGTCTGTGCTCCAGCTACAGTGCTTTCATGTCTAATATAATTTAACCCCTACATCCTCTTCAAAATTCCACATTACAATGTGATGAATTCACAAAACAATCTGCACTTAACAGTTTTATGCATCAGACTGAAATGCCCAGGGATCTAATGTAAAATGTAAAATACATACTAAGGCGTTTCTCATCAGCCAAAGTGTCACAGTTGCTGTGGTTGCTAAAGTTCAGAGCGAGTTGGACTGGGGAGGACGTTTTGAGTTCCAGTATGTTTTTCTAGTACGTTGAGCTCTTTTATGACCCCTTTAAAAAGGAGGAGGGCAAAGTTTGGCTGGTTAACATGGTCCTGTTAGGCCCTGCAGCTTGTTACAGCTAAACGGATTCTGTGAGCAAAAGTCACAGAATCTGTTTATTGTCAATTGATACGTTTAGGATTGCAGACAGCTTTCTTCAGATATTACAAACTATTACAAAGAAGGCACATGTGTGAGAGCTTAATAGAGAGAGTATTAATGGAAAAGGGCTGTGTGATATAATGTGAGAGCGATGGAGAAGTGGAGAACAGAGGCTTCAGTGTGGCCCGTTTCTCTCTCTCCAGACAGCAAGCGCTCGAAGAAGAAGACTGCTAAAGAGAAACGGCAGCAACAAGAAAGAATGAAAGAAATAAACGAGTGCGTTGGGCATTCCAGCGTGACCCTGGCAACCTTTCTACAACAGACTCCCTGTGAGTTATCCAAGGGCCGACGTTCTGCTCTCCCACACAGAGGGGGAAAAAAAGCTGCTTGCTGCCACGGCTGGCATTTCTTACCCAGGAACTAGAAGTGGCTAAAGGTGCATTAAAGACCAAGAAAGACAAAGACTTTGACTCTCAAACAACACAAAATAACTTCGTCCCACTCACCTCAGTCAAAACACCAGCAAAAGAATGCTGCTTCTATCTAGTTAATGTCCTAAACGGATAAAAAAAGAAACTGGCCAGTGCTTCATCCACTTGTTTTGCTGCTCCGTAACAAAGAGAGCTCAGACTCACTGTGCGTTCACACCGGACGCGAATAGCGCGTCAAATTCGCGTCTACCGCGTCTAGTTTGACGCTTGAGCACTTTGTGTTAATTCGCGTGTCAATGGCGAAATTGACGCGCGTAAAAACAAAAGTTTGAAGCGAAATTTACGCGCGTCAGAGGCGAAATCCGGAGGCGAAAGTTTCGAAACCCGTTGGCGGCCATCTTTTTAGATGTTTATCGAGCATTAGCATTAGCATTATTCGAGAGAGTCACCGCTCGTATATGCTCTGGAGAGCAGAAACAACTCCGTAGGGGACATCGTCGCTGTACTCGGGTCCACCAGAACCTCCGGAGGGTTTCAGGAGTTTCACAATGTGCTCCAGGAGCTAGGTTTGGTGGACCTAACGGTGAGGACGCTGACGAGGACAGCGTAGGCCGTATAAGCCCTCGGCCTCGAGTGGTCTATGCCTGTCGAGCCCGCGCTCTACAGCCCGGCGCGAGGTTCACCCTCGCCCGCATCCATCTAATCTGTCATTTATTTTTGTTTTGATAATAAACGAAGCCAGCCTCCAAAAGTGATTAATCTGTCCTGTGATTTTTCTCTCTCTCTCTCACACATCACTGTCCAGACACGAACTTATGTGGGTTGTCTTTACATTATAATAATATTTCATATAATCTAGATATGGAATAAATAGCATTCAATGCAAAACGAATATGTCTCATATATTGAAATCAAGTTTTATGTGATAAAATATTTGCTTTGTTGTGCATTAGAACCACAGTCATTTATTACAAAATAATTTATTGAAGCATCCAGATATTTCTCCACGTGACAGCAGCAAGCAGCTAGGCTCCTGATTGGTTAACGCGGCGCGAATTGACGCAGAAGTTCAGATTTTCCAACTCGGGCGGCAGACGCGAATTCGCGTCAAACGCGTGAATGCACAAATAGCACTAACTAAATCATTCGCGCGTAACGCGCTTAACGCGCCAGACGCTCAATTCGCGCCATTCGCGCGAACTTGACGCGCGAATGAGGCGTATTCGCGTCTACCGCGCCGCGCTCTACGCCTCATTCGCGCCGCAGGAATTTTTTACGCGCGTAACGCGTCTTTGCATTGACTTAACATTGAAATCACTCGCGCCTGACGCGCTATTCGCGTCCGGTGTGAACGCACCATCAGAGTGGGACACATTCCATCCATACTGAAAACATCGGAGATAATTATGATGAAATTACAGCTGAAATAAGTGTCAAACCACATACACTCTCAGAAAAAAGGTACGAAAGCTGTCACTGGGGCTGTACCTTTTCAAAAGGTAAACTTTTGTCCCTTTTAGGTACTAATATGTACAATTTAGGTGCTAATATGTACATTTTAGGTACTAATACATTTTGATTTTAGGTGCTAATATGTAAATTTTAGGTGCTAATATGTATATTAAGGTACTAATATGTACATTTTAGGTGCTAATATGTAAATTTTAGGTACTAATATGTACATTTTAGGTGCTAACATGTACATTGTAGGTGCTAATATGTACATTTTAGGTGCTAATATGTAAATTGTAGGTACTAATATGTACATTTTAGGTGCTAATATGTACATTTTAGGTGCTAATATGTACCATTAAGGTACCAATATGCACCCTTTAGGTACAAAAGTGTACCTTTTGAAAAGGTACAGACCCAGTGACAGCTTTTGTACCTTTTTTTCTGAGAGTGTAGTTTTGTTTCAGAGCTTAGGTTGACTAAAGCAAGCAACAACAAACACAAATGCCTTTAGTAAGCACTACTAAGCGATTATGTTACATTGTTGTATTAAGCTTGCTTACGCGCAGAATTTTTACACTAGGAAAGACAGTGACTGCAAAGGTCTGACTTAATGGTTAAAGTTCTGAGCTGAAAACTGAATGATTTAAGATCAGCAATTTGATGTTTACCAAAACTCTTGTCATTATAATACACTAATGCCGAGTTCAGACTGCACGATTTTAGCCCCGATTGGTTTTGAGAAATCGCCGACAAATGCCCGAAATCACAGGCAAATCGTTGCTCGTTCACGCGAGTGACAATCACGCAGTGTGAATGAGCAAAGACGCAATATGAGAGAATCGCAGACGAGTCGCCGACGCCCGTGAGATATTTGGCATGCTAAATATCTGGACCTGTCGGCGATTCACAATCCTGCTGTGTGAATGTGTTCTGACTGAAAACTACATCGGCGATGACCGACAGCCAATGAGAGAGCAAGATACAGGGAGGAGGAGGAGGAGTTATAGACCAGAATATCAGTATTTTAATAGATAGGCCTATATTTACAATTATAAACAAACAGAAACAAAGCACAAACATTTGCATGACCAGCAGCAACAGCAGGACATTTGCAAAATTATTTATTTACCCCCATTTATCATTTTTAATAACAAATTCAGTGTCGCGCGAGAACCCATTTATCATTTTTAATAACAAATTCAGTTATTAAAATTTCACGCACGCGTGATCTTCCGTTATTTCCTTATCACTTCTCGCGTTTGTTTGGTTGTGAAACGTAGTTTGCGGACCAGGCAGAAGTTGTCAGCGATTCTTTCTTTTGTAAAGTCATGCAGTGTGAAACCTCCTGTCGCCGATCCATCGTGCAGTGTGAACACAGCAGCAACTGAATGTTACCCCAGATAGTCATGGAGTGTGAAAACAACAGTGACCCGCTTATTTTGAAAATCGTGCAGTCTGAACTCGGCATTAGTCTACTAACAAGTCACTTTGGATACAAATATTTGCTTAATGACTAGTTAGAGGCTTGTTGTGCTTTCACATTGTGCATTGTTTATGTGACATTACTGTATACAAATATAATGGCATCATATTATTAGCCCAATATTATAAATATTTTACAGCGTAATTATTATTAATTAACCTCAGCTTGTCTAAAGCAGATTTTTTTTAAAAATGGTTTCTGCATTACTTTTGCTTTAGTTCGTGTGCAAATCTTTATAATAAAAACTTGGCATTGTGTACTGCAAATATTGCTCTTATGATAAATTGCTTGTGATGCACCTCATTTGTAAGTTGCTTTGGATAAACGCTATTAGCTTATTATCTAAATAAATAAAGGTAAATGTTAATCAGTAAAGTATTGGTTATAAAAACCAATAATGCTTTATATCACTAAATCAGTATCAGTTTAAAGGCATAATGGCATATACAGTAATTTGTCATCATATTTGTCATCATAGCAAACAGAGCTACAGAGAGACCTTTTGCAAAGTCCATTATTATAACTATTATGCAATCTGATACCTCTTTGTTAGTCATCCAATAAAGCTATTTTAATGTACGTCTCATACCAAGACAATCTTTGCCAGCCTAAATGAAAGAGGTTTTTAAGATGGCAAAGCTGATGCAGAATGCAGAGCTCTATCATAAAAAGATAAACATCATCACTTAATGGCTCACAGCATGTGAGGCCAGCTGAATATTGTCTTTGAGCAAGAGGACATTTTAAAAGACATCTGACAAGACAGAAGCACCTCTGACCTCCTTTTGTAGCCAGTCCATCTCTCCCCAGGAGCAAAAATAACTGACGACAGGCCACTGAGAAACACCAGAAAGAATCAATAAGACTAGAAAATCAATGGAGGAAACGACAGATTTTCCCCGATTTGACGCCAATGCTTTTAGATCTGTTACCAATGCTTTGAGGTTAAGTGTTGATCTCTTAATGTGTCATGCACATGTATGCATGCATTATATAGCTACTGCAGCCAGTGCTGATAGATTACTTTCCAATTGTAGCCTTTTGCTGATTCCAAACTACATGATACAAATTAGAA
>JARWKJ010000246.1:0-15000 GCA_029959095.1 Rhinichthys osculus
AAAGGTCATCAGCACTTTACTTCACTTGATGAAGCATCACTGAACTGACTTAAGCTGGACTGTGACGCTATTTTCTTCTGGAAACAAACTGTGTTGCATTATTTTCCTGTTATCTCTGTAAAGCTGCTCTGAAACAAGCGCTATATAAATAAAGGTGACTTGACAACAGTTTTTTAAAGATGCCTGGAATTGTGGTTTGTGGCTTTTAGTTCATGTTTATCAGTTCGTCTACATGCTAGTGCACTTCTAACCCTAACAAGTAAGCAAAATGTTAAAACTCTCATTTTTAAAAACATATGTTATTTTCTGGTGAAACAGAATCCTGTTGTACTTGTAAAGACAGTTTTGTCCTAACTACAACCTGCCAATGATATAAATATTTTTTTAAAAATTCAAATATATAATATAATATCATTTATACTATATAATATGTGTATTATACATATGTATAAAATAACCCTATATATTTAATAATAAATAATAGAACTTATCATACTATAATACAGTATATAACAATACAGTATTATAACCTATTATAATAAATAATATAATATAGTCGAGTAATTATGTTACAATATTATGACTATTATGACATAAACTGAAGGTTATTTTATTTCACATTGTAGAAGTGCGTCACCTTTTCAATAGTACAATAACACTTCAACACGTGACCGGAAACATCAGATGAGCTCTTTGCCTTTATTTAAAGGGATATTTTAGGAGCCAGTCTACAGGAGTGAAACACGGAGGCATTGACACAAGTGTGTTTATCATGTTTCCTCACCTCGTGCTGGAGTGTTTTGAGGGCGGTGCACTCCTTGCTCAGGCCCGTGAGCTCCTGCAACAACACACTGTTGGTGGAGTCGTACTCTTTCTTCAGGGTCTTCAGACCTGCGATGTCTCCCTCCACAGACTGACGCATGGACAGCTCCGTCTCGAACCTGCACCACACGGGCAAATTATCATAAACATAAGCTTATAATAGCTTACGGTAAACAGAATGTTATCCTGCATTGGTGTGGAGTTATCTAATATAGACGTGGACACTAATATAGTATTCGCTATAGTTATTGTTATTTGGGTTTATGTGGACATTAATACAGTTTTTTTCCTATTTATGTGAACAGTAATATATTGTTATCGTCCGCTGATGTGGACACTAATATAGTAATCGTTATTGTTCTTGGTGTGAATGGATCTTTACATGTGCTTTACAGTGACTGAAAACGACTCTGAATGCGGCTCATCCATTCAGAAACTAAACTGAGCAGCTGATGCTGCGTTACCAGCTCAAACTCACTTCATTCTGAAATCATCGGCGGCCAGTTTGGCGTTGTCCACGACTAAAGCGATGCGCGTGTGCTCCTGAAGGAGAAGCAGAAGCTGGAGGAGAAAACAGAAGCAAACCAGCAGAGATTATCACATACTTAGCACCTTGTTTTAATACTATTTTATCGCTATTTGCTATTGTGGCAACACTTTACAGTAAGGCTCATTAGTTAACATTAGTAAATGTATTAACTAACATGAAATAACCATGAGCAATACATTTGTTGCAGTATTTATTAATCTTTGTTAATGTTAGTTAATACAAATACAGCTGTTCATTGTTTGTTCATGTTAGTTCACAGTGCATTAACTAATGTTAACAAATACAACCTTTGATTTAAATAACGCATTGGTAAATGTTGAAATTAATATTAACTAAGATTAATAAATGCTGAACAAGTATTGTTCATTCTTAGTTCATGTTAACTAATGAACCTTATTGTAAAGTGTTACCGCTATTGTTATACTGTATATTTCTTTGTATTGTCATTTAATATTGACATATCACATAATATTGCATGTGAGCCTTAAAAAAGAAACACACCTTCTCCCGCAGTGGTTTGATCTGGATCTCGTAGGGCTCCAGGTTGACGCTGCTCTGGACTCGGTTGACGGTGAACGCGCGGAGCTTCTCGTTGAGCTCCAGGTTCGTGGTCTCCAGGCGCTTCACCTTCTCCAGGTACGTCGCGAGACGATCGTTCAGAATCTGCAGCTGCTGTTTGTCATTGACAACGTTGGACACGGCTTCTGAGAAAGAGCCCGAGGCGGCCCTGAAACTGGCCCCAACGTGACCTCCACTTGCGGCCGAGAGAGAGCCTCCAACCGTCCTCAAACCCCCCGAGAAAGAACCTCCACCCGCCCCAAATCCTGACCCAAAACCTGACCCAAAACCTGCCCCAAATCCTGCCCCAGACCCAAATCCTGCCCCAGACCCAAACCCTGAACCGGCACCAGACCCGAAGCCCGACACAGAGCCGGATCCAAACCCTAACCCAGCCGACTGACTTCCGAAGCTGGAGAAACTAACCGGAGCCATTGAGCGGCTAGTGGAGAGAGACCTGCCGGAGAAGTGCTGAGCTCTGCTGAAGGCCATGCCGACGATGAAGAGACGCAAGACGGTGATGATACAGAGGTGAGTGATGATACAGATGATACACCTATGATGGCAGAGGTGTGTGTAGTGCAGGACGGTGTGAAGCCCGTGGTTTATAGCTGGTCTTCATGTGCGCCACTCCCTCAGTGACGACGGGCCCCTGGGGACAGAACGGTTCCCAGAAATAATGACATGCAAATGTTAAAAGAGTTCTTTGATGACATGAGAAAAATGAAGAAACATCTCTGAGGAAGAGCTCAATTCATGTGTAGTTAGTAGGGGTGTAACAATATATCGTGTCACAATATATCACAATACAAAAATGCAACGATATGTATCGTGCTTAGTGACAATATTTATTGTGTATAGTTCACCCGAAATGTTTTCAGAGTTTTAGTGTCAGTACTACATTAAAATACTATATAATGTTAAATAGAATTTATAATCATGCAATGGGGGAATATTTGTGGTTCCTGATAATGCCAAATGTCTTATGTTACTGTTACAGTGTACAGTCCACTGCAGGCCAGTTGATAGAACCCAAGTGCAGCTTTATTTCCCAAACATGATCAAACATAAAACAAAGACTTAGCCTGACTTTTTCATGGCTTGAAAAACATGGACTTACCAAACAGTGGTTACAGGTAACAACAATACTTGACACATGGCACACGAGGGCTTAAATACACACAAGAATAATGACTGAACAATACACACCTGTGCAAGATGAAACAATGAACCAATCATAACATGACACATAAGACAAGGGAAGCACTAGACATGTTGGCAAGGGAATCACATGACAAGACAGTGACATGACCATGACCAGAAACATGAAACAATAACCAAAACTAGACATAGCAAGAAAGTTCAGGGGGCCATGGCGGATTGGCCTCTGCGGCCCAGCCCAAGGAGCTTGGCTTGGCCAGTACGGCCGGGGGTATATGGCACCCAACCAAAATTTTCTTGGGCTGAGCGGGCTCACGAGAGGGCTTCCCTTTGGTCGCTGGTCAGGGGCTAGAGTGGATGCATGTTTGGCCCACACACACACACACACAAGATAGCCGTGGCCACAATTGTCAGCGCTGCATCGTCCGTAACTGACTCAGGCGTGGCGGCCATCTTGGCCTAGGGCTCTGGAACGGTGGCCATATTGGGAGAGGGCTCTGGAACGGTGGCCATATTGGGACGAGACTCTGGAATGACGGCCATCTTGAAAACGACACTCTGGAACGGCGGCCATCTTGGGACGAGACTCTGGGGAACGACGGCAAAGTCCTTTTAGGCAAGTCATGCCACTCGGCCGCCATCTTGGCAACGCCTCCGGGCAGCTATTTCGGACTAACAAGACCAGGCTCCTATCTAAATTAATGGGCAGAGAGTCAGAACTGCAGTTTCACTGGTCACCAGGACATAAAAACTGCTTGTATGGAAACAGCAGTAAAATATGATAAAAATCGCTGAAAAAGTTTGATGATTTTGCCCCAAAATAAGGTTTAAAAGGCCTTTTTCCCCACAGGTTATACGTTTACTACGCATGCGCAAGGGTTCTCGTCTCCGCTGTCGCAAACCTCAACTGTGCGCATGCGTCAGTGGAACCAGACGATAGGCTTACATGTTTCCCGGCTTGACTGTTAAAAGCAGACGATTGGCTTTCCAGCGGGATGGGCGGGGCATGTGCATACAACCGCCATCTTTGGCGTTACGGGTTTTCCCCATATAGTTGTATTGAGGATTGAGGACGTGGCATGTCTCTATATAAATGGTCTCTGACGACGGCCATCTTGAGATGAGACTCTGGAACGGCGGCCATCTTGGGACGAGACTCTGAAATGGTGGCTATCTTGGGATGAGACTCTGGAACGGCGGACATCTTGGGACGAGACTCTGGAACGGCGGACATCTTGGGACGAGACTCTGAAATGGTGGCTATCTTGGGACAAGACTCTGGAACGGCGGACATCTTGGGACGAGACTCTGAAATTGTGGCTATCTTGGGACAAGACTCTGGAACGGCGGACATCTTGGGACGAGACTCTGAAATGGTGGCCATCTTGGGACGAGACTCTGGAACGGCGGACATCTTGGGACGAGACTCTGAAATGGTGGCTATCTTGGGATGAGACTCTGGAACGGCGGACATCTTGGGACGAGACTCTGGAACGGCGGACATCTTGGGACGAGACTCTGAAATGGTGGCCATCTTGGGACGAGACTCTGGAACGGCGGATATCTTGGGACGAGACTCTGAAATGGTGGCCATCTTGGGACGAGACTCTGGAACGGCGGATATCTTGGGACGAGACTCTGAAATGGTGGCCATCTTGGGACGAGACTCTGGAACGGCGGATATCTTGGGACGAGACTCTGAAATGGTGGCTATCTTGGGACAAGACTCTGGAACGGCGGACATCTTGGGACGAGACTCTGAAATGGTGGCCATCTTGGGACGAGACTCTGGAACGGCGGATATCTTGGGACGAGACTCTGAAATGGTGGCTATCTTGGGACGAGACTCTGAAATGGTGGCTATCTTGGGACAAGACTATGGAACGGCCGACATCTTGGGACGAGACTCTGAAATGGTGGCCATGACGTGAAGTGGCTCAGGATTAGAGGATATTTTGGGATTGTGGGGCTCCTCAGTAAATGACAAGCCGATCAACAAAAGGGCAAAGTCAATATATTCCTCAAGAGTCACTGGAAGGTTGCTATCCGGCATTAGATAGGTCAAAACGTCATTAAGTCCATTTCGGAAAATGCCCTTTAGAGCAGTGACATTAAAATCTACCTGAGAGCAAAGTCCTCAAAACTTCAGTCCACTGCAGGCCAGGTGATAGAACCCAAGTGCAGCTTTATTTCCCAAACATGATCAAACCTAAAACAAAGACTTGGCCTGAATTTTTAATGGCTTGAAAAACATGGACTTACCAAACAGTGGTTACAGGTAACAATACTTGACAAAGACACATGATAAACACAAGGGCTTAAATACACACTAGATAGATAGATAGATAGATAGATAGATAGATAGATAGATAGATAGATAGATAGATAGATAGATAGATAGATAGATAGATAGATGAGGTATAGTGACCGTGTCATTTTTTATAAAATACACAATCTGACACGTTCAGGAGCTGAAATAATAATCTCAATGTCTGAGAGTCCCACGTCACTCTCACAAACCCTCGAGCACTAATGCTGGAGGTTCTTCTGTTTTTCATGATCTGCTCATTAAACAGGCAAATGATCATAGCTGTGAGGATTAAACAAATCTGTGTGAACGCTCAGAGTGTGTGAACCGCGTCAGTCAGGATTCTCATCAGCATTGGGTACAAAGTGGACAAAAAGGGTGGTAAAAACACCTTTTTCAAAGATCAAATTACATAAAACATAAAAAAAAACTGACCAATAACATTAGGCCTATTGCATTCCTTATGCACAGCATTGTGGGCATCTAGTCAAGAAAACAAGATAGTTCAGATTCAAACATTTACATAGAACATTATATATGTGAAGTTCAGGAATCATTCCTTCGCTGTCAGTCACTTACAGAAACAGTGGAGTTGAATTGTTAGAAATTATTTTATTGATCTACATGTTCATCACCACATAAAATCATCATTATCATCATCATCATCATAGAGCAGGAAAACACAGTTAAACATGATGTCAAAACCCAGAAAACATTCTCTCACACACACACACACACACACACACACACCAACGCTGTATGATTATGATGGAGGTTTAATGGCTTTTTAATACTGATCCAGGATCAGGTTCTCAGGACTGTGACCCACTGATCCACATTCAGCTCTGAGACTCTGTTCAACAGAGTCAGACATCAGATCACATGATGCCTCAGTCTTTGGACAGGAGAGTCATTTACTCCACACAGATGCAGCACACGAGGAGAGACTGATGCAATACTATAAAAGAGAACAAGTGTTCGCAGCAGGAGATCTCTAAAATCGTCCAGCCAGTCGGAGAATAGATAAAACCCTCAGCAGCGATTCTCACTAAAACTACACTAGTCTGAGATTCAAAAGTCTGTATATAAGAGCAAAGAATATAGAGCATAAAAATCAGAGAGAAATGCTTCAAGTGCTAAGTTGGTGTGACCGTCAAGAGATATCTGGACCGAACCGAACGTTCACATGCAAGCAGGAGCGTGAAAACCTCAGGGCGCGTCTTCAGGGTTCATCTGTCTTCATGCAGACTCAGAAAAACATATTTCGGTGATCATGAAATTCATCACAGAGACTCTGTGTCGTGTTTCGTGCTGGTAAGGTGTTTATTTCGAGGAATGGCACTTATAGTGGGTCTATCGGAGGGGTTTAAGGTTCGTTCACACCAACAACAATAACTACGTTTTAAACAATCGCAGTAACTATGAGAATAACGATGTCCACACCTTGACGATAATGGCACAGAGGAAATGTATCACTTTCAGAGTGAATGTTTACAGCTGATGAACGATAAAAACATTGACAGCCAATCAGAATCCATCCTGCTTTAAAGCATTTTAAAGAGACAGACCAAAAAACTGCAACGTGCTTATAATAAATAGAACAATATCGTCTATTAGTGTGGACGCTAATATAGTTATCATTACAATTATCATTATAGTTATTGTCCATTTAAGTATATGCTTGTAATCAGTGTTGGGAGTAACTCATTACAAGTAACTTGAGTTACGCAATCAGATTACTTTTTCAAGTAACTAGTAAAGTAAAACATTATTTATAAAATTTACAAAACAATATCCGAGTCCCATTTATTGACTGACAGCTCTCTTGTCACCATGTTGAGACAAATCGAAGTGCAGAGGCGTTGTGTGTAAACATGATGGTTATTGTAGTTCTAGACTAAATGTGAGCATTTACTCATCTCACTTGCACAAAAAAAGATTCAATATTCCTCAAAATGAATACAATCAGTGAAATGCAGAATCAGAATACAATGCAAACCTCCAATAACTAAATATGTTAAATAAAACATAATTTTTTATTCATTTAATCTCACTTTATTGACCAATGTACTTGCTTCTGACCACTGATGATTCGGTTAAACCATAAGCAAAAATGACTATAGATTTTTTTGTTCTCCAGAATAACAGCTGAAAGGTTTGTTTGAGCCTCTACTGTACAGGAATCAATCTGCATTTCCTTCAGCATGAGGATTATTCTTTCACTTTAGCTGTGAAAGGGTCTTTACATGTGCCCGAAAATATAACGTAACAAACGTTATAAAGTAACTTTTTTTTCACCTGGGCTGGGCTTGTTTTTAACGTAACTTAACATTACTTTTCTAAGAAAGTAACTAAGTAAAGCAATTAGTTACTTTTTAAGGGAGTAACGCAATGTTGTAATGCATTACTTTTCAAAGTAACTTTCCCCAACACTGCTTATAATGTTATATTTATTGTTCCTGGTGCGAACAGGTCTTTATTATAGTGGGAGTGGTTTATTTTGGTGGGCGTGGCCTATTTGGGTGTGGCTACTTTTTTGGGCGTGCCGTGTTTCTTAGTGTGCCAGAGATGGGCGGGGATAGTGAAAGCGTCGACGCTCATACTCAATGTACGAGACGGAAGAGTATTGAACTGTTTCCTGTCAGAGCTGTATTTATAAATGGCTTCCACGGCCGACGAGGAAATGACACGCGGGCCGACGCCACATAGTCGTTGCAGCTCCTCCGATTGGCCGTCGAGGGTGTAGATGGCGCGGAACTGACAGTTGGAATCACGCATGAGAATCAGAAAGTGGCTGGCGGAGCTCTTCTCCATCTCCTAGGGAGAAAACGGACTGTCAGAATGTGAAAGTCACGACTGTGGAGAAAGATGAACAGTGACGCACCTCTACAATCTTGTTTTTCTGGGATTCGTTGACCTTCCCGGCGAGGCAGCAGCGTGAAAGCGCGCTGTGAACGATGAACTTGTTGGATTTAAAACTGGGTTCCTTGAATAATTTAGGACCTGAAAAAGAAGATAAAACTGACTGTGAGTGAAAACCACACAGATCAAATAAGGTCAGACTACAGCCATCAAATAAGGTACTGACTACAGCCATCAAATAAGGTCAGACTACACCCATCAAATAAGGTACTGACTACACCCATCAAATAAGGTACTGACTACACCCATCAAATAAGGTACTGACTACACCCATCAAATAAGGTACTGACTACAGCCATCAAATAAGGTATGGACTACGCCCATCAAATAAGGTACTGACTACAGCCATCAAATAAGGTACTGACTACACCCATCAAATAAGGTACTGACTACAGCCATCAAATAAGGTACTGACTACAGTCATAAAATAAGGTACTGATTACAGTCATCAAATAAGGTACTGACTACACCCATCAAATAAGGCACTGACTACAGCCATCAAATAAGGTACTGACTACACCCATCAAATAAGGTACTGACTACACCCATCAAATAAGGTACTGACAACAAGCATTAAAAAAATAAGGTACTGATTACAGTCATCAAATAAGGTACTGACTACACCCATCAAATAAGGTACTGACTACAGCCATCAAATAAGGTACTGACTACAGTCATAAAATAAGGTACTGATTACAGTCATCAAATAAGGTACTGACTACACCCATCAAATAAGGCACTGACTACAGCCATCAAATAAGGTACTGACTACAGCCATCAAATAAGGTACTGACTACACCCATCAAATAAGGTACTGACTACACCCATCAAATAAGGTACTGACTACACCCATCAAATAAGGTACTGACTACACCCATCAAATAAGGTACTGACAACAAGCATTAAAAAAATAAGGTACTGATTACAGTCATCAAATAAGGTACTGACTACAGCCATCAAATAAGGTACTGACTACACCCATCAAATAAGGTACTGACTACAGTCATAAAATAAGGTACTGACTACAGTCATAAAATAAGGTACTGATTACAGTCATCAAATAAGGTACTGACTACACCCATCAAATAAGGTACTGACTACAGCCATCAAATAAGGTACTGACAACAAGCATTAAAAAAATAAGGTACTGATTACAGTCATCAAATAAGGTACTGACTACAGCCATACTGACTACAGCCATCAAATAAGGTACTGACTACACCCATCAAATAAGGTACTGACTACAGCCATCAAATAAGGTACTGACTACACCCATCAAATAAGGTACTGACTACACCCATCAAATAAGGTACTGACTACAGTCATCAAATAAGGTACTGACTACAGCCATCAAATAAGGTACTGATTACAGTCATCAAATAAGGTACTGACTACACCCATCAAATAAGGTACTGAATACAGTCATAAAATAAGGTACTGATTACAGTCATAAAATAAGGTACTGATTAAATCTTCTCAAATTAGGTCAAATCACTTTGTCTTCATACTTAAACCTGTTCTACACAGTGCAGTTAAACCACTATGATTTAATATTATTATAAATTGGCTTGACAAAGTCAGCATACTTAAACATTATTAGACAGCATCTAGACTACATTCAGTTTGCTCTGACTGTGTGTTCTATATTTTTCAATTGACCAGACTTTTATTCCCATTATTAATCTAAAATCTTACACAGAGTTCAAACTAGCCTTGACTGGTTCTTGTCAAGTGTGACTTCACAAACCTCCTTTAGTTGTAATTATTTTCAAATGTGGAAGCTGATCATAAAAACAACAAACCTGTGTATTCTGGGAGTGAGGCTGGAGAGGAGGCATTTAAGGCTTGTTCCCAGTCTTTCTCTCCATTCTGATTGGCCTGTTTCCCTGATGATATCACCTTTGAGGGTGACTCTGAACGACTGAGTTGTTGGATGAGAGAGAAAGTGTTTAAATACAGACAGAGATGTATGGAAGGCAGAAGACAAAAGCATGGCTAAGCAGCAGTGTACAGTACCTTGCTGGTTTTTCAGCTGGTAGAGATCCGCCATCTTTCTGGTTAGCTACAACTAAAAGAAAACACAACTGTTTTTTAGGGCATGCTAATGAAATCTTGAAAGCAGCAGTGTGTGTAATTTCTGCACCACTAGCACTAGCACTACCAACCAGAACTGAAAAAACACAACTTTCAAACACTACTGCAATCTGACAAACAGTTTGAGAGTCCTGCCCCAAACTCCATTTATTGGTTGAGCATGTTGCAGTTTCGTTCATACAGGCAGATCGCAATTCTGATTGGTGACAAGATACTTGTGATGTTAGTGGTTACCTGTTCTGTTCTTCCCTGGCGAGCGTGTGTGAGTAATCTCATGGTTGTTGTGCGGTTTGTGTGTGAGCTGGTTTTTGCCACTGTGCTTAGCTGGTTTCTGTTTGAGAACCTTCCCTAGATCAGACATTATCTTCAGCTGGTGGCGCCTTTCATACTCTGCCCGTGTGAACGCTCCCCGACGCAGGGGTGTTCCTGGGGGCGTGGCCTTTGAAGGAGGGGGCGGGGTGTATGAGGTGGGTAGTGACTGTGAAAGCGGTGGAGTTTGAGAGGGTCGTAGGTCCTCCACAGAAACCTGTTGACTGTAAGAGGAAGCAGAGGTAAGTAAGTCCTGAATGCAGGTCCCGAATGAGAGGGTTTGGATATTTGGGTGTTCTTACCTGTTCTCAGGATCTTGCCCGTATCTTGTCCGTTTCTTGATCTCTTGCGCTCGTCTTTGCTGCCGCTCAAATAGCAGAGCCCTTTTCAGGGCCATCTCCTCCTCCGAGAGACCCTCCTCCTGAACGCCCACAAATACACACGTTACAAACACCTCAGACACGTACCATTAACCAAACAACATGCAGACCTTCACACACACCTTGAAGAACACATCGAGTCCCAGCCTGCTCTCATTCTCTGTCTGGTCACTCATGGAATCCGATGAGAATATTTCTGCACCCTGTTCCAGATCTGTGTCGTCTCCCACTGTCCCCGCACCCTCTGTTTCATCTTTCACCAGGGCGCTGCTCAGGAACATGTCGCTTTCAAATGAGCACTCTGACGGGGCTCCCGAACTGCTCCCCCCGCCTAAGAGTTCAGCTGGGAGCGCAGACGGAGGTCCAGCCTCAAGCTCCAGGGTGAAGATCGGGGTGTGATGCTCGCTGGAGCCTGATTCTGATGTGCTCTCTTGAGGCCGAGTAGATTGCAGCGGAGAGTCCTGAGGTGTGCGTGGACCTCCGAATCGCAGTGAGGAGCAAGTCTGCACCTGACACTGACTCGGAGAGACTCGCCGCAGATGGGGAAGCGTGTCCACGTTCCGTGGGGGCGTTAGGACACGTGTGAGAGGCTGGAAGCCGAGTTCTGTGGGGCGGGAGGGACGTTGACGTTTGGGGCTCTTAGGAGTAGCTCCATGGGATCTCCGTGGAGCAGATGATGCTGAGCTTTTAGGGGATCTTGGTGTGTCAGAAGGTTGTGCAGAGCGTGAAGGAGATCTAGAGGGTGAAATGATACGGGTGGAGTCTCTAGAAAGATGAGGAGATTTGGGACCCGCTGGGATGACCCAGGCCTTACTGGAGGCAGTTGTCTTATTTGAAGAGGCGTTTTTCGGAGAACTCAGCATTTTCTTTCCCATGAGCCTTTGCTGCTGTTCTGTAAGGAGCTGCATGTCCCTTTGTAAGGTCTGTAGGGTGGAGCTTAGCTTAGCTACTGCCTCATTATATTCCTCCAACGGAGGCTCTTTCTCCACCTCTTTCTTTGTATCAACAGAGAAGGTCACCTGTTTCTCCAGTTTAGGCGGGGATACTACATCGCTGGTGTTCTTCTTCTGTTCCCCATCCTTTTCTTTCTTATTCTCCTCCAGTTTACTCTTCTCCTCCTCCTTCTCTTTGTCCTCCTCTCGTTGAAGCTGTTGCTCCATTTGTGTCAGTCGTTCATCCAGCGTAAGGGACTGTCCGTCGTCTCCCACTTCTTCCCCTGTTTTCTTCTGGAGGTGAAGGAAAGCAGTTTTGCCCAGCCTCTGCCTGTGCTTGGTAAAGATGGCCTCAATCCGCCTCTTTTGTGCTTCAATTGCTTTGCGTTTCTCCTCTAGACGTGCACCCAGTTCCTGCGCTTCCACTGCCCCAACAGGGCTCATCTCTGCAGGGCTGCACAACAACACTACCTCCTGGGACCTGGAGTTACTTGGGGATTCTGGCATCATCTTCCTGCGTTCAGCAAAGTTTGTCATGCGGCCAGTCTTGGGTCCGTTGGCTGGACTGGAGGAGGTTTTGGGGGAGTTTTCAGGTGTGTCACACTCTAAACCTCCATTGTGTTCTTGTGAACCTACAGGTTGCCGTTTTCGGTTCCCGCTGCTATTAATCCATCCTCCCATTGGTCGATGCATCATCCCAGTCCGGCATGGGGCAGAGCTGCTCAGTTTGGCTCCACCCTCCTCCGGCGAGTGGAGGTAAAAGCCAGACGGCGCCCCCTCTGGCCGCATACGAGGCTCATTGTGTACCGGCCGGCCAGAATGAATGATTTGTAAACCTTCTTCTATGGTAGGCAACTCTCCTAGAGGAGCCTGACCAATGAGCTTACTCAGATCCTCTGGGGGCGTGTAAGAGCCAGGGTCGGTTACCCTAGTGAGGCTGTCCGTGCTGACGGAACGATAGAGAGGGTTGCCCATTACAACATCAACATCACTGTCCAGTGGGAATGGGATGCTGAAGGATACGGCCGAGAGGGGGCGGCTGAGACAGAGAAAGTGAAAATTACTGAAGATTCATAGTGCTTGATGAAGGTGAAGTTATATAAATTTAAAAAATGAATTATTTAGACTAATAAATCACAGAATTTGTATAATAAAAATGAGATTAGTTGTACTTTCTGGAACTGAAGGAGAGACATACCTAATTTGCTTTTTGCTCCAACCCCGTCCATCTACACAACAACAAATGTAGAAATAATAATTTAGTTACATACACAAAGAGCATAATTTCAAATATCAAACCACAAATCCAACAAGTCAAGTCAAGTCACCTTCATTTATATAGCACTTTTAACAATACAGATTGTTTCAAAGCAGCTTTACGGTGATAATAGGAAATTAAAGTAACAGAGATTGTTTTGGCTTTACAGCAGCTCTAGAATAAAGTTATTGTCCAGCTAACGTTAGTTTTTGATTGATTCACTTCCGTTGCAAAGATTATTAGTTATTAACTTAGGGGCCGTTCATTTGCAAAAGAAAATAGCCTGTAGTCTAAACCCAAACTGAGATTACAAACTCCACATGCAAATATTCACTTAAAACAAGACATTGCCACACACAGCAAGACCTACAAGTACCACAAATCTCACAATCTCAGCTCTTACCGGACACAGAGGGGGACTGAGGCAGGAGGGACTGCTTCAGAAGGAAAGAAGGGGAGCCACTACAAGAAAAACATCAGATCCCATGATGCAGTTCAACATAAAGAGTCTGCTAACATAATGTAAGTGTTCTGATAGGAGCGCTTACCTATTGCCACTGATCGGACTCGTGCAGTCAACCAGATCAGATGCATCTGTAACACAAGACAGAACTCCTGTAGGATCTGAATGCACTGTGTGTTTTTGTGTCCGCTCATATGTTTATTTCTACCTGTTAGGTCCAGTGTGTGTGTGGGTTTGACGAAATCTGGTTTATCCACTTCTAAGGCGGCAAACAGCTCAGAAAGGAAGCACATAATGTTCACCTTTAGGGTTAAAGAGAAAACTCTTACATATTGTTTTTTTTAACCATTATTACATATTATAAAACGGTTAAAATATAAAAAAATCTAATTCTAATCCTTGATTCTGATTGGTCAATAGCTGTGTTTTATTCACGATAAAACACGACTAAGACCACTTCACCCAACGGTTCTAGTATACATCACTACACAACACCCCTAGGAACCACTCTTAGCAACGTAAACATATGTTTGTTCTCATTGATATTGTTTATTGATAAGCTAATAGAGTAGAGTATTGTGAGATCGAGTAAGCGAGTGCACCTGCATTTACAGCATACATTACATTTTCCTTCAGGTCAGTCCTATATTCGTAATATAATATCTGTTTGAATGTCCGCTGCAATATCTTGTGCTTTTAACAGTTAAGGGGTTTTCCTGTGACACGCTAGACATCTGTCAGTTGCGTCTTGCTTTTCCGTGATCACAAGTTTGAGTCCTTTCAATATAAAAGTCTTCTCTAGTCTTCACATATATTTAATAATTGTCAATGAACAAGATGATGCGCAATTTTTTGCCATATGTTTATCTTACTGCTAAATTGGGTAAAGATATCGCACCTGTAAAGTAGGCGGAGCATATCTCACCTGTAAAGTGGGCGGGGCATGTTGCACCTGTAAAGTAGGTGGGGCATATCTCACTGTAAAGTGGGCGGGGCATGTTGCACCTGTAAAGTAGGCGGGGCATATCTCACCTGTAAAGTGGGCGGGGCATACAGTAAATCCTCCACCTGTAGGGGGCAGCAGCTCTTCAGGTGACTTTCACAAAACTCTCTGATCAGCTGGAGATTGTACATACTGTCTGCCGTGGACATGGTGTCCTTCAAACACACATCTACAGAGAGAAGCAGAGAGAAGTGAGTTACATTTCTAAAAATCTGGAGAGTTTCCTTTAGGGTTTCTGTG
>JARWKJ010000246.1:22500-27628 GCA_029959095.1 Rhinichthys osculus
TGTCGAGCGTCATCATAAACGAGTGTGTGTCGAGCGTCATCATGAACGAGTGTGTGTCGAGCGTCATCATAAACGAGTGTGTGTCGAGCGTCATCATGAACGAGTGTGTGTCGAGCGTCATCATGAACGAGTGTGTGTCGAGCGTCATCATGAACGAGTGTGTGTCGAGCGTCATCATAAACGAGTGTGCGTCGAGCGTCATCATAAAGAGTGTGTGTCGAGCGTCATCATGAACGAGTGTGTCGAGCGTCATCATAAACGAGTGTGTGTCGAGCGTCATCATAAACGAGTGTGTGTCGAGCGTCATCATGAACGAGTGTGTGTCGAGCGTCATCATAAACGAGTGTGCGTCGAGCGTCATCATAAAGAGTGTGTGTCGAGCGTCATCATAAGCGAGTGTGTGTCGAGCGTCATCATAAACGAGTGTGTGTCGAGCGTCATCATGAGCGAGTGTGTGTCGAGCGTCATCATAAACGAGTGTGTGTCGAGCGTCATCATGAACGAGTGTGTGTCGAGCGTCATCATGAACGAGTGTGTGTCGAGCGTCATCATGAACGAGTGTGTGTCGAGCGTCATCATGAACGAGTGTGTGTCGAGCGTCATCATGAACGAGTGTGTGTCGAGCGTCATCATAAACGAGTGTGCGTCGAGCGTCATCATAAAGAGTGTGTGTCGAGCGTCATCATAAGCGAGTGTGTGTCGAGCGTCATCATAAACGAGTGTGTGTCGAGCGTCATCATAAACGAGTGTGTGTCGAGCGTCATCAAACACGAGTGTGTGTCGAGCGTCATCATGAACGAGTGTGTGTCGAGCGTCATCATAAACGAGTGTGTGTCGAGCGTCATCATAAACGAGTGTGTGTCGAGCGTCATCATAAACGAGTGTGCTTCGAGCGTCATCATAAACGAGTGTGTGTCGAGCGTCATCATGAACGAGTGTGTGTCGAGCGCCATCATGAGCGAGTGTGTGTCGAGCGTCATCATGAGCGAGTGTGTGTCGAGCGTCATCATGAACGAGTGTGTGTCGAGCGTCATCATGAACGAGTGTGTGTCGAGCGTCATCATAAACGAGTGTGTGTCGAGCGTCATCATAAACGAGTGTGTGTCGAGCGTCATCATGAGCGAGTGTGTGTCGAGCGTCATCATGAACGAGTGTGTGTCGAGCGTCATCATGAACGAGTGTGTGTCGAGCGTCATCATGAGCGAGTGTGTGTCGAGCGTCATCATGAGCGAGTGTGTGTCGAGCGTCATCATAAACGAGTGTGTGTCGAGCGTCATCAAACACGAGTGTGTGTCGAGCGTCATCATGAGCGAGTGTGTGTCGAGCGTCATCATGAACGAGTGTGTGTCGAGCGTCATCATAAACGAGTGTGCGTCGAGCGTCATCATAAACGAGTGTGTGTCGAGCGTCATCATGAACGAGTGTGTGTCGAGCGTCATCATGAACGAGTGTGTGTCGAGCGTCATCATAAGCGAGTGTGTGTCGAGCGTCATCATGAACGAGTGTGTGTCGAGCGTCATCATAAGCGAGTGTGTGTCGAGCGTCATCATGAACGAGTGTGTGTCGAGCGTCATCATGAACGAGTGTGTGTCGAGCGTCATCATGAACGAGTGTGTGTCGAGCGTCATCATAAGCGAGTGTGTGTCGAGCGTCATCATAAGCGAGTGTGTGTCGAGCGTCATCATAAACGAGTGTGTGTCGAGCGTCATCATGAACGAGTGTGTGTCGAGCGTCATCATGAACGAGTGTGTGTCGAGCGTCATCATGAACGAGTGTGTGTCGAGCGTCATCATGAACGAGTGTGTGTCGAGCGTCATCATGAACGAGTGTGTGTCGAGCGTCATCATAAGCGAGTGTGTGTCGAGCGTCATCATAAACGAGTGTGTGTCGAGCGTCATCATGAACGAGTGTGTGTCGAGCGTCATCATGAGCGAGTGTGTGTCGAGCGTCATCAAACACGAGTGTGTGTCGAGCGTCATCAAACACGAGTGTGTGTCGAGCGTCATCAAACACGAGTGTGTGTCGAGCGTCATCATAAACGAGTGTGTGTCGAGCGTCATCATAAACGAGTGTGTGTCGAGCGTCATCAAACACGAGTGTGTGTCGAGCGTCATCAAACACGAGTGTGTGTCGAGCGTCATCAAACACGAGTGTGTGTCGAGCGTCATCATGAACGAGTGTGTGTCGAGCGTCATCATAAACGAGTGTGTGTCGAGCGTCATCATAAAGGAGTGTGTGTCGAGCGTCCTCATAAACGAGTGTGTGTCGAGCGTCATCATGAACGAGTGTGTGTCGAGCGTCATCATGAACGAGTGTGTGTCGAGCGTCATCATGAACGAGTGTGTGTCGAGCGTCATCATGAGCGAGTGTGTGTCGAGCGTCATCATAAACGAGTGTGTGTCGAGCGTCATCATGAACGAGTGTGCTTCGAGCGTCATCATAAGCGAGTGTGTGTCGAGCGTCATCATAAACGAGTGTGTGTCGAGCGTCATCATGAACGAGTGTGTGTCGAGCGTCATCATAAACGAGTGTGTGTCGAGCGTCATCATGAACGAGTGTGTGTCGAGCGTCATCATGAACGAGTGTGTGTCGAGCGTCATCATGAGCGAGTGTGTGTCGAGCGTCATCAAACACGAGTGTGTGTCGAGCGTCATCAAACACGAGTGTGTGTCGAGCGTCATCATGAACGAGTGTGTGTCGAGCGTCATCAAACACGAGTGTGTGTCGAGCGTCATCAAACACGAGTGTGTGTCGAGCGTCAGGCGAAACACAGTAAACGCTGTCGTGTTCTCTGGCGTTCGGATGCTGGTGTGTGTGAACACACTCGTGTGTGTGAGACGCTTCTGGAGGGAATTACACCAGATCATTCTGATCACACACTTCCACTCCGGCGTTTCAGAAACACCAAACCAACATTAGAGACGCTGCGACGCCATTGGTCCACTGGCTACTCCAGTTATCCAATCACAGCTGATGCTGAGCCAAAAGTCACATGAGTTTATTTGGTAAATTTCTTTCCATCTTAGTTTATGCACATCTTCTTATCAGATTTAAACATTTCCACATCAATAATAAGATTTTTAAGCACATTTTTTTAATTTATGCGCATCTTGGCATTTCCATCCGGCATATTTTTACCCCAAAATTCCCATGAAAACAGGTGGATGGAAACACAGCTATAGTCTGTTGTTTTATTTGTGTCGTTTCCCTGTAATGCGTCCAGTTTATGTTTCTTTATAAGTTTTTGTCAAGTTTTGTCAAGCCTTTATCTTTCTGTTCTATAAAATTTATCTTTTCAGATCCTATTAGCCGCGTTTATACTGCAGTTGAATCCGGTTTCACTCCACTTCTGACTCTAGATCGGGCTTTAGGGTTCAAGATGGAGGAACCTTGTTGATCCAGAAGAGCAGAGCGTTTTCCCAGCTCTTGTCGGCCCCGAACTGATCCGTGTCCTTCGACATCTTGACCCGACCCACTGTTTCCATGGCGCTCAGTGACATCAGCGCATCAATCACGGCCAGATGGGCCCCCTGCAACCAATCAGAGAACAGACACACATCCGTCAGCCAATCGAATCACACGCTCGCAGTGAGTCAGTGTGTCGTTCCCTCACCATGTCGAACAACAACTTGTTTAGATTTATGCCTTTGATTTTCTCCCCTTTTTAGAGTAAAAGAGTTTTTGAAAATATATGTTTCATATAAAAATTGAAAATAGTATTTGTGCACATTTTTCATAACAATAAACGTAAAATTCTGTAATTTTTTTACGTTAATTTTGTAAAACTTTTTTCGCTTCAGCAATAATCTGCCAAGCGTCATCTTTGAAAAGAGAGCAATCTTAAGTCTGTCGCTTTAAAGCATTCAAGATTTACGACAGTTTAAGTTGGAAATGTAATTTATGCTCAAAAAGTGAATAAATGGATATAAATGCAGCGTAAATGTAATTTAGTACCATAAAATCCCCTAAAAATACAAAATATGAAATTTGAAATAATGAAACATTATCGGACTAAAATGTAGTACATCTATTTCATTGAAATGAAAAAAAAAATTCTGTCATTTTTGACCGACACGTGAAGAGCACCAGAGGCTAAAGCAGCGACAATTAGTGAACGAGTGAGCGATTTCGGACACAGCTAGTGTGTGTTTCACTCACCATGTCGATGGGTGTGTGGCTCAGCTGCGCGGCAGTGACCGGCTCCTGCCGGTGTGTGTGTAGCGGGATCAGGGCGTAGCGGTCGAGCAGCTGCAGCAGAGAGTCGTGGCCTGTAGGGGGCGCTGTGACACCGGCCAGAGCGGATGAGGAGAACACACTGCAGTACAGATCCGCGGACAGCAGGAGGCGCTCTACAGCGGGACACACTCCTCCGTCCTGATCGAGCCCAGTGGGAGCACTCTCTACACACACACACACACACACACACACACACACACACACACACACACACACACACACACTCAGGCCCTTAAGAGAGCAGCCAGAAAAATGGAGCACAACTGGAAGAAAACTAAACTAGAGGTATTTCGCATTTCATGGAAGGAGAGCTAGATTGCTTACAGAGAGGCTTTAAAAGCTGCTAGATCTGCTTATTTTTCAAACCTATTAGAAGAAAACAAACACAACCCAAGATATGTATTTGACACAGTGGCTACATTAATAAGAAAAGAGGCTTCTACTTCTGACATTTCCAAGCAACACAGCAGTGATGACTTTATGAACTTCTTCACTTATAAGATTGATAATATTAGAGAGAAACTGATAACTATGCAACCGTCTACCACAGTATCGCATCAGGAGTGCAGTGTAGTCTCCCTGAGGAAAAACTCCATTCATTCATCGCTAAAACAACGCAACTTGATCCAAGAGAATGTCAATTACAGGCCGATCTCGAATCTGCCTTTTCTGTCAAAGATACTAGAAAAGGCAGTATCCTATCCTCACAAGTCAAGTCAACAAACTTTGTTGCATTATTTTCCTGTTATCTCTGTAAAGCTGATTTGAAACAATCTGTATTGTAAAAAGCTCTATATAAATAAATGGGACTTGACTTGACACACACACACACACACACACACCACATCCTGAGTCTGAGCTCGCAAATGATCTGAGACGACACACACACACA